>CAMAPE010000080.1:1792500-2317500 GCA_945859875.1 Cuscuta europaea | reverse complement strand
GGAGTATTTAGTACACAATGTATTAATGTTCCACCAAATATCATCATCAATCATGTTAGTAATTGTTTCTAGAAACATTTTTTTTGTCGAAAATTTAAAAAATGTTAATAGTCATGATGTTGTTGGGCGTAGATTTGAACACTTGTTCCAATAAAGTATACGACAAATAAAAAAACCAAAAACAAATTGTTATCTTTATTGACATTGTGAGATGTTCATAAATGTGTTTCTAGAAATTCTTTTTGCTTTTGTATCTTTCTCCAAAATATCATTGTAAGGCTATGACTAAGAAATTCATCCACAATATTCATTTGGTGAGAGTCAATACAACTACTTTATCCTTGTCGTTTTTTTGAATACTCCATAAAAGGGCGTTTTTATAATGATATCTAGAAACCATACAAGACATCCTCCAAACAGCTATGACAAAGCCGATCGTAAGTCCTAGAAATAAACATAGAATCAGCCACCTTATACAAAGAAACCTGATTCGCTAGACACAAAACGGGCAAATTTAATAAGCCTAACACAATAGGAATTGAAAATACTGCCTATCAAAAATACTTCAGAAATTCAAATATCTAAATCAAACCTACTTGAAGTAAAATAAAAATAAGTATTACTAAACAAAAAATAAAACTGAAATAAAGCTTTTCCACAAAATTCTACTTGAATTGGAATGGAGGTAGTTCTGGAGGACGAACTATATCATTTTCTATGCAGCCCAAAAGAAGGCAGATAGAATTCCCTGACCAGATGAAGCTGGTCGGGACACCTAAATTACTCTCCACACCAAGGAAGACGAAACAACCCGGAGCGCCAGTGCCCAAGAAATAACCGTCATAACACAGAACATTCTCCGCCTAAAATCCTAAAATGTAATTTCACTTTTCACAAAAAAAAAATCATCATCTATACCTAAAAGCACTACACTGGAGAGAGAAAATTCTCCCGCCTAAGCATTCTCCGTCTAAAATCCTAGAATGTAATTTCACTTTCTGCAAAAAAAATCATCATCCTATAATCCTAAAATACTAAAATGTAATTTCATTCTATACCTAAAAGCACTACACTGGAGAGAGAAGTGTTTTCCGCCTAAGCATTCTCCGCCTATAATCCTAACATATAATTTCACTTTCCACAAAAAAAACATATACCTAAAAGCACTACACTGGAGAGAGAAAATTCTCCTGCCTAAGGATTCTCTGCCTATCCTATCCTATACCTAAAAGCACTACATAGGAGAGTGAAAATTATCTCGCTTAAGCATTCTCCGTCTAAAATTCTAAAATGTAATTTCACTTTCCACAAAAAAAATTCATCATCATCATCATCATCATCATCATATACTTAAAAGCACTACACCGGAGAGAGAATTCTCTCCCGCCTAAGCATTCTCTACCTAAAATCCTAAAATGTAATTTCACCCCCCCCCCCCCAAAAAAAAGCATCCTATACCTAAATGCACTACAATGTAATTTCACTTTCCGCAAAAAAAAATCATCATATACATAAAAACACTATACTAGAGAGAGAAATTCTCCCGCCTAAGCATTTTCCGCCTAAAATCCTAAAATACAATTACACTTTCCACAAAAAAAAATCATCATCCTGAAATCCTAAAATGTAATTTCATTCTATACCTAAAAGCACTATATTGGAGAGAGAAAATTTTCCCGCCTAAGCACTACCTAAATTGTTAGGTTTGCAATGACCATTAATAAGAGTCACGGACAATCGTTGAAAAAAGTTGTTATCTTACTCTGACTCTCCATTATTACTCACAAACATTTGTACATGGCGGTGTGGAGAGTAATAAGTTCATGGGATTGGAGTTTCTAATGACGAAGATGGAAAACCAACCAAATCAACATTGAATGTTGTTTACAAAGAAATATGTACTATAGAGTAATTTATAATTTTTGGTATAATGTGGTGGACTTAAATGCACATCCATTTCATCGTGTGATGTTTTACATTTAGATCTTACCATTTATTCAGAATTTATATATTGTTTTCAAATAATTCTAACACAGTCATATTTTTTAAATATTTTTAAATATATAACTATATCTATCTAAATTATTATGTGGGTGTCTCACTCCCGTGCAGCGCACGGGTGGAGTAACTAGTAGTATATAAATGCTCATCTTCATTTGCTTTTATGAGTTGTTCCGTAATGCCTTTGGATTTGCCATGTGGCATTTGTATAAAAGAAGAGTGAATTGTGGAGAGAATGACACATGTGTTTCATTGAGGGTAAAATTGTATTTTTATGAGTTATTTCTTTTCTTATATATAAATAGAATAGATTTTTTTTGGCTTTATCTTTACTAACCGTACAAACAGTCTGACAACCCACACTCTTGGAGATGATCAGGGATTCCTCGGACATTCCGTCATACAAGACAAGACGCCCTCCTCACGGACTCACGAATACTTGATTGTGACATTAGTTTAGATGTAATATTTAACTTTGGATTATCGGTTAACCGTACCGTTTACCGTTGTTTTCTTTCGGTTGGTTAACCGTACCGTGAATTTTTTAAAACACGGTAGGGTTAACCGGAAAAAACACCGGTTTTTCGGTTTATTTAGTACGGTTAATCGGTTACGGTTTTTTATGCTCACCTAGTCACCCCTACCTGCAACCAACCCTTGCGTATAATTCATGAAACCTGATCAAAAGCATCACATTAAGACAAGCTAAGTTTGTTAGAGAACCTTCCATATGGAGATCATGTGCCAGCGGAGGTCTCAGGTTCGAATCCCGCGGAAGGTTACCGTGCAATCCCTTCTCAGCTCACTGGGTGGAAGGTTACCGTGTCCTAGCGGAGGTCTCAGGTTCGAATCCCGCTAGGCACATTTAGGGGAGAGGGGGGAGGTCTTGCTCCCAATGATTCTTCCTACTTTCACGGAGTTGCTCAGCGGCTGAGAAGGGAGAGGATGGTAATGAAGGTAACAGGTTCGTGTGGTGGGAGGAGTAGCCTGAAAGGTGATGTAAGTCCTGCTGGATTCGTCCTTTGGAGCCAGTACTGACGAGGCTGACTGTGATCAGATCCGGACTTAATTGTCTAGGGGTTTTGGAGGGTAGTTCATAGACTCCAGGATTATGGGAGCGTAAGCCCCGACACCTGGATTATCAAAAAAAAAATCAAAAAAAAAGGAAATTGATCGAATAGACATACATTGAGTGGTACCAACCGCGCAACGCCGTACAACTTAATACAACATACTACCTCCGTAACACAAAGATCTTCTCATTTTGACTTTTAACGATCTTCTAAGTTGAACTTTGACTCTAAATATCTACATATCTATATTTATAAAATTTATAATAAATTAACATTAAAATAATATGTTTTACAATGAGTTACATGAAATAAATTTTTAATCATAACATAACGTGAGTTTTGAATAATTAATGGTCAAAGTTTATAAAGTTTGACCCAAAAGAGTCAAACTGGGAAGATTCTAGGGTTACGGAGGTAGTATAATTGAACTAGGCAATAAGAATAAGAATCTACAATATTATAAGAGAGAATTTTGTTAGGGGTTTAACGGTCATAAAAAAAATGTTTGTGTCTCTTCATGTATGATGTGATTATACTTTATATTTATTTTGTTGTACTATGTTAATCTATCCCAGCTTAGGATACTAACGGAGGTAACGGAGGGTTCAATGTCCCGGTTATAAACTTTGGTTCTTTTGATCTCCTAAGCAGCGCAGTTTGTGGCAATCCAAGAGGCTCGACCTTCAATCACCCCCTGTTTCCCTTAGAAACTTGTTTTCATCGCGTGGCAGGGGTTCCGGGTTCTCTTTCGCTGCACAACACCCTTTGCCGGGTAAGCCTCCATATAATGTTTAGGTTTGAATGTCTTCGTTAACTGATTGGTAGATTAAGATTGAAAAAGTTAGTAAGCATATAGGTGCGTTTAAGTTTTAAGGTCACATAACTCCTCTGTGTGATTATCTAATGCGCCCATGCTCCTTTTCAAGTAAATAAGTTTTCTGGACATCATTTTACAAAATCCTTTGTGCAATTAAAAAAATGTCTATACCAGATTGCATATATATATATATATATATATATATATATATATATATATATATATATGTGCAATCTGGTATAGACATTTTTTACAGTATAGTGCCTAAGTTAAAATATATATTGCCCCAAGTAATTATCAGATACATCATTACAGTAACTTAGGTACGTTCAAATTAGGTATTGTTCTTCTTATAAATTTTAGAGTTAGTAATCTACTCTTCTTAGGTTTAGCTGTTTTTTGAAGCAATAGTATACCTTTTAATTAAACTTTATTTGCGTATGATCAAGGGCCTGGTTTATCTCTTAAAGTGTAGAGAAAACTAAATGATTTGTAGAACCATTCTTTCGAAAATGCTAACCTTAATATAATGGCTTACAATGTTAAAGCTTAAAGTAGTAGTCTTTTTTGCTTTCCTTTATACGGAGTATATCACATTAAACCATAATAATCTACCAAACTAATTGAGACACATGTGACACTCTCAAATATCAATTTGCCAATATAAATGTTTGGATGTTAGCCAATGAATTAGACGGGTATGTTATTGAAAATGAAATGTCATGTTAAGTTAATTTTACATTTTTCGAGTTGTTTAACAAATCCTTATAACTTATTGTGTTCTTGTGTAATGCTTTAGGGTGAAAGCGTTTCACAGTTATGAGCTAAGCGTGTTTCGTATGAGAGGCAAAGCTACCATCCTTACCAAAGTTAATCATTGTGTACATATTTTAATAGTTCTACTTGTGTTTCTCACTTCCTTCCATTGTATTTTGTCTTCCGTTGTCCATATATACCTCCCAGTGCAACTATTTGCTTGAATCAAATGAGATGTATTAAGGTTCATAGTTAATTCAGAGGTAAGAAAATGTGTTGTTGATACCTTAAAGATTAAGCAATGTGAGTATGAGACTTCTTGGCAAGCATGTAGAGTTTAATAGCTTTGCTGGTTCACCTTATTTTTTTTGCACAAATGTTGATACTAAAAGAGTTTTTTGAGCATGTCCTGAAGCACATCCAAACTTGCTAATTTATACTCCTTGTTCCATGTTTCCCTAGCTGTAAATCAATCACTCAAAGAAGGGGGAGATCAAAACATAGTTACTCATGGTCGACTGAAATAAATCACCAACTAAATAACATGAACCGTAAGCCGATAAAATGAAAACACATACAGCAGAAACCAGAAAACGTTTCTTGTGCTGCCTTTCTATGGCATATCTTTCTGCTTTGGATCAATCTTTACTTGGAATCCAATATTATAGTCTTATAATAGAAATATAGTTTGTTCCTTACACACAATTAGTGTCAACATATTTTTGAAACCAAGACACAAAAGGGTTAATAAGTCACCATATAAAGTCTTTAGCATGTAAATAAAGACTTCACCTTTTTTCCTTTATTTCTTATTCATTTGTAAAAATTCATCTGAGTTTAATGACACCTTCCATTTTGTTAAGTTTTCAGAAAAATGTTTTGACAGGTGAGTGAATTGGATGCGTTCAAAGCGGCAAATTATGTGAAAGTGAACCCAGATATACCACAAAAACAAGTGAGGTTTCTCACACATAATGGTAATCTCCTGCAAACTCCTTTTGTTTTGTTTTATATTTTCAGAGTAGTTGATTCCTGTTTTTGCTTCCAAACTCCCTCAGCTAACTAGAAACGTAGGGCAGTTACTCAGTCTGGATAAAAGTTTTTGGAGAACTGAGTATACACCTTAACTTACCCTAAAGCATTACACAAGAACACAATAAGTTATAAGGATTTGTTACACAACTCGAAAAATGTAAAATTAATATAACATGACATTTCATATTCAATAACATACCCGTCTAATTCATTGGCTAACATCTAAACTTTATATTGGCAAATCGATATTTGAGAGTGCCACGTATGTCAATCAGTTTGATAGATTATTATGTTTTAATCTGATATACTTCTTCCGTCCCATTGGGCTTTGCCAAATTTCCTTTTTTGGTTGTCCCAAAGAACTTTGCCACTTTCCTATTAAAGTGGCAGATACATATGTGGTGGTCTATATATTATCTTCATTGGAAAGCGGCCTAACCACACCTTCTTTAGGCTCCCATACCTGTTTGCGTGATATTGACCTTTCATGGTACCATACATGCTTAACAAAGCTCTTTACGGTTTGATGACTAAACATTGTTTAAGGTGGGATCCATCGATTAATTTTAAAGCTATTTTTAAGCATCAATAGGGTTATTTTATCACAATACTTTACTTTTGAATAGTAAATGTATAACTCTTAAGTTTTGGTGGGAAGCCCTACTTTTTATTGTTCTGTTAACGTCCATGTTTTTTAGTCATGGTCTGGTAAACCACTAATATATAAGGTTTGAGTTTTCAGAAATATTTGTGCCATTTCAAACTTTGTTCTTTGTGTGGGGAGTTTGACTTTTATTAGGATACCCCATATCCTATAAAGATCGATGAATTTCATATAATGTTGGGCATTTATCCGATCGCGCAACGCGCGTGTAAAAACTAGTATGAAATAAATACGAAGCGTATGACAAGATAGTAGTTCGTTCCTCCTTTGATTATTATACCATACACGTACGAACTCCTCTGGAATAAGTACGTCGTGTAATCCCCCTAATAACACCCACTGACTCTGTACCTACAAATACAAAGCACAATAACACCAACAAAAAAGTTGAGTTAAATTAGAAAAACCGATCAATTCCATATGAGCTTTTGAAATCATGTTATTTGAAAATATACAATGCGGGTATATACGGAATGCGTCTAAAAATCATTTAGTACGTACCATCTCATTTTGAAACAGGTGGTACGATCACCTATACCATGCATGTTGATAAAATTATAATTAATTTTTAAGATGAATATATGGATAACTAATGAGTACGTATAGGGCTGTAGATGGGGTTGTGCAAACGGTGCCTTTGCACAATGCCTCCAAATATTTTAGGCCCATTATATATTTTGAAAAGAAATATGTGGTTCATATCATTTCACTTTATTATATTCAAATCTCAACCATAACTTTTACCTTTTCAACCACTTTATTAAAACTTGTGCCAAAAAGAAATGAGACTATCAAATTGGGACGGAGGGAGTATAATAAATGCACACTTCAATTTTACATAATACTATCCGACGGTTCAGATTCATTCTCATTTCTCTCCTGGGGTCCATTCTAACTAGAACCACTCCCTATATATATATATATATATATATATATATATATATATATATAGAGAGAGAGAGAGAGAGAGAGAGAGAGGAGTATTCATGTGCGTCCGGTTGCACCAGAGGGCCCGTCCGGCCGACGGCTTTTGGCCACCTTTCCGGTGGATTTGTTTGATGAAATTTTTATGGCATGTTCTTCATCAAGTCTAGTTTATCCACAAAAAACTTCAGCTAAAAACTCAATCCGGAAGGTCTTCAAATCATTTTTGGAAGTTAACTGCGTTTTTCTATGTATAATTTTGCACAGTTAACTTCAAAAAATCATTTAACGACCTTCTGGATTGAGTTTTTAGCTGATTGTTTTTTGTGGATAAACTAGACTTGATGAAGAACATGCCATAAAAATTTCATCAAAAAATTTCAACGAGAAGGAGGCCAAAAGCCGTCGGCCGGACGGTGCTTCTTGTGCAGCCGGACGCACCAGAATGGGACTCTATATATATATAAATAATGTCAAAATCTATTAAGCTAAAAATACAAACTTTTAACCAATAAAGCATAACTTATAGCCCCCCTCGAAAATAATTACGAAAATGCCACCGCGTCAAAATAACTCCAGAAACCTGGAAATTTTTTTTACGCGGTGGCATTTTCGTAATTATGATGAAGAGCTTTATAAGTTATGATTTATTGGTTATAAGTTTTTATATTCAGTCTATAAGTTTGCTGCGTTGTAAGATTAGATGCAAATTCAAGGGTTGAGATGACTTCTCACTTCTCATCTTAAGAGAGACTTTTCAACTGATCTTTTCTCTCTCTCTCTCTCTCTCTCTCTCTCTCTATATATATATATATATATATATATATATATATATATATATATATATATATATATATATAGTATGGCTATATTTGGCACACAAAAGTATGTAGCTTTTAGTTTTTCAATTAATAAATATGTCTTCAAAAGATTCTAGTTATGTGTTTGGCCCAAAAACCTTTTTGAGAAGTCTAGATTATTTTAGGATGCAACTTAGGGTATGTGTGGGAGTTTGAAGGGAAGGAGAGGGGAAAATTTTGAAGGTTAGTCATTGGAAGGGAAGAGGAGAGAAAGAGTTGGAAACTCTTCTTCTTCATAACAAGTTTGAAAAGATAAAGGTTTTGGATGAATTATAATTAAATCACTTTACATATATGACAAATTCAAATAGTTGAGTTTATATTTATTTAAAATTGAGCTAAAGTTATCATTTAATTAGTTACCCTTCAAACTCCCCCAATTTGGGGGAACTTGAAAATTGAGCATTTGAAGGGTTTTGGAGGGTTACAAAAGCCCTCCAAAACCACCCCTCCGGCAATTTATATCCTACATCCGGGTGTACATGCATGTACACCCGTTTTTTTTTGTAATTAATAGCGAGTTTAAGGATAGTTAATAGACTGAGTTGAGCTGCTTCCATTTTTTTCGTCGCATGCATGCTTCCTTTGCTCCCCTTCCTGAACGTGAGTGGGGCTGATCCTTTTTATTCTCCTTTCTCCTTTCTAGCTACTTTAATGTTTGTGCTTTCTTTTTAATTTTTTTTCTCTTTTCTTTTATTGTTTTTTATTGTTTGTTCTCCTATCTTTTTTGTTTTTGTTTTTTTAGTAATCTTCTAGTTATATTCTATTGTTTTGAAAATATGTTATATTCTATTATTATGAAAATATATAATATAAAATATTATAAAATCTATAATTTATTTTAAACTCAAATGAGTAAAATGACTAAATAGAACGAACATACACAAATGAGCTTTTGGATTTTTGAAAACTCATTTTTAAGTTATGTATGTCCATTTAGTACCTCTGTTATGCTCATTTTAAGAAGTTATATCAATTCATATTTCAAAAGTTTCATATTACATTAAATTCACATAGAAGTTGATTATAGACACGAGACCACAAATCATTATACTCAACCGCACAATTCTAATACTCAATAACGGAAGTTTGATGCTCACTGAAAATGTCTTGATGCTCAATGAACAAAACTTACAATTTTTATATCAATGCTCATCTTGTAAGTTACATATGCTTATTTGTATAGGTCTGATGTTCATTAAAAATTCATTAATGCGCATGTAACATAAATCGTGATATCCATCGATCTCAATCAATGAGGTTTGATACTCAATGAAAATGTCGTAATATTCAACTAACAAACCTTACAATTTTCATATTAATGCACATTTTGCAAGTTACGTATGCTCATTTGGTACTGATCTTGTGCAAAATTTGTAAATGTCATATCAATGCATTTTTAAAAGTACTATTCTACATTAGATTCACATATTGAAATTCATAGAAGTTGATTATAAATATAATGTAATAAGTTTTTGTATAAGTTATGAAGCAGAGATCACGATTCTGAATATTAGACTCCTAATACTCAACATAATATGTTTGTTGCTCATTAAAAGTTCATTAATGCTCATTCACCAGAAATCGTGATTTTCATGTCAATAGCGGAGATTTTATGCTCAATAAAAATGTCGTAATGTTCAACTCACAAACCTTACGATTTTCATATCAATGTGCACTTTGTAAGTTATGTATGCTCATTTGGTACTGATGTTATGCTCATTTTTTAATTGTTATATCAATGCATATTTCAAAAGTATCATATTAAATTAGACTCGCATATTGAAATTAATAGGAGTGTATTATAGATATAATTTAATAAGTTTTTATAAAAGCAAAAATAAGAAAAAGAAAAAATAGAATATATGAAGCAGGGGTCGTGATAATCATTGATAGTCTCTTAAATACTCAATAAAATGGGTCTGGTGCTCATTAAAAATATATTATTGCTCATTTAGCGGAAGCCGTGATTTTTCACTTAAATTACAAAAATGCCACCGAATTCTTTTTGGCCTGTATCAGGTATTGGGCTGTCTTCCTTAGTTGGACCGGGTGCACGTACACCCGGATGTACCATATAGGCGGGTGCAAGTGTGCAACAAGGGAAAGTTAATTGGGAAGTTGGGAAAGTTATTTAGAGGCTGTTTGGTAACACTGTATTTCGGCTTATCAGGCTTATCAACCAATTTTTTCACCAAACATATAACTTTTGCTTTCGCGCGCTGAATTGTGTAATAAGCAGAAAAAGTAAGGTTGAAGTTACTTTTCTGGTTGTATTGGTTGAAGTTACTGTACATGACCATTTTAGCTATTTTTACATATAATTTTTCTTTATTTTATTAGTAAAAAATATTTTAAAAATAATTTTTTCTTAAATCAACTGAATCAGCCAATGCAGCCACTTCAGCCAGAAATTTATAAATTTCAGCAGAATCAGCTAAAACAACCGATTTTCGTGCTACCAAACGGGCTCTTAATTTATTTTTCATTTAATATGGAATGTAATCTTCCATCTAACTTACTTGCTCCAGTTGGGCTGTTGGGCCGTTTTCATTTAATGATTTTTCCAAAATCCAGATGGTTTATTTTATTTTAAATATACACACTATGTGCGGGTTGTGTTTAATAAATACTCCGTAAGTGTTTAGTAAATACGTGTGTGTACTTAGAATTTTCGTAAATATATTTTCTAAACAATTATTTTTTATATAGTTGCTGTTGGTGAAGATGTCGGCTCTGATGCTGAGGGCTCCCCAGTTGGGGAGCTTAAGAGAAAAAGGGCCGGAAAAGGCGTGGTGCCTCCGGAGGGGAAGAAGCAGAAGAAAGGGGCCGCTGAGAAGAGGGAGGCCCCTACTGTGGTCATAGAAGATAACTCTCCTCCCAGGCCTCCGGCCAACACCTCCCCTCGCTCCCAACCGCTACATGTTGGGGAGGAGCACCCCTCGGTCGAGATCGTTCAGTTCCCCATCAAGACGGGGGCCGTTGTGATGAATGGCACTCCACACCCCGTCAGGTTCATGAGGGGGGTGATGTCCTCAAAGGACAGATCCATGCTGGCTCAGATGGAGGATGGGATCCTTGATTATAATGTTGCTAGCTACAACACCATGGTGAGCTTTCCCTTCATTCTATTTTCCTTTGAAAATTTCTCGAGTACCATGGTAATCTCCACATAGAGCCCTCAGCCATATGCTTAGGTGTTAATGTTCCATCGATTTTTGACTTTGCAGGCTGCCTTGGTTGCTTCCGAGCAAGCCCGAAGGGCGGAGCAGCTGAGGATTGGGAAGGTCCGAGCGGATGAGGCCCTCAAGAAATCCGAAGATGAGAATGCCGCCCTTCAGAGGCAACTCGAGGAGGCTGAGAAGACACATCGGCTGGAGAAGGAGGCCTTCCAAAAAATCCTTGAGAATCACAAGGTGGTGGCCAGGGCCGAGGGCATAGCTGAGGTCGAGAAGATTGCAGCTGAGGCCGCCAAGAAGGCTGCCAGGGAAGAAGCCATGGCCAGGGCCCGGGGGACACCATTGCTGCCTTCGTCACCGAGAAGTGGAAGACCGAGGGGCCTAAGGAGTGGGTGTCTTCTGTGGTGGAGGCCTCAGTGGATGAGTGGGTGAAGGGCCCCAGGGTAATGTGACTAGCCCGCAAAGGCAAGGAGTATTATGATGGGGACGAGTACTTTACTCAAGCCCTCATATACCAAAGGCTAGGCCGACCCCTGGGAGTGGACCCGAAGGCCTTTGACTCGACGGCTCACGGTCTTCCCTCTCTTCAGCCAGACCCCAGAGTCCCTCTCCCTGCGGATGCTGAAAGGCCTGATCTTGAAGATACCTTATTGATGCAGGAGGCGGAGGACGATGATGCTGAAGCTGGAGGGGACGTCTCCTCGAAGCCTGCCAAGGGGAGTGCTGCTGAAGCTGTTCACTCTTGATGTATTCTTTTATATTGTTTGAACAATGTTAAGTACAAACATTTGTATCTTTCGGCTTCGGCCCTGATGTAACAAACTCCTGTATATATTTTTGGTGAATGAATGCATGGGTGCCTTCGGGCCCTTGATGTTTGAATTCCCCCCCGTTGTCTTTTAAATGAATGCCTCCACCTTTATTTATGCCTTTTCCCTTAGTTGTATGAATGTATGTCCGCATGGTGAATTGACCGAGGTATAAACATTTAGAACTTAGAATTTTTTCTAAGTGTTGTCTACATGTACGCCCTCGGTGGACATCATCTTTTATCTGTAGGGAATAGTTAGCCTTTGTTTTAAACTCCCAGGGGTCTGATGTTGTGGACATAGAAAAATTTGCCTCGTGATTGCAAGTAGTAATCTTGGTAGAAATGTGGAGAGCCGTTTTCGGACCCACTTGTAGAGAGGGAGCCTTCGATGTTGGATGTAATGCCGGAGGCTATTGGAATGTGGACTTAGGCAATTTGAGCCAATGTCAATGAGTAGTCAGCTTCGGTAGTGTATAGTGAGAGCTTTCGGAGATTTAGGAATGCATGTTTGCTGTTGATGCCCTCGTTTTTCTTCCATGCCTTCTTTCTTGAATGTCTATTTGCACCATGATTTTGACCGGAGGCCAAATATCTAGCACTTAGAAATTTTTTCTAAATGTTGTTTACCCCAGGCCCTCAGTTGAAGCCTCCTTTTAGGTGTATGAAATAGAGTGGCCTTCGCCCTAGGCTCCCGGGGTCGCAGTATTGTGGACTTAGAACATTCCCATGGCCTTTGCAGCAGGTAGCCATTGGTATAAATGTGAGGTTAGTTGATTTTGACCAACTTGTAAGAAAGGAGCCTCCGGTGTTTATTGTAGGGCCAGAGGCTGCAGTTGCTTGGACTTTAACCAATTCAAACCCTTTGTAAGATTAGAGCCTTCGGTATTGGTTGATGCTGGAGGCAACCAGATTGTGGACCTAGCCACATTTTGGTAACATTTGTTGAATAGTAGCATTCGGAATAAGGGCCACTGTCTGGTTTGCCTTGTGAGAAGTGCTTGCTAGTCGCTGACGGGTGTTTTGTTGTAAATTTATACTCATTGATTGCTTGTTGAGTCTACTCCCCGTCACTCCGTTTTTTTATAGTGGAGGGAAGACTTCAAGAAACTTGGTTTCTTGGTAAGGCTTGGCCTATGCGGGAGGCAACGGTATAAGTTGTTGGCTCCCCCCTCGGGATTAACCTTCTAAGTTCCGAGGGGATCGAGGGTCATTTCCTCAGCCCGAGACATAGTCTGTTGCCTGCCTCCCTTTGGGGGATGGCAGGGAAAGCGCCTCAGTTTTGAAAGTCGTTCCCTCAGCCCGAGACATAGTCTGTTGCCTGCCATTCCCTTGGGGTAATGGCACGAGAAGCGTTTCGTTTTTGAAAGACGAATCCTCGGCCCGGGACATAGTCCGTTGCCTGCCATTCCCTTGGGGTAATGGCACGGAAAGCATTTCAGGGAAGGGTTTTATTTGCATATTAGTTGTAAATGGCCGGGGGCACTTGGTGCCTTCGGTGTAGTTGCGTCCTCAAGGGGTACGACTTTACTTTTAGCACTTGGTGTTATTTTTAACACCGAGGGGTCTTTTCTTTTGAAAACACTTGGTGTCTTTGTTATCGTAGTTGATCGGAGGGTCCACCCTCGGCACTTGGTGCCGGGGGATCTTGTTCGTGATAAGACATTGGGCCAGGAGCTTGTATGAGGGCTTGACCGCTCACAAGCGTTTTGTTCTTTGTACTTGGTGTCTTCAATGTATCTTTATTCTTGAAAAATTGGGGGCCTTGGGCCACTAGATAATACATTCGTGAGTTATGAGGGCTTGGCCGCTCTAACATCATTGATAAAATTTAACCAGGTGGTGTACATTCCAATGTCGAGGGACCTCAGTCCCATTGGGGCGTTTGAGTTTGTAAGTCCCTGGCTTGATGATGGCCGAAACGATATAGGGGCCTTCAAACTTTGGGGCCATCTTGCCACCCTCGGTTGGTTGGCTAGCTTCTCTCCTTCGAAGTACGTAGTCCCCCACTTGAAATTCTCGGGAATGAACCTTGGCATCGATGTAGCCCTTCACTTGTCTTCGGTAGTTTTCCTCCTTTAGGAAGGCTTGCTCTCGTCGTTCTGAGATCAGGTGAAGGTCGAGGGCCATGTTGGCATCATTGACCTCAAGCTCGTATTGGTCCACCCTTCGGGTAGGAAGGGTTACCTCGGTGGGAGCTTTGGCCTCAAATCCGTAGCAGAGGGAGAAGGGTGTCTCGCCTGTTGCCCACCGAGGGGTGGTGCTATAGGCCCATAAGATGTTGTAAAGCTCTTCTACCCAGCCTCCCCTTTCGGCCTCCAGTTTCTTTTTTAGGCCCTCAAGTAAAGTTCGGTTGGCGTTCTCCACTTGACCGTTGCCCTGAGGGTAGGCAACGGATGAGAAAGTATGTTTGATGCCCCATGCCTCTAGGAGGGCACAGAAGGGGCAGCCTAAAACTGAGTCCCATTGTCGGAGATGATTTGTTGGGGGACGCCAAACCTCGTGAGGATGTTCTTGAGGACGAAGTGGCGGCATCTGGCCTCGGTAATGCTGGCGAGGGGCTCAGCCTCCACCCATTTGGTGAAGTAGTCGATGGCCACGATGATGTACCTGTTGTTGGAGGTACCCCTCGCCAGTGGGCCCACAAGGTCAATGCCCCACCTGGAGAAGGGTATTGTCGTACTAATGGGGGCATAGTTGACTGCTAGCCTGTCGGGGGCTTTCTGGAAATGCTGGCACGCAGCGCACCTTCGGGCGAGGTCTGCACAATCATGGGCCATTGTAGGCCAGAAGTAGCCTTGGACTATGAGCTTTCGGGACATGGAGAAGGGTCCCTGGTGAGCTGAGCAAGTGCCACTGTGTACTTCCTCCATTGCAACCTCGGCTTCATCTTGATGAAGGCACCAGAGTAACGTGCCATTGTAGGATCGTTTGTAAAGCCTCTCGTCTTCGATGGCGTAGCTGGGAGCCCTCAGCCTGGCTAGTTTGGCGCGGGTTTCATCCTCGGGCAGCTGCCCCGTGGAGATGAAGTCCACGATATCTGATATCCAGTCCTCAAGCCTTTGTTGTATTTGCATGACGGGGCTGGTGTGTATGCTTGAGAGGATGAGTTCCTCTATTCTCGCAATTTTTGAGAGGTGCTCTGGGGACTCAGCCGAGAGCTTTGATAAAATATCAGCCTCGGAGTTTTGAGCCCTCGGTATTTGCGTGAGAGAGTGTGCCTCAAATACCTTAAGCAACTCCTTGGCCGCTTCCTTGTACTGTTTCATTCTCCCTTCCTTCGCTTCATACTCCCCCGAAATTTGGCCGACAACTAACTTGGGGTCGCATTTCACATGGATCTGTCTGGCCTTCATGTTAGCTGCCAGCCGAAGGCCATAGAGGAGGGCCTCATACTCCGCTTCGTTGTTGGAGACTTTGAAGGAGAAACATATGGCATAGTAGGCGCGGAAGCCTTCGGGCGTAATGAGAACTACCCCTCCCCTGCATGCTTTGGCTGCAGAGGAGCCGTCGGTGTAGAGAGTTCACCATTCGTCCGAGGGTGCCGAAGGCTCCTCATCTGTAGCTAATCTTGCCGTGCACTCCGTCACGAAGTCTGCCAGGGCTTGGCCCTTTATGGCAGGCCTTGGACGGATGTCAATGTTGTACTGGCTAAGGAAGATAGCCCATTTCACCATTCGGGAGAAGCTGGTGGGGCTCCTCATCAAGGCGCCGAGGGGTTGGCGTGTGAGAACCTGGACCGAGTGAGCCTGAAAGTAGTGGCCCAACTTCTTGATAGTCCAAACGATGGCTAGCACCGTCTTTTCCACAGGGGAATATCTGAGTTCCGCCTCCCTGAGGGTCTTGCTAACATAGAAGATGGTGTGTTGGATGCCGTCTTCCTCCCGGATTAGCACGGAGCTGATGACATTCTGATTTCCATTGGAAACCGGCTGTCTTCCTCATGATTTGGAAGAAGGGAAGGGACTTCTCCGCTGATTTGGATAGGAAGCGGTTGAGGGCTGCCAGACGGCCCGTCAGCCTTTGGACTTCCCTTATGTTGCGTGAGGGCTCCATGTTGATGATGGCCTGGATTTTCTCGGGGTTGGCCTCGATACCCCTTCGGCTCACCATGTAGCCTAAGAATTTGCCTCCTTTCACGCCGAAGGTGCATTTTTTCGGGTTCAGCCGAAGGTTGAATTTTTGCATGATAGCGAAGATCTCCTGGAGGTCGTCAGCATGGCTTGATGATTGTTTGCTCTTGACGATCATGTCATCAACATAGGCCTCCATGGTGCGCCCAAGGACGGTTTGAAAGACCCTGCCCACCATCCGGGTGTAAATGGCGCCTGCGTTCTTCAGGCCGAATGCCATGACTAGGTAACAAAAGATGCCTTCGGGAGTCATGAAGGCTGTCTTTTCAGCGTCTTCATCGTCCATGAAAATCTGGTGATATCCCCGGAAGGCGTTGAGGAATGACATGATCTCGCACCCCGCTCTTTCGTCCACCAGTTGGTCAATGTTTGGCAGCGGGAAAGGGTCCATGGGGCATGCCTTATTCAGATCCGTGTAGTCCACGCACATGCGAAAGATGGGTGGTTTTTGTGCGAGGACTACGTTAACTAGCCATGAGGGGTATTTCACCTCCTTGATGTGTCTGATGGACATGAACATGGTGGCCTCTCTCTTCACCAAATCCTTGCTCTCGGCCGAGGGGGGCCTTCTTCTCTGTTTCACAGGTTTAGAGGAAGGGTCCACCGATAGGCGGTGAGTGATTACCCTTCGGCTAATTCCCGGCATGTCTTCCGCCCCCCATGCAAAAACAATGGAGAATGCACGGAGGGCATCCATGATGCCGATCTTCAAATCTTCGGGGAGCTTGGCTCCAACCTTCATGACTCTCTCCGGCTTGGCTCTATGGAGCCCGTCGCCGAAGAGTACCGGGAGGGTTATTACCCCCTCGGAGTCTACAGTATCTCCGGTGAAGCCTGACAGAGGGGTCCGGATGGGCCGAAGGGACCGACCCCCTCTCTAAAAGCAGATCCTTGAATGTGCTAAGGTACATTACGTTGACGGAGCTGCCCGTGTCAACGTAAGTTCTGTGGATGATGGTGTCGTTGATCTCACTTTGGATCACCGGCGCATCCCTGTGAGGAGAGGAAACCGGGGGGAGATAGCGTTGGTGAAAACAATGGCTTCCTTCCTCAACCGCTTTACGGGAGGCATATGAGTGACTTCCCCCACATAAAGGGATTGTGCCCACTTCTTTCTTTGGCTCGTGGAGTCTCCCCCCGTGTTGCCACCGGTGATCATGTGGATATGGCGCTTCTTCTCCTGGTACTGGTGGTATTGTTCTTCCTCGTCGAGATTCCCGATCTCCCTTTTCTTACCTTTCGGGTCACCGAGGGGGATGGTGTTTGGATTGATCCAAGCATTTTCCCTCGCAGGTGGCCCTCGTGGGGGCCTTTGATGTAGGGGGCCCCTGACAAATTGGGACAGGTGGCCTGCCTGTATAACCTTCTCGATGGCTGTCTTCAGCTGGTGGCAGTCATCGGTCCTGTGCCCTTGGTTACGATGGGAGCGACAATATGGTTCATTGGGGTTGACGACATATTCCTCTAGGGGTGCGCGGGAGTCGCGCTCCACGAGGCCCCTTGTAATACCCGAGATTAATTTAAGAGGATTAATAGTACTACTCATACCAACAGAGGTGCATCTCCTTTTAAGGGAGCTCATCACCCAAGAACTCCAAAGTTAAGCGTGCTTGCACGAGAGTAGTCTTGGGATGGGTGACCCCCTGGGAAGTTTCTCAGAGCGCGCACGAGTGAGGACAAAGTGCTTTATTATTATTACTATTATTATTACTACTATTATTATTACTATTATTATTACTACTATTATTATTACTACTATTATTATTACAACTATTATTATTACTACTATTATTATTACTACTATTATTATTACTATTCTTATTATTATTATTATTATTACTATTATTATTACTACTATTATTACTACTATTATTACTATTACTATTAGTATTATTATTACTATTATTATTATTATTATTATTAGACCTTACTTATTTTGATTATTAAAAACTCAGTGCACAAAATCATGAATTATGGTTTGATAAAAAAGTTGTATGATGAGCCTGATAATCATTTAATGGAGTAGGTTTATATTTAAAGTTTTCCCACTAATATTACTAATAAAAAATTGTTGACAAAAATGTGACTTAGTAACTTTAATTTTAGTGACTATAACTATGTTCAAATTTTACATCGTAGTGAAGATAGTTATAGTCAATAAAAGTTACTAAGTAATATTTTTGTCCTCGATTTTTCCAAGAGTTAAATTAGTCGAATTTTTTCTTATATTTAATCCAGTGCATAAATTGGCAATATCATATTTAAATAGTGTAGAATAATTTTATAAAATAGGCAGATGTTGACTTAATTTACGACGTAAGACAAATATTTCATATTTTAGTAGCGTATCAAAAACAAAATAATATTATATATTTGAAATATATTAATTTACCATAAAAAGCGATTATACTCGTAATTCCAATCAATTCAGTGCTTAGTCAGAAGAAATCAAGTAACATTAGAAAACCATTGGCAATATGCTTTGACAGTGCACATCTTCTTCATTTAAAATGTTATTTAGAGTCCAAGATACAACTTTGACCGTCATTATATTAAATTATGTTTTATTTTTTTGTTTCGCTCTTTTTTCCTATTTTCACGTTGCCAATGTACAAATTTGACGGTCATTATATTAAATTCCCTATTAGTAAAATAAATTTAAAATCAAATTATGAAAAATTGTAATGAGACGGATTCTACAATAGCTTTCAAAAAATATAATTCTCATACATGAATAAATAAAATGTAGTTAAAGTAGATCGAATATTTGAATGGTAAAAAAGTTTCATTTTTCAACTATAAGAAACGGAGGATAATAGAGAGTATATCACAGTGACTATAAAAGTGTACTTGTAGCAAATGACATTTTTGTTCACAAATATTTATTTGAGACGTTTTTCCTTGTAGTCACTTGGATATAATTGTGAATATAATTATAGTCAGTAAACATTATTAAGTCACATTGTTATTCATAATCTTTATTTTGGTCATATATTTCAGAATTTATTTATTTATTTAATACAGGATAATCCGCATCGAGATTAAAAAAGAAGAAGGTTATATAAAACACCTTCTTTTGTTTTTTAAATTTTATGTATGCAATATTGGTGTCATATGAAAGATCGTAAAAAGTTATGAAATTTGATATACTTTTTATAAAAACTAGATAAATGATGAAAAAGTCATAACACTTTGAAAAAGGAGTTTTTTTTGCATTGGGCCCCACAAATTGATGCCACATTTCATCCTATACCTAAAAGCACTACACTGGAGAGAGAAAATTATCCTGCTTAAGCATTCTCCGTCTAAAATCCTAAAATGTAATTTCACTTTCCACAAAAAAAAATCATTATCATCATCATCATCATCCTATACCTAAAAGCACTACATTGGAGAGAGAAAATTATCCCGCTTAAGCATTCTCCGTCTAAAATCCTAAAATGTAATTTCACTTTCCACAAAAAAAAAATCATCATCATCATCATCATCATCATCATATATATATATATATATACCTAAAAGCACTACACTGGAGAGAGAAAATTCTCCCGCCTAAGCATTCTCCGCCTAAAATCCTAATATGTAATTTCACTTTCCGCAAAAAAAAATCATCATATACATAAAAGCACTATACTAGAGAGAGAGAGAAATTCTCCCGCCTAAGCATTCTCCGCGTAAAATCTTAAAATACAATTACACTTTCCACACAAAAAAATCATCATCCTAAAATCCTAAAATGTAATTTCATTCTATACCTAAAAGCACTATATTGGAGAGAGAAAATTTTCCTGCCTAAGCATTCTCCACCTAAAATTGTTAGGTTTGCAATGACCATTAATAAGAGTCACGGACAATCGTTGAAAAAAGTTGTTATCTTACTCTGACGCTCCATTATTACTCACAAACATTTGTACATGGCGGTGTGGAGAGTAACAAGTTCATGAGATTGGAGTTTCTAATGACGAAGATGGAAAACCAACCAAATCAACATTGAATGTTGTTTACAAAGAAATATGTACTATAGAGTAATTTATAATTTTTGGTATAATGTGGTGGACTTAAATGCACATCCATTTCATCGTGTGATGTTTTACATTTAGATCTTACCATTTATTCAGAATTTATATATTGTTTTCAAATAATTCTAACACAGTCATATTTTTTAAATATTTTTAAATATATAACTATATCTAAATTATTATGTGGGTGTCTCACTCCCGTGCAGCGCACGGGTGGAGTAACTAGTTTTTTTAAAATTATACGCATAATGTATTTACTTTGTAACACATCGAATGTAATACTACCTCCGTCCTGATGGACTTTGCTAAGTGCAAAGTAGGTGAGAAATAAGAAAAGTAAAAATTGTGTGGTTGAGATTTATGCAGAGGAGAGAGAAATGTGCAGAACCACAAATTAGTTGCTTTAATTGGAAAGTGGTAAAGTTTTTTAGGATAACCAAAAAGGAAAAGTTGGCATAGTCCAATGGGACGGAGGGAGTATACAATAATAATGCCAAGGAATAACCAAACCTAGTGCATTCAATGCATTTTTTACTCTGCTTCGCATAATATTTTGATAATTATTTGGTAATTCCAACAATTTTTGTTTCTCACAAAATTACCCACAAAAAGAGTAATTCACCAAGCCAGCTTAGAGATCTAGACCCACCCGACATCAGGGTTAGGAGCATCGTACTTGATCGGGTACGGGTCGGACTTCGGATCCTGAGTTGTCTATTTTGATATTTTTACTATTTTATATTTCTATTTTTTTCTTTATCACAACTTATATGAATTTTTATAAATTTATAAACTTTCTTAATTTCTTTTTCATGAATGACATTCTATAGTAGATCACGGTGGCTTAATTGATTGTATTTTCAAGCAAGCATTCTATGATACTCTCTCCGGTTCTCAAAAAGGTTCATAATTTGACTTCACACAGATTAAGAAAATAAATTTGACTTTACTGTGGAGTGTACTGTTTGGCACTGTTTGACACTGTTTTGCACTGTTTTGGTGTAGATAATTTGCCAAATAAAGAAATAAGAAGAAGTGTGAAGTTAATTTCGGGACTTCCCGAAAAGGAAAGTGGGAAGTTGTTTGGAACCGGAGGGATTACTTTTTTAGTATGTGAACTCAAGTGATGGATTTGTTTTTTTTTATTTGATCCTTTTCCCTTCTGAATTTAAAGATATACTACATCTATTCTTAAATAAATTCAAAATGATAACACAATTCATATTATCTAATTTGACTGCATTTTTCTATTAATGTATTTGAAATTTATTTTAGAAAATATTATATTGTTCAATTTGTCTCATTTTAATTCAAAAAATCTCAATTTCAAAATATTTTACTTATAGAGAATAAATATATGCATATTTAGTGTTTTATGTTGCAAAACTTGAAGATGAAAATGTTACATCCAAGGAATAACAGAAGTATCTCTAAATAGGAGGATAAACATCTTTCTTAATAGTCACATACGTAGTATGGAGTATTTAGTACACAATGTATTAATGTTCCACCAAATATCATCATCAATCATGTTAGTAATTGTTTCTAGAAACACTTTTTTTATCGAAAATTTAAAAAATGTTAATAGTCATGATGTTGTTGGGCGTAGATTTGAACACTTGTTCCAATAAAGTATACGACAAATAAAGAAAACCAAAAACAAATTGTTATCTTTATTGACATTGTGAGATGTTCATAAATGTGTTTCTAGAAATTCTTTTTGCTTTTGTATCTTTCTCCAAAATGTCATTGTAAGGCTATGACTAAGAAATTCATCCACAATATTCATTTGGTGAGAGTCAATGCAACTACTTTAATCCTTGTCGTTTTTTTGAATACTCCATAAAAGGGCGTTTTTTATAATGATATCTAGAAACCATACAAGACATCCTCCAGACAGCTAAGACAAAGCCGATCGTAAGTCCTAGAAATAAATATAGAATCAGCCACCTTATTCAAAGAAACCTGATTCGCTAGACACAAAACGGGCAAATTTAATAAGCCTAACACAATAGGAACTGAAAATACTGCCTATCAAAAATACTTCAGAAATTCAAATATCAAAATCAAACCTACTTGAAGTAAAATAAAAATAAGTATTACTAAACAAAAAATAAAACTGAAATAAAGCTTTTCCACAAAATTCTTCTTGAATTAGCACGGAGGTAGTTCTGGAGGACGAGCTCTATCATTTTCTATGCAGCCCAAAAGAAGGCAGATAGAATTCCCTGACCAGATGAAGCTGGTCGGGACACCTGAATTACTCTCCACACCAAGGAAGACGAAACAACCCGGAGCGCCAGTGCCCAAGAAATAACCGTCATAACACAGAACATTCTCCGCCTAAAATCCTAAAATGTAATTTCACTTTTCGCAAAAAAAAATCATCATCCTATACCTAAAAGCACTACACTGGAGAGAGAAAATTCTCCCGCCTAAGCATTTTCCGTCTAAAATCATAAAATGTAATTTCACTTTCCGCAAAAAAAAATCATCATCCTATAATCCTAAAATCCTAAAATGTAATTTCATTTTATACCTAAAAGCACTACACTGGAGAGAGAAGAGTTTTCCGCCTAAAATCCTAAAATATAATTTCACTTTCCACAAAAAAAACATATATATATATATATATATGTATGTGTATATATATATGTGTGTATATATATATATATGTGTGTATATATATATATATATGTATATATACATATATATATATATATATATGTATATATATACACATATATATATACACACACACATATATATATATATATATATATACACACACAGATACACACACACACACACACACACACACACACACACACACACACACATATATATATATATATATATATATATATATATATATACCTAAAAGCACTACACTGGAGAGAGAAAATTATCCCGCTTAAGCATTCTCCATCTAAAATCCTAAAATGTAATTTCACTTTCCACAAAAAAAAATCATCATCGAATGTAATACTACCTCCGTCCTGATGGACTTTGCTAAGTGCAAAGTAGGTGAGAAATAAGAAAAGTAAAAATTGTGTGGTTGAGATTTATGCAGAGGAGACAGAAATGTGCAGAACCACAAATTAGTTGTTTTAATTGGAAAGTGGTAAAGTTTTTTGGGATAACCAAAAAGAAAAAGTTGGCAAAGTCCAATGGGACGGAGGGAGTATACAATAATAATGCCAAGGAATAACCAAACCTAGTGCATTCAAAGCATTTTTTACTCTGCTTCGCATAATATTTTGATAATTATTTGGTAATTCCAACCATTTTTGTTTCTCACAAAATTACCCACAAAAAGAGTAATTCACCAAGCCAGCTTAGAGATCTAGACCCACCCGACATCAGGGTTAGGAGCATCGTACTTGATCGGGTACGGGTCGGATTTCGGATCCTGGGTTGTCTCATTTGATATTTTTACTATTTATATTTCTATTTTTTTTCTTTATCACAACTTATATGAATTTTTATAAATTTATAAACTTTCTTAATTTCTTTTTCATGAATGACATTCTATAGTAGATCACGGTGGCTTAATTGATTGTATTTTCAAGCAAGCATTCTTCTATGATACTCTCTCCGGTTCTCAAAGAGGTTCATAATTTGACTTCACACAGATTAAGAAAATAAATTTGACTTTACTGTGGAGTGTACTATTTGGCACATTTTGGCACTGTTTGACACTGTTTTGCACTGTTTTGGTGTAGATAATTTGCCAAATAAAGAAATAAGAAGAAGTGTGAAATTAATTTCGGGACTTCCCGAAAAGGAAAGTGGGAAGTTGTTTGAGAACCGGAGGGATTACTTTTTTAGTATGTGAACTTAAGTGATGGATTTGATTTTTTTTATTTGATCCTTTTCCCTTCTGAATTTAAAGGCATAGTACATCTATTCTTAAATAAATTCAAAATGATAACACAATTCATATTATCTACTTTGACTGCATTTTTCTATTAATGTATTTGAAATTTATTTTAGAAAATATTATATTGTTCAATTTGTCTCATTTTAATTTAAAAAATCTCAATTTCAAAATATTTTACTTATAGAGAATAAATATATGCATATTTAATGTTTTATGTTGCCAAACTTGAATATGAAAATGTTACATCCAAAGAATAACAGAACTATCTCTAAATAGGAGGATAAACATCTTTCTTAATAGTCACATACGTAGTACGGAGTATTTAGTACACAATGTATTAATGTTCCACCAAATATCATCATCAATCATGTTGGTAATTGTTTCTAGAAACATTTTTTTTGTCGAAAATTTAAAAAATGTTAATAGTCATGATGTTGTTGGGCGTAGATTTGAACACTTGTTCCAATAAAGTATACGACAAATAAAAAAAACCAAAAACAAATTGTTATCTTTATTGACATTGTGAGATGTTCATAAATGTGTTTCTAGAAATTCTTTTTGCTTTTGTATCTTTCTCCAAAATATCATTGTAAGGCTATGACTAAGAAATTCATCCACAATATTCATTTGGTGAGAGTCAATGCAACTACTTTATCCTTGTCGTTTTTTTGAATACTCCATAAAAGGGCGTTTTTATAATGATATCTAGAAACCATACAAGACATCCTCCAAACAGCTATGACAAAGCCGATCGTAAGTCCTAGAAATAAACATAGATTCAGCCACCTTATACAAAGAAACCTGATTCGCTAGACACAAAACGGGCAAATTTAATAAGCCTAACACAATAGGAATTGAAAATACGGCCTATCAAAAATACTTCAGAAATTCAAATATCTAAATCAAACCTACTTGAAGTAAAATAAAAACAAGTATTACTAAACAAAAAATAAAACTGAAATAAAGCTTTTCCACAAAATTCTACTTGAATTGGAATGGAGGTAGTTCTGGAGGACGAACTATATCATTTTCTATGCAGCCCAAAAGAAGGCAGATAGAATTCCCTGACCAGATGAAGCTGGTCGGGACACCTAAATTACTCTCCACACCAAGGAAGACGAAACAACCCGGAGCGCCAGTGCCCAAGAAATAACCGTCATAACACAGAACATTCTCCGCCTAAAATCCTAAAATGTAATTTCACTTTTCACAAAAAAAAATCATCATCTATACCTAAAAGCACTACACTGGAGAGAGAAAATTCTCCCTCCTAAGCATTCTCCGTCTAAAATCCTAGAATGTAATTTCACTTTCCGCAAAAAAAATCATCATCCTATAATCCTAAAATACTAAAATATAATTTCATTCTATACCTAAAAGCACTACACTGGAGAGAGAAGAGTTTTCCGCCTAAGCATTCTCCGCCTATAATCCTAAAATATAATTTCACTTTCCACAAAAAAAACATATACCTAAAAGCACTACACTGGAGAGAGAAAATTGTCATGCCTAAGGATTCTCTGCCTATCCTATCCTATACCTAAAAGCACTACACTGGAGAGAGAAAATTATCCCACTTAAGCATTCTCCGTCTAAAATCCTAAAATGTAATTTCACTTTCCACAAAAAAAATTCATCATCATCATCATCATCATCATCATCATAATGTAATTTCACAAAAAAAATTCTCCCGCCTAAGCATTTTCCGCCTAAAATCCTAAAATACAATTACACTTTCCACAAAAAAAATCATCATCCTGAAATCCTAAAATGTAATTTCATTCTATACCTAAAAGCACTATATCGGAGAGAGAAAATTTTTCCGCCTAAGCACTACCTAAATTGTTAGGTTTGCAATGACCATTAATAAGAGTCACGGACAATCGTTGAAAAAAGTTGTTATCTTACTCTGACTCTCCATTATTACTCACAAACATTTGTACATGGCGGTGTGGAGAGTAAAGAGTTCATGAGATTGGAGTTTCTAATGACGAAGATGGAAAACCAACCAAATCAACATTGAATGTTGTTTACAAAGAAATATGTACTATAGAGTAATTTATAATTTTTGGTATAATGTGGTGGACTTAAATGCACATCCATTTCATCGTGTGATGTTTTACATTTAGATCTTACCATTTATTCAGAATTTATATATTGTTTTCAAATAATTCTAACACAGTCATATTTTTTAAATATTTTTAAATATATAACTATATCTATCTAAATTATTATGTGGGTGTCTCACTCCCGTGCAGCGCATGGGTGGAGTAACTAGTAGTATATAAATGCTCATCTTCATTTGCTTTTATGAGTTGTTCCGTAATGCCTTTGGATTTGCCATGTGGCATTTGTATAAAAGAAGAGTGAATTGTGGAGAGAATGACACATGTGTTTCATTGAGGGTAAAATTGTATTTTTATGAGTTATTTCTTTTCTTATATATAAATAGAATAGATTTTTTTTGGCTTTATCTTTACTAACCGTACAAACAGTCTGACAACCCACACTCTTGGAGATGATCAGGGATTCCTCGGACATTCCGTCATACAAGACAAGACGCCCTCCTCACGGACTCACGAATACTTGATTGTGACATTAGTTTAGATGTAATATTTAACTTTGGATTATCGGTTAACCGTACCGTTTACCGTTGTTTTCTTTCGGTTGGTTAACCGTACCGTGAATTTTTTAAAACACGGTAGGGTTAACCGGAAAAACACCGGTTTTTCGGTTTATTTAGTACGGTTAATCGGTTACGGTTTTTTATGCTCACCTAGTCACCCCTACCTGCAACCAGCCCTTGCGTATAATTCATGAAACCTGATCAAAAGCATCACATTAAGACAAGCTAAGTTTGTTAGAGAACCTTCCATATGGAGATCATGTGCCAGCGGAGGTCTCAGGTTCGAATCCCGCGGAAGGTTACCGTGCAATCCCTTCTCAGCTCACTGGGTGGAAGGTTACCGTGTCCTAGCGGAGGTCTCAGGTTCGAATCCCGCTAGGCACATTTAGGGGAGAGGGGGGAGGTCTTGCTCCCAATGATTCTTCCTACTTTCACGGAGTTGCTCAGCGGCTGAGAAGGGAGAGGATGGTAATGAAGGTAACAGGTTCGTGTGGTGGGAGGAGCAGCCTGAAAGGTGATGTAAGTCCTGCTGGATTCGTCCTTTGGAGCCAGTACTGACGAGGCTGACTGTGATCAGATCCGGACTTAATTGTCTAGGGGTTTTGGAGGGTAGTTCATAGACTCCAGGATTATGGGAGCGTAAGCCCCGACACCTGGATTATAAAAAAAAAACAAAAAAAAAGGAAATTGATCGAATAGACATACATTGAGTGGTACCAACCGCGCAACGCCGTACAACTTAATACAACATACTACCTCCGTAACACAAAGATCTTCTCATTTTGACTTTTAACAATCTTCTAAGTTGAACTTTGACTCTAAATATCTACATATCTATATTTATAAAATTTATAATAAATTAACATTAAAATAATATGTTTTACAATGAGTTACATGAAATAAATTTTTAATCATAACATAACGTGAGTTTTGAATAATTAATGGTCAAAGTTTATAAAGTTTGACCCAAAAGAGTCAAACTGGGAAGATTCTAGGGTTACGGAGGTAGTATAATTGAACTAGGCAATAAGAATAAGAATCTACAATATTATAAGAGAGAATTTTGTTTGGGGTTTAACGGTCATAAAAAAAATGTTTGTGTCTCTTCATGTATGATGTGATTATACTTTATATTTATTTTGTTGTACTATGTTAATCTATCCTAGCTTAGGATACTAACGGAGGTAACGGAGGGTTCAATGTCCCGGTTGTAAACTTTGGTTCTTTTGATCTCCTAAGCAGCGCAGTTTGTGGCAATCCAAGAGGCTCGACCTTCAATCACCCCCTGTTTCCCTTAGAAACTTGTTTTCATCGCGTGGCAGGGGTTCCGGGTTCTCTTTCGCTGCACAACACCCTTTGCCGGGTAAGCCTCCATATAATGTTTAGGTTTGAATGTCTTCGTTAACTGATTGGTAGATTAAGATTGAAAAAGTTAGTAAGCATATAGGTGCGTTTAAGTTTTAAGGTCACATAACTCCTCTGTGTGATTATCTAATGCGCCCATGCTCCTTTTCAAGTAAATAAGTTTTCTGGACATCATTTTACAAAATCCTTTGTGCAATTAAAAAAATGTCTATACCAGATTGCATATATATATATATATATGCAATCTGGTATAGACATTTTTTTAACTTAGGTACATCATTACAGTGCCTAAGTTAAAATATATATTGCCCCAAGTAATTATCAGATACATCATTACAGTAACTTAGGTACGTTCAAATTAGGTATTGTTCTTCTTATAAATTTTAGAGTTAGTAATCTACTCTTCTTAGGTTTAGCTGTTTTTTGAAGCAATAGTATACCTTTTAATTAAACTTTATTTGCGTATGATCAAGGGCCTGGTTTATCTCTTAAAGTGTAGAGAAAACTAAATGATTTGTAGAACCATTCTTTCGAAAATGCTAACCTTAATATAATGGCTTACAATGTTAAAGCTTAAAGTAGTAGTCTTTTTTGCTTTCCTTTATACGGAGTATATCACATTAAACCATAATAATCTACCAAACTAATTGAGACACATGTGACACTCTCAAATATCAATTTGCCAATATAAATGTTTGGATGTTAGCCAATGAATTTTACATTTTTCGAGTTGTTTAACAGATCCATGCTGGCTCAGATGGAGGATGGGATCCTTGATTATAATGTTGCCAGCTACAACACCATGGTGAGCTTTCCCTTCATTCTATTTTCCTTTGAAAATTTCTCGAGTACCATGGTAATCTCCACATAGAGCCCTCAGCCATATGCTTAGGTGTTAATGTTCCATCGATTTTTGACTTTGCAGGCTGCCTTGGTTGCTTCCGAGCAAGCCCGAAGGGTGGAGCAGCTGAGGATTGGGAAGGTTTGAGCGGATGAGGCCCTCAAGAAATCCGAAGATGAGAATGCCGCCCTTTAGAGGCAACTCGAGGAGGCTTGGAAGACACATCGGCTGGAGAAGGAGGCCTTCCAAAAAATCCTTGAGAATCACAAGGTGGTGGCCAGGGCCGAGGGCATAGCTGAGGTCGAGAAGATTGCAGCTGAGGCCGCCAAGAAGGCTGCCGAGAATGCAGAGGCCGCCAGGTAAGAAGCCATGGCCAGGGCCCGGGGGACACCATTGTTGCCTTCGTCACCGAGAAGTGGAAGACCGAGGGGCCTAAGGAGTGAGTGTCTTCTGTGGTGGAGGCCTCAGTGGATGAGTGGGTGAAGGGCCCCAGGGTAATGTGACTAGCCCGCAAAGGCAAGGAGTATTATGATGGGGACGAGTACTTTACTCAAGCCCTCATATACCAAAGGCTAGCCCGACCCCTGGGAGTGGACCCGAAGGCCTTTGACTCGACGGCTCACGGTCTTCCCTCTCTTCAGCCAGACCCCAGAGTCCCGCTCCCTGCGGATGCTGAAAGGCCTGATCTTGAAGATACCTTATTGATGCAGGAGGCGGAGGACGATGATGCTGAAGCCGGAGGGGACGTCTCCTCGAAGCCTGCCAAGGGGAGTGCTGCTGAAGATGATCACTCTTGATGTATTCTTTTATATTGTTTGAACAATGTTAAGTACAAACATTTGTATCTTTCGGCTTCGGCCCCGATGTAACAAACTCCTGTATATATTTTTGGTGAATGAATGCATGGGTGCCTTCGGGCCCTTGATGTTTGAATTTCCCCCCGTTGTCTTTCAAATGAATGCCTCCACCTTTCTTTATGCTTTTTCCCTTAGTTGTATGAATGTATGTCCGCATGGTGAATTGACCGAGGTATAAACATTTAGAACTTAGAATTTTTTCTAAGTGTTGTCTACATGTACGCCCTCGGTGGACATCATCTTTTATCTGTAGGGAATAGTTAGCCTTTGTTTTAAACTCCCAGGGGTCTGATGTTGTGGACATAGAAAAATTTGCCTCGTGATTGCAAGTAGTAATCTTGGTAGAAATGTGGAGAGCCGTTTTCGGACCCACTTGTAGAGAGGGAGCCTTCGATGTTGGATGTAATGCCGGAGGCTATTGGAATGTGGACTTAGGCAATTTGAGCCAATGTCAATGAGTAGTCAGCTTCGGTAGTGTATAGTGAGAGCTTTCGGAGATTTAGGAATGCATGTTTGCTGTTGATGCCCTCGTTTTTCTTCCATGCCTTCTTTCTTGAATGTCTATTTGCACCATGATTTTGACCGGAGGCCAAATATCTAGGACTTAGAAATTTTTTCTAAATGTTGTTTACCCCAGGCCCTCGGTTGAAGCCTCCTTTTAGGTGTATGAAATAGAGTGGCCTTCGCCCTAGGCTCCCGGGGCCGCAGTATTGTGGACTTAGAACATTCCCATGGCCTTTGCAGCAGGTAGCCATTGGTATAAATGTGAGGTTAGTTGATTTTGACCAACTTGTAAGAAAGGAGCCTCCGGTGTTTATTGTAGGGCTAGAGGCTGCAGTTGCTTGGACTTTAACCAATTCAAACCCTTTGTAAGATTAGAGCCTTCGGTATTGGTTGATGCTGGAGGCAACCAGATTGTGGACCTAGCCACATTTTGGTAACATTTGTTGAATAGTAGCATTCGGAATAAGGGCCACTGTCTGGTTTGCCTTGTGAGAAGTGCTTGCTAGTCGCTGACGGGTGTTTTGTTGTAAATTTATACTCATTGATTGCTTGTTGAGTCTACTCCCCGTCACTCTGTTTTTTTATAGTGGAGGGAAGACTTCAAGAAACTTGGTTTCTTGGTAAGGCTTGGCCTATGCGGGAGGCAACGGTATAAGTTGTTGGCTCCCCCCTCGGGATTAACCTTCTAAGTTCCGAGGGGATCGAGGGTCATTTCCTCAGCCCGAGACATAGTCTGTTGCCTGCCTCCCTTTGGGGGATGGCACGGAAAGCGCCTCAGTTTTGAAAGTCGTTCCCTCAGCCCGAGACATAGTCTGTTGCCTACCATTCCCTTGGGGTAATGGCACGAGAAGCGTTTCGTTTTTGAAAGACGAATCCTCGGCCCGGGACATAGTCCGTTGCCTGCCATTCCCTTGGGGTAATGGCACGGAAAGCGTTTCAGGGAAGGGTTTTATTTGCATATTAGTTGTAAATGGCCGGGGGCACTTGGTGCCTTCGGTGTAGTTGCGTCCTCAAGGGGTACGACTTTACTTTTAGCACTTGGTGTTATTTTTAACACCGAGGGGTCTTTTCTTTTGAAAACACTTGGTTTCTTTGTTATCGTAGTTGATCGGAGGGTCCACCCTCGGCACTTGGTGCCGGGGGATCTTGTTCGTGATAAGACATTGGGCCAGGAGCTTGTATGAGGGCTTGACCGCTCACAAGCGTTTTGTTCTTTGTACTTGGTGTCTTCAATGTATCTTTATTCTTGAAAAATTGGGGGCCTTGGTCCACTAGATAATACATTCGTGAGTTATGAGGGCTTGGCCGCTCTAACATCATTGATAAAATTTAACCAGGTGGTGTACATTCCAATGTCGAGGGACCTCGGTCCCATTGGGGCGTTTGAGTTTGTAAGTCCCTGGCTTGATGATGGCCGAAACGATATAGGGGCCTTCAAACTTTGGGGTCATCTTGCCACCCTCGGTTGGTTGGCTAGCTTCTCTCCTTCGAAGTATGTAGTCCCCCACTTGAAATTCTCGGGAACGAACCTTGGCATCGATGTAGCCCTTCACTTGTCTTCGGTAGTTTTCCTCCTTTAGGAAGGCTTGCTCTCGTCGTTCTGAGATCAGGTGAAGGTCGAGGGCCATGTTGGCATCATTGACCTCAAGCTCGTATTGGTCCACCCTTCGGGTAGGAAGGGTTACCTCGGTGGGAGCTTTGGCCTCAAATCCGTAGCAGAGGGAGAAGGGTGTCTCGCCTGTTGCCCACTGAGGGGTGGTGCTATAGGCCCATAAGATGTTGTAAAGCTCTTCTACCCAGCCTCCCCCTTCGGCCTCCAGTTTCTTTTTTAGGCCCTCAAGTAAAGTTCGGTTGGCGTTCTCCACTTGACCGTTGCCCTGAGGGTAGGCAACGGATGAGAAAGTATGTTTGATGCCCCATGCCTCTAGGAGGGCATAGAAGGGGCAGCCTAAAACTGAGTCCCATTGTCGGAGATGATTTGTTGGGGGACGCCAAACCTCGTGAGGATGTTCTTGAGGACGAAGTGGCGGCATCTGGCCTCGGTAATGCTGGCGAGGGGCTCAGCCTCCACCCATTTGGTGAAGTAGTCGATGGCCACGATGATGTACCTGTTGTTGGAGGTACCCCTCGCCAGTGGGCCCACAAGGTCAATGCCCCACCTGGAGAAGGGTATTGCCGTACTAATGGGGGCATAGTTGACTGCTAGCCTGCCGGGGGCTTTCTGGAAATGCTGGCACGCAGCGCACCTTCGGGCGAGGTCTGCACAATCCTGGGCCATTGTAGGCCAGAAGTAGCCTTGGACTATGAGCTTTCGGGACATGGAGAAGGGTCCCTGGTGAGCTGAGCAAGTGCCACTGTGTACTTCCTCCATTGCAACCTCGGCTTCATCTTGATGAAGGCACCAGAGTAACGTGCCATTGTAGGATCGTTTGTAAAGCCTCTCGTCTTCGATGGCGTAGCTGGGAGCCCTCAGCCTGGCTAGTTTGGCGCGGGTTTCATCCTCGGGCAGCTGCCCCGTGGAGATGAAGTCCACGATATCTGATATCCAGTCCTCAAGCCTTTGTTGTATTTGCATGACGGGGCTGGTGTGTATGCTTGAGAGGATGAGTTCCTCTATTCTCGCAATTTTTGAGAGGTGCTCTGGGGACTCAGCCGAGAGCTTTGATAAAATATCAGCCTCGGAGTTTTGAGCCCTCGGTATTTGCGTGAGAGAGTGTGCCTCAAATACCTTAAGCAACTCCTTGGCCGCTTCCTTGTACTGTTTCATTCTCCTTTCCTTCGCTTCATACTCCCCCGAAATTTGGCCGACGACTAACTTGGGGTCGCATTTCACATGGATCTGTCTGGCCTTCATGTTAGCTGCCAGCCGAAGGCCATAGAGGAGGGCCTCATACTCCGCTTCGTTGTTGGAGACTTTGAAGGAGAAACATATGGCATAGTAGGCGCGGAAGCCTTCGGGCGTAATGAGAACTACCCCTCCCCTGCATGCTTTGGCTGCAGAGGAGCCGTCGGTGTAGAGAGTCCACCATTCGTCCGAGGGTGCCGAAGGCTCCTCATCTGTAGCTAATCTTGCCGTGCACTCCGTCACGAAGTCTGCCAGGGCTTGGCTCTTTATGGCAGGCCTTGGACGGATGTCAATGTTGTACTGGCTAAGGAAGATAGCCCATTTCACCATTCGGGAGAAGCTGGTGGGGCTCCTCATCAAGGCACCGAGGGGTTGGCATGTGAGAACTTGGACCGAGTGAGCCTGGAAGTAGTGGCCCAACTTCTTGATAGTCCAAACGATGGCTAGCACCGTCTTTTCCACAGGGGAATATCTGATTTCCGCCTCCCTGAGGGTCTTGCTAACATAGAAGATGGTGTGTTGGATGCCGTCTTCCTCCCGGATTAGCACGGAGCTGATGACATTCTGATGTCCATTGGAAACCGGCTGTCTTTCTCATGATTTGGAAGAAGGGAAGGGACTTCTCCGCTGATTTGGATAGGAAGCGGTTGAGGGCTGCCAGACGGCCCGTCAGCCTTTGGACTTCCCTTATGTTGCGTGAGGGCTCCATGTTGATGATGGCCTGGATTTTCTCGGGGTTGGCCTCGATACCCCTTCGGCTCACCATGTAGCCTAAGAATTTGCCTCCTTTCACGCCGAAGGTGCATTTTTTCGGGTTCAACCGAAGGTTGAATTTTTGCATGATAGCGAAGATCTCCTGGAGGTCGTCAGCATGGCTTGATGATTGTTTGCTCTTGACGATCATGTCATCAACATAGGCCTCCATGGTGCGCCCAAGGACGGTTGGAAAGACCCTGCCCACCATCCGGGTGTAAATGGCGCCTGCGTTCTTCAGGCCGAATGCCATGACTAGGTAACAAAAGATGCCTTCGGGAGTCATGAAGGCTGTCTTTTCAGCGTCTTCATCGTCCATGAAAATCTGGTGATATCCCCAGAAGGCGTTGAGGAATGACATGATATCGCACCCCGCTCTTTCGTCCACCAGTTGGTCAATGTTTGGCAGCGGGAAAGGGTCCATGGGGCATGCCTTATTCAGATCTGTGTAGTCCACGCACATGCGGAAGATGGGTGGTTTTTGTGCGAGGACTACGTTAACTAGCCATGAGGGGTATTTCACCTCCTTAATGTGTCTGATGGACATGAACATGGTGGCCTCTCTCTTCACCAAATCCTTTCTCTCGGCCGAGGGGGGCCTTCTTCTCTGTTTCACAGGTTTAGAGGAAGGGTCCACCGATAGGCGGTGAGTGATTACCCTTCGGCTAATTCCCGGCATGTCTTCCGCCCCCCATGCAAAAACAATGGAGAATGCACGGAGGGCATCCATGATGCCAATCTTCAAATCTTCGGGGAGGTTGGCTCCAACCTTCATGACTCTCTCCGGCTTGGCCGGATCGAGCGCAAGGTCTTCTACCTCCTCGGTTGGTTCCGCCCTTGGCCTCTTCTCCTCCTCTTCTATCGTTTCGGTGATGGTGTCCACACGGAATTCGGTTTTACTAACATTCTTCGTTATCTGGAGGTAGCAGGTATGGGCCAGCTTTTGATTTCCCCTTGAGTACCCTATGTCCCCTTCGGCTGGGAATTTGAGGCATAGGTGCCTCATGGAGATGACAGCCTCCAGGTCTTCGAGGGCGGGACGGCCGAGGATGATGTTGTGGGCGCAGTCGATGTTGACAACGATGAACTCCACCTCGATCTTGGCTCTATGGAGCCCGTCGCCGAAGAGTACCGGGAGGGTTATTACCCCCTCGGAGTCTACAGTATCTCCGGTGAAGCCGGACAGAGGGGTCCGGATGGGCCGAAGGGACCCCCTCTCTAGAAGCAGATCCTTGAATATGAAAAATGTAATCTCATGTTTTATCAAATTTAAATCGAAATAAATAAACTTAATGTCTTAAAAAACTACAAACATATAAAAGAGTTAAAAAATATATTATAAAAGAAGTGTATGAATATGAAAAATATTTTACTAAAAAGATGTATAAATGAAAAAAGTATTACACCAAAAATAAATTTGGTAGTACTTATTTTATGTGGATTAAGAAATTTAGAAATAAATTGGTAATTAAAGAAAAGAGTTAAGAAATTTAGTAATAAATTGGTAATTAAAGAAAAAAGTTAATTCAATTTTAATTTAATTAGTCAAAGATAAAAATAAATAAATCACAATTAGTTTTGAGTGTTTTCATGGAGGAAATACTGCTCCAAACAAACCTGGAGGGCATGAAAGAAAAGAAAAGAAACGTACGTAATGCTTAAAAAATGAAAAAATGGTACCATATGTGGTACCGGTATACCATGTGCATGGTATACCGGTACCACGGTATAATTTGCTGTAATCATTCAACGGTAAACTATTGGAAAATTTCTTTAAATAAGATTAAATATGTTTCTATATTTTAAAGTATGACTATTATGTTTTTCTTCCTAAAATAGAATTAATTACTATCATATTGTGGTAATACCAAACTTTATATACAGTAGCATTTTCTAAACTTGGCCATAATTACTCTTATTTTATAATAAAAACATGACAGTCATATTATGGAACTTTCAAAGTTTTTTACTGTTATTTCGGAAAATTTCCCTAACTATTCAAGTCATCAAACATTCAAATTTCAAACATAACCAAAAGTAGTAAAATCATTTACCTTTTCTAATCCAATTTCTTAGTTTATAACTTCGATACGTGTTTCTTAGATTTCTTTTAGTGACTTTGTTTACTTTTTTTGTTATTGTGATCCACTTTTGTTACGCAGACTCCCCCCGTCTCTCAATACTTTGCCATTTTTCACCGGGACGGGAAATAATAATGTAAAAATTGTGTGGTTGGGATATATGCAGAGTGAGAGAAATAACATTAACCACAAATTAATTGATTAAGAAGAAAAGTGACAATGTTTTTGAGACATCCAAAAAGGGAAAGATGACAAAGTTAAAAGGGACGGAGGGAGTATGTTTTAGCGTGTATTTGTGGTATGTTTTTGTGCATTTATTTAATATAAGGCCTAATTTATGTGATTTGTAATGGGTCTACTAACTTATTAAGCCCGCCCTGCGTACGTAACATAGCTAGGTTGTAATAATGAAGAAAATGTAACCCGCACGGGTAGCTCAGTTGGTTGAATGGTGAAAATTTTGGAACAACGAGCAAGGTTAGAAACCCGTAGCGGTCGTGTGGAGGTTACAACTCCTACATGCTGGACAGTGTTGGAAAATGTGTTAAGAAATTGCATTAAATGGTCATTTTGGGGCAATTTTTTGAGTGAGGTCCACTTCTGATTTGGGTCGGGTCAAAGTGGTTTCGAATTGTCCTTGCTAAGGGCTACAATTCGATATGTGGTACACTCAAAACGGATATCGGGTGAATGAGAAACCGATTCTCGAAGTTCACCCGTTGGAGAAGCCCACTGCTGACATTCATGTAAATTACATATTTATTTCTGTGTTTTTAATTAGTTTTGATTGATTATTACTTTGGAAATTACACACTTTTGGTGTAATAATTTAAGTTGTAAAAATGTTTGTAATTTGTTTAGATTAGGTTTATACTGAGCTCAAACAGGTCCAAGATCACTCTAGGGACCATTGGTGAACATCACAAATGGAAGGAAGGTGCAAAAATCTCAAGATTCTGATTTTTGGTGTTGTACCCGGTCGGGTATGACCTATACCCGATCGGGTACCTTGTTGAAAAATCAAATCGGATCGGATTCGGGACAAGGCAACATGCAGGGGAGATTTTGGCACGATCGAGTGTTCATACCCGATCGGGTGGCCGACATACCCGATCGGGTATAACCCAGTTTTTTATACTTCCGCGAAGCAACCAAGTACCCGATCGAGTGCCCTTACAGCCCGATCAGGTACAAGACCCTGCAAGCCTAAAAAGCCTATAAATACCCTCCTTTCCTTCCCACAAAGATCACAAATTCCTATATACTTCTAAGCTCAGTCTAGAATAGTTCTTTCTTTATATTTTCATCATGTTTAGTCTCCAAATGAGGAACTAAACTCTTCCATCTTGGTTTTGCTACTTTGAAGCTTAATGAATTTGTAAGTTGTGAGTTATTCTCTTTAATTTTCTTCCTTAAATATTAATTCTTCCTTTAAATACTATTTCTATATCAATGTTGGGGAGTGTTACTAAGATGACAATTAGTTAACATCTTGACATTAGTTATAGTAATATTTATTTCTTCTTCTATGTTAATATTGGGGAGTGTTACTAAGATGACAATTAGTTAACATCTTGATATTAACTATAGTAGGATTCATACTCTTTAATATTCTTCCTTGAGTATTAATTAATTCCTATTCATATTTCATATTAATATTTCGAACATTACTTAAAGGATCAACTAGTTTTGTTTCATATATTACTTATTACTAGAATCAATCGATTAATACGCTTGTTATTAATTCGGTTCCTTCAACGGTAGTAAACTTGGATTGTTAATGCATGCGTCTCATGATTCATAATTTAAGGGGAATTAATTATATTGATTAAACCAATAAACCGCTTGTGTTGAGGTTATCAATCTCAATCGTTTTCATCTTAAGTTTATTGCTACTATCGGGCCAATATACGACGCTTGTTCTATATTAACTCGGTAGTAAGTTTTATTAATGAACGCGTCTCGTTGTTAATAACTACTCTCGATGAACTGGATATACTCCTCGATTGAGTATTCGAGAGGAAGATAGTTAAAGATATAACCGGGATCGACGAACATTTCATTAAGTGGATAAAAGCAAAACCAAGTCCTCATCTCATTAAATTAAACTCATATAGGTTGTTTATCTTAGTGTTAATTAAATTCAATCAAATCAAACTTAAAACCCCCCTTGTTACTATTGATAAAAGAGAAAAGTATTCCTTTCCCTGTGGATACGAACCTTACTACACTATACTACGTATTAGTGTTGTATTGATTAATTATTTTGAGTGCACCTCACGACAAGTGCACGTCAAATTTGGCGCCGTTGCCGGGGAAAGGCAATTAATTTTTCTTTTATTTCATTTCAAGAAAAAATCAAAAAAAAAAATATTAAACAAAAATATAAAGAGTGCTTATTTTTCTATTTCTTAGCTTTGAGTATATGGTTAAACACCGATCTATAAACCAAATTACCTACCAAACAAAGCCCGAAACAGAACAAGCCTTCGAAAGGTTTAGGAATTTATTTCTGAATACTTCTTCGGATGAATCATAAAGTGCTAGTTCTAATTCTAGCGACACCGAAGAGCCAATCACTATGGCTCTTGAAACAAGAACGCTGAGGGAGCTCACAGCTCCAAACTTGAATCAACAACCACTGTGTATTACCTTCCCTACACTTGATGAGGGTAATACGTTTGAGCTAAAATCTGGGCTCATTCATCTGCTGGCATCCTTCCATGGCCTGAGGGGAGAGGATCCGAACAAACACCTCTCAGAGTTCCACGTCGTTTGCACAAGCATGTGTCCAAACGGTGTGACAGAAGAACAGATCAAACTGAGGGCGTTTCCATTTTCTCTAAAGGATACCGCAAAGGATTGGCTATTCTACCTTCCTTCAGGAAGTATAGGTACATGGGCGGCCATGAAGAAAGCGTTCCTAGAAAGGTATTACCCTGCCTCTGTCTCCTCCTCTCTAAAAAAGAAAATTAGCAACGTGGAGCAAAAGGATGATGAATCGTTCTACGAATATTGGGAACGATTCAAGAAACTATGTGCAAGCTGTCCATATCACGGCTATTCAGAGCAAGATCTCATCTTATACTTCTATGATGGTCTTTGCAATGAAGATAGGCGGATGATAAATGCCGCATGTGGAGAGGGAATTGTCAACAAAACCCCTTCTCAAGCTATAAACCTTATCTCGGAGTTGGCCGAGAATTGCAGACACTATGATCGGCGGTCATCAAAACGAGTTATGGCGGCAGAATCCAACAACTCGTTGGAAAGTCAAGTGGCCGGCTTGACTTCTTTGGTTAAAGATTTTCTCTTAAATCCAAAAACAAAAGAAGTCAAGGTCTGCGACATATGTTCAACACAAGGGCATCCCACCGATTCTTTCCCAACACTACAAGAGGAGAATCCTGAACAAGTCAACGCATTGGGGTTCCAAGGTCAAAGGAGGTACGATCCACATGTCAACACATACAATCCAGGATGGAGAGATCATCCAAATTTAAGGTATGGAAATCCTCAACAACCAAATTCTTCTTCCACACAATACAACCAGCCCTCCCAAGGCCAAACTTCATGCTCAAATATGTCCACTGAAGACATGATTCGAGCACTTACCATGAGTGTATCAACGATACAACAAAGTGTGGCCCAATTTCAAGAAACGACTAAATCTAGCATTCAAAATTTGGAGAACCAAATGAGCCAAATTTCGAGTGTTGTGAGCCGGCTCGAGGCAAAAGATTCAGGTAGACTCCCTTCCCAAACGGAGCTAAACCCAAGACAACATGTTAATGCAATCATGTTGAGGAGTGAGACGACATTGAAAGAGGTGCATAGGGAAGAAGAGCAAGATGAAAAGGAGGTTGGCCTCGAAGAAGATTTTAAACCGGAAGAGAGGACCATAAAAGCAAAGTTTCCACCATTGTCCTCATATGAACCATTACCCCCATTCCCCGAAGCACTTAAGGAAACAAGGAAGCTGGAGAAAGATGCTGACATATATGAGACTTTCGCCAAATGCGAGATAAACATTCCGCTCCTTAACTTAATCAAAAGTGTTCCTCGTTTTGCTAAATTTTTAAAAGAATTATGCAAAATAAAAAGAAAAAGCAAATTAAAGGGAAAACAAAAGGTGGAGGTTGGTGAACGTGTCTCGGCAATTTTTCAAAAGAAACTCCCTGAGAAATGTAGCGATCCAGGCATGTTCACAATCCCATGCAAAATAGGGGACACTTTATTTCCAAGGGCCTTGTTGGATTTAGGGGCTTCGATCAATGTCATTCCATATTCGTTATACAAGTCTCTAAAACTTGGCCCAATGAATGAAACTGGTGTGGTAATCCAATTGGCGGATAGGTCTAACACATACCCCAAGGGCATCGTAGAGGACGTACTCGTAAAAGTTGAAAATCTGATTTTCCCTGTTGACTTCTACGTCCTCGAAATGGGAGATGATAATCAAACAACACCCATCCTCTTGGGTAGACCTTTTCTAAAAACCGCAAAAACAAAAATAGACGTGTCTAATGGTTCGTTAACTCTAGAGTTTGATGATCAAAAGGTAGAATTCAACATTTTTGATTCTACAAAAAACAAATTAAAGACCAATCTCTTTGTTCTCTAAATGTTTGTGAACCACAAACCCCGAATATTTTTGTTGAGAAAGAAACTGAGAAAATCACACTTTTTCAAAAAGAAGAATTGATCAAATTTTCAAAAGGAGAATGGATCCCACCTGGGGTTGAAGTGATAACAGGGAAGAAATCCCGGCCTTACTGGAGAAGGCCGAAAAAGAAAAATGAAACAAGGGATGTTCACGATCCCACATAAAAGAAAATAAAATAAAAATAACGTTGTGCCGCGACATTAAATCAAGCGCTTCTTGGGAGGCAACCCAAGTTTATATTTTGTTATTTTCATTCATTTTTGTGTGTGTTCTTACATTTTCAAAAAAAAATGGTGTGAGGCATCATGCCCGATCGGGCAACACATGTACCCGGTCGGGTATAGGCAAAAAATTCGAATAAGACTGGATCGGGTAACCCATACTCGATCGACTCAGGGGTTGAAAATAATAATATACCTGATCGGGTACCACTACCCACCCGGTCGGGTATTGCTAAAAAAAAATTCAAAAAAAAAAATCTCGTAGAAACTTACCCGATCGAGTACCCGGCCTATTCGATCGGGTATCAACCCCTGGGCTGAATTTAATAAAACAAGCACATACCGGATCGGGTGTACACATGTACCCGGTCGGGTGTATTTGTAAAAAAGGCTAATTTAGTTCGTTGCAAAGTACCTGATCCGGTACACCCATACACCCGGTCGGGTAAATTAAATTTTTAAAGGGGAATTTAGTTCGCACCAAATTGCCCGATCGAGTATACCCCAACTCGATCGGGTAGCAGTCCGGATTTTGAAGAAATACACGCATACCCGATCGGGTACACCAACTTTTAACCCAAATCCGACCCCAAAATCGGACACTTCATCTTCTCCAACTTCCCAAATTCGAAACCCCTCTCCCAAACCCACCATTTTCGAACCTTCTTTCTTCAATTACTCCCTCATCTCTCACCCAAATCACCTCATACAACAACCAAAATCTTCCCCTCACTCTCCTCTACAACCTCATACCCACAAAACCATCTCTCTCACCATATACCACAAAAACCGAAACCCTACCCATCTCACCCCATTCTCCGAAAATCAAGCTTGAACAAGCACACCAATGGCACCCAAAAGAGACAGGGCTGAGAGTTCAACTGCAAGGGGACAAATTCCCGGATTTGAGGATGTCCGGTTCGGCCCGGGGAATCAAAGGCAACGGTTCTTGGCTCAAATAAAAAGGCAAGTAATCCCCTCCAAATTTCTATGTCATGATGCTCTCACTGCTTTAGGCCTGTTGGAAAAAATGCGCAATTTATTTCATGAGTTGGATATGAACTTGATTTTTGATATGAAGTGTAATTGTAATGAGAGGGTGATTTATGAATTCTTGAGCTCGGCTAAGTTTGTTGAACGTGAGGAAAGGGAGGAGTTCAATAACGACACACTCACGTTTCATTTATTCAACAATGAATACACAATAACGAGACGTGAGTTTGCCCAACATTTTGGCATCCCCGTGGCCCATGAGAGAGGAATACCGGAAAATACAATAGATGGCCACACTTTATGGGCTAAAATGACCGGAGAATTGAATGTGAGTGCGTCTAAACTTTCAATTAGTCACGTTCAACATCCTATTCTCCGACTTTTCCTAAAGTTTTTGGCCAATTGTTTGCTCGGTCGCCCTAACAACCACCACACTCGGATGGGGGACGTGACCATCCTCACCCTAGCCCTCTTTCAAATACCCGTGCCATTCAACCTTTGCAACCTAATGTGGGGTCATTTGGAGAAAACTTGCAACAAAACGGGTAATATTGTTGTCGGGGGGGGGGGGGGGGGGGGGGGGGTCATTATGCATTTGGCCTCCACATTCGGTTATGTGGATAATGAACCAATAGCCGATCAATGTTTGATGAATTTGACTTGGCTTGGAAATGCGGGGTGCATCTCCTTCGCCCACAAAGACTACAACGGGAGAAACCATTACAAGTGGCATATCCTACCCAAACCAACCATCTACTTCCCCATCCCCTCCAAAGAAATACCTAAACTTAGGTATAAAAGGGCAAGTTTTGAAATCACACATTACCTACTTCCTAATGCCATACCACCACATTTTCAATCCCAAGCCGAACAACCCGAACAAATTGAGCATCAAAAGCCCAAAGAAATGCACAACATGATATTCCCGACCCCCCTCAAAACCAACCACCACAACACATCCCCAATCCTCCTTACAACACTCCTCCAACCGACTATTTCCAACAACTCTTGGAGGGCCAACAAGCACTACTTTCCGGGTTCAACACAATGAACCTCAACTACACCAACATGGGTGAACAACTTGCACAAGTCCGAGAGGAGCAACGGGCGGGCTTCCAAAGAATGGAAGAGCTACGGAAAGCCGACCTCCACCGTTATGAAGAGGACTATCGTAGGACTTATGGTCCTATGTACTCATATATGGCCCATCACGGGAATTTCTCTTCTATGGACACTCCTCCACCACCATCTTGGTATGACCCCTCTCAATGGGGTAACTTTGGAGGTTCAAGCTACGGTGGTGGGGGCTATGATCACGGGATGGGAGACGACACTACCATGGATAAAGGGGGCAATGAGGGCGGCACCGGTGGAGGCTTTGGAGGAAGTTTTTATGGCGGTGAAGGCGGGCACTAAGGATAGTGCCTTGATCCAAGTGTGGGGGAGGAAGACTCATTTTTTGGTATGTTAAAATCCCTTTTGTTTTACCTCATACTAAGCATTATTTTCTTGTACTCTTTGTACACGCACACACCCAAAACATAAAAAATAAAAAATAAAAAAGGGAAATAAATGCTAGTTAGGTTGAAAACCCAAAAACGGGCAATCTAAGCAACAAGGGCTTAAAAAAAATGAGTGAGTCGGAAAGGAAGGAAAAACGAAAAGAGATGCTAGGATGAAAACCTGAAAAGGCTCCTAGGCAAAACGAGATATATGAGAGAAATTTGTTTTTGCAAGACATCATCTATTGAAGAAAAGAAGAAAAAGAAAAGGAGAAGAGGAAAAGAAGAAGTAAGGAGCATAGAAGACCCTTAAACCCAAGGAAATGTTGTCCTGTAAACTCATTTACAATACTTGGTGTCTTAGTTTCTTATTTCTTACTATCTTTGAACTTATGATCTTTTGATGAACATTGTATAAACATTTGGTTTTACTCGAGGTCGAGTAAAGAAACTAAGTGTGGGGGAGTTGACATTCATGTAAATTATATATTTATTTCTATGTTTTAAATTAGTTTTGATTGATTATTACTTTGGAAATTACACACTTTTGGTGTAGTAGTTTAAGTTGTAAAAATGTTTGTAATTTGTTTAGATTAGGTTTATACTGAGCTCAAACAGGTCCAAGATCACTTTAGGGACCATTGGTGAACATCACAAATGGAAAGAAGGTGCAAAAATCTCAAGATTCTGATTTTTGGTGTTGTATACGGTCGGGTATGACCTATACCCGATCGGGTACCTTGTTGAAAAATCAAATCGGATCGGATCCGGGACAAGGCAACATGCAGGGGAGATTTTGGCACGACCGAGTGTTCATACCCGATCGGGTGGCCGACATACCCGATCGGGTATAACCCAGTTTTTTATACTTCTGCGAAGCAACCAAGTACACGATCGAGTGCCCTTACAGCCCGATCGGGTACAAGACCCTACAAGCCTAAAAAGCCTATAAATACCCCCCTTTTCTTCCCACAAAGATCACCAATTCCTATATACTTCTAAGCTCAGTCTAGAATAGTTCTTTCTTTATATTTTCATCATGTTTAGTCTCCAAATGAGGAGCTAAACTCTTCCATCTTGGTTTTGCTACTTTGAAGCTTAATGAATTTGTAAATTGTGAGTTATTCTCTTTAATTTTCTTCCTTAAATATTAATTCTTCCTTTAAATACTATTTCTATATCAATGTTGGGGAGTGTTACTAAGATGACAATTAGTTAACATCTTGACATTAGTTATAGTAATAGTTATTTCTTCATCTATGTTAATATTGGGGAGTGTTACTAAGATGACAATTAGTTAACATCTTGATATTAACTATAGTAGGATTCATACTCTTTAATATTCTTCCTTGAGTATTAATTAATTCCTATTTATATTTCATATTAATATTTTGATCATTACTTAAAGGATCAACTAGTTTTGTTTCATATATTAATTATTACTAGAATCAATCGATTAATACGCTTGTTATTAATTCGGTTCCTTCAACGGTAGTAAACTTGGATTGTTAATGCATGCGTCTCATGATTAATAATCTAAGAGGAATTAATTATATTGATTAAACCAATAAACCGCTTGTGTTGAGGTTATCAATCTCAATCGTTTTCATCTTAAGTTTATTGCTACTATCGGGCCAATATACGACGCTTGTTCTATATTAACTCGGTAGTAAGTTTTATTAATGAACGCGTCTCGTTATTAATAACTACCCTCGATGAACTGGATATACTCCTCGATTGAGTATTCGAGAGGAAGATAGTTAAAGATATAACCGGGATCGACGAACATTTCATTAAGTGGATAAAAGCAAAATCAAGTCCTCATCTCATTAAATTAAAATCATATAGGTTGTTTATCTTAGTGTTAATTAAATTCATTCAAATCAAACTTAAAACTCCCCTTGTTACTATTAATAAAAGAGAAAAGTATTCCTTTCCCTGTGGATACGAACCTTACTACACTATACTACGTATTAGTGTAGTATTGATTAATTATTTTGAGTGCACCTCACGACAAGTGCACGTCAACTGCCCTCAGCCGCCTCCCGAGACTGTTGCTCGCGGCAGCCGACTGCTGAGGCTGCTGCTCGCGGCAGCCGCCTATTGAGGCTGCTGCTCGCGGCAGCCGACTGCTGAGGTTGTTGCTCGCGGCAGCCGCCTGCTGAATCTGCTGCTCGCTGCAGCCAGCTGCTGCCGTTACGGAAATTAAATGCCCAACGTTCCTTGCAATTAAATGGACAGTTATGGACGATTCAATGCCAACGTGCTGGACATTGATGTCCAACGGTAATGTCCATTAAAACGTCATTAACACACAATTAGCAGGTGGTTTGCAACAATACGCTCACAAACGTTCACCACACACTCTTTAGCTCTCAAAAACATCTCTAGCATTCCTGAAAAATTCTTTGGTGTTCATACTTGTTCCCGTTCGCCGGAACAATTCGTTTGAGTGCTCAAACTATTGTTCGTAGTCATCGTATCCTGGGAAACGATCATTGCAAAGCTCCTAGCACCCCGGGAGGCAACAAATACGTTTTAAGGACATCGTGCGTTGCACGAGCTTTGACTAATTCTCCTTCATCTATTTTCTGTTTTCTTTAGTCATTTTAATTAATTAATTTTTATTAATTATTTCTTTGTTTTTCGAAACACACCCAACAGGCAGGACCTCTTGTGTGCACGGGTATAAGACCTAACACCATTGGACGAAAACTTACTCTTTAACCATTTTATCGGGTCTGATTGTGGGGGCGCCCGGGGAGGGCCATTCCACCTCTTGGAACAACAACAATAATGAAGAAAATGTAGTTGTGATTGTACAAACCTAGTGGTATAGCAAGCTTGGTACACTAGTTGACACTTGTTGGGGAGAAAACCCTTCACCTGGGAAAAGTAGGGCAAGGTGCATGTCACCTGAAGCTGCCCATCATTCGTTCCGTAACCATCATACCGAAGAGAAGCTGTGATCTTTAAGACAACTGTGAAGCCTGTTGAAAGTGATCCAGCTTATGTGTATGGATAGAGTCCTACATGGCATTCATACGTAGGAAATATCATATTTCTATTTAATGTTATTGTTTTCATTTGTTTGAATAAGTCAGAGGTTGTTAGCTTGAACCTAGGAACTTTCTGATCCACTACTTTTGATATGGTTGTACGTGCATGATGGCTTTAGTTTAGGAGTTTGTTACGCAGTATACATGGCTATATAATGCCAAGTTCATTACATTAATTATATGAGAGTTTTTGGTTCCTCACGTCTGGATTGTTTCAGCTTGAAAGATAGCTACTATTATATATTACTATACATTCTGTAATCTAACATTTGGTATCAGAGCTGCCAATGAGAGATCCATCCATCCACGTGAGGAAAAAACACCACTAAAACACAAAAATCCATCACCATGCAAGGGTCCGGAAAATCATTATGGTTTGCTTGCAATCACTCAGAAGGGAGATGGAGATTGCTCGTATGAAGGATAAGGAGCCAGTGCAGGATTATCTGTCACGAATTACCACTATTGTTCAGAAGATGAGATCCTATGGTGAGGACATCAAAGAGGAACAAATTGTGAGTAAGGTGATGCGTAGCCTTACATCGAGATATGGACAGTTAGTCTGTGCCATTGAGGAGTCCAAAGATTTGGAAACCTACACATTTGAAGAGTTGAAAGGCTCTCTTCAAGCATATGAAGAAAGAGGTAACACTGAAACTAAAAGAAATGAGGAACATGCATTTCAGGTTAAAGAGGAGTCATCCAGAGATCAACCTTTCCAGTCTTCAAGCAGGGAAAGAGGGAGAGGTAGGGGAGGCTTTAGAGGTGCACATAGAGGAAGAGGTAGAGGGAGAGGTCATTTTAGCAGTGAGGGAAGGACTGACTACTCCAAAAGCACTTCTAAAGCTCCAATCAAATGTTATTACTGCAACAAACCAGGACAATGGTTGGAAGAAAGAGGAGGATAAGGACAATGGAAAAAATGAGCACAAGTCAAATTATGCTGAACATGAGCAACTCTTTCTTGCTCAGCATAATTTAAATCAAGATCACAGCTCCGTTTGGTATGTTGATAATGGGTGTTCAAACCACATGACTAGCTCCAAACGGTTGTTTAAGGACCTAGATGATACCAAGAAAGGTGTTGTAAGGCTTGGGGATGGTAAGCAACTAACAGTAGAAGGTCTTGGTACTATCTTGGTTCCTACTACACAAGGTAGAAACAAAGTGTTGCAAAACGTTCAATATGTTCCCCAGTTGGCCCATAACTTACTAAGTGTTGGGCAACTTTTGAGTGGGGGATACTCAGTAGTCTTTGAGGATGGTAGCTGCACTATCAAAGAGAAGCTGAGCAATGAGGCCATGATGACAGTTCCTATGGGAAAAAAATAAGGTATTTCCTTTGGAGTTGATGAAGACTGAAGACCATGCATTTGTTGTAAGAGGTGATGAGAGTGCTAAGATTTGGCATCTCAGGTATGGTCACTTGAATATACACAACTTGAAACTGCTAGGTACCAAGAAACTTGTATCAGGACTGCCTTCTATTGGTGACCTAGAGTTTTGTGAAGGTTGTGTATATGGCAAGCAGTCATGTGGGTCATTTCCTACAGGTCAAAGTTGGAGGGCAAGTGAGGTCCTTGAACTGGTGCATGCAGATCTGGTTGGCCCTATGCAAACTGAGTATTTGGGTGGAAGCAGGTATTTCTTCTTGATTACTGATGATTTAAGTAGAATGTCATGGGTTTACATTCAAAAAGGTAAAGGAGAATCCTTTGACAATTTCAAAAGATTCAAGGCCCTAGTAGAAAAGCAAAGTGGGAAGGCTGTGAAAGCCTTACGAACTGACAGAGGAGGGGAATTTCTATCCAAAGAATTCATCAACTTCGGTGAGAATCAGGGAATAAGAAGGGAACTGACTGCACCTACACCCCTGAGCAAAATGGGGGTGGCAGAAAGGAAGAACAGGACACTAGTAGAGATGGCAAGAAGCATGTTGAAGGCTAAAGATTTGCCAAACAAATTTTGGGGTGAGGCTGGGAGCTACTGCAGTGTATTTACTCAATATCTCACCCACAAAAGCTGTAGATAATGCCACTCCGTTTGAAGTATGGAGGTTAAAAAAACCATCAGTTGGTCATTTGAGAATCTTTGGGTGTATAGCCTACACTCTAGTAAATCAAAGAACCAAGCTGGATGGAAAGGCAGACAAATGTGTGTTTGTTGGTTACTCAGTCCAATCAAAAGCCTACAGATTGTTTAATCCTGATACTGTTAAGGTGCTTATCAGCAGGAACGTTGTATTTGATGAAGAATCAGCCTGGAACTGGGAAGATCAAGCCAAGGGAAGAAACACCATACAACCAACTCTCTCTATAGATGATCCTGCAGCAGAAACAGAAGAGTCACCATCATCATCCTCACTCAATATGTCACCAAGTTCCAGCAGCCCTAACAGTCAAAGTTCTAGCAGTCCTAGCAGCTCTAGCAGATCAAAAAGTGAATCTCCACCATGCAAGGTAAGATCATTGATTGATATCTATGAATCTTGTGACTTTGCCTTAGGTGCTACTGAGCCTGCAGTGTATGAAGAAGTTGTTAACAAGGATGAATGGAAACAAGCCATGAAGGAAGAGATCACTGCTATTGAAAAAATGATATATGGGAGCTTGTTACATTACCTAAAGATAGGAATGTAATAGGGTTAAAATGGATGTACAAGACTAAGTACAACTAGGATGGGAGTGTTTCCAAGCATAAGGCCAGGTTGGTTGTGAAAGGGTATGCACAGCAAGAGGGTCTTGACTATGAGGAAACATTCTCACCAGTGGCCAGATTCGAGACAGTTAGGGTAGTGTTAGCTCTTGCAGCTCAGTGGAGGTTGCCAGTCTTCCAACTTGATGTAAAGTCAGCCTTCCTCAATGGGGAGTTGGCTGAAGAAGTGTTTGTAGAACAGCCTCAAGGGTTTGAGCAAGACAATGCAGAAGGAAAGGTTTACAAGCTTAAGAAAGCATTATATGGGCTCAAACAGGCTCCCAGGACTTGGTACAGCAAGATAGACTCCTTCTTCATTCAAAATGGGTTTGTAAGGAGTGAAAATGAACCTACACTATATGTGAAGAAGCAAGGTACGAAAGATCTCATTATAGTATGCTTGTATGTAGATGATATCATATATTTTAGCTCTTCACAAGACATGTTAGATGGCTTCAAGAGTGCAAGGACCAAGGAGTTTGAGATGACTGATTTGGGAATGCTAAGGTATTTCCTTGGACTTGAAGTAAGGCAGGACTGTAATGGCATTTTCTTATGCCAAAAGAAATATGCTATGGATCTGTTAAAGAGGTTTCATATGGAGAACTGTGAGGCAGCAAAAACACCAATGAACACAAATGAGAAACTACAAAAATCTGATGGAACCGAGAAGGCTGATGCAACACTTTACAGATCCATGGTGGGAGGTTTGAACTATCTCACACATTCTAGGCCTGACATTACTTTGAGTGTAAGGATAGTGTCCAGGTACATGCATAATCCCACCAAGCAGCATCTGGGAGCAGTCAAAAGGATTATGAAGTATATTTCAGGTACACTGGAGTATGGCATCCAATACACACGTGTGAAGGAGTTCAACCTAAGAGGATACACTGATAGCGACTGGGCAGGCTGTGTGGATGATAGGAAAAGCACGTCCGGATCAGTATTTGATCTTGGGTCTGATGCTATTACTTGGAGCTCGAAGAAGCAGGAAACTGTGGCATTATCAACTTCGGAGGCTGAATATGTGGCTGCGAGAGCTGCAGCAAAACAAGCCTTGTGGTTGAGAAAGCTCCTAACTGATCTATGTTGCAAACAAGAGGAGAAGCCTGAGATTTGGTGCGACAGTAAATCAGCAATAGCAATGGCCAAGAACCCCACATTTCATTCAAGAACTAAACACATAGACGTGCAGCATCATTTTATACGACAACTAGTGGCTGAAGAAAAGATAACACTTCACTTTTGTGGTACAGATTGGCAAAATGCGGATCTATTCACCAAAGCACTGAACCAGGCGAAACACTACTACTCCATGGAGAAAATAGGGATGTGCAAGCATGGATCAAGGGGAGGTGTTGAAAGTGATCCAGCTTATGTGTATGGATATAGTCCTACATGGCATTCATACGTAGGAAATATCATATTTCTATTTAATGTTATTGTTTTCATTTGTTTGAATAAGTCAGAGGTTGTTAGCCTGAACCTAGGAACTTTCTGATCCACTACTTTTGATATGGTTGTACGTGCATGATGGCTTTAGTTTAGGAGTTTGTTACGCAGTATACATGGCTATATAATGCCAAGTTCATTACATTAATTATATGAGAGTTTTTGGTTCCTCACGTCTGGATTGTTTCAGCTTGAAAGATAGCTACTATTATATATTACTATACATTCTGTAATCTAACAAAGCCGCCGTCGCCAAGGGCCATGTCCGGTGCATGAAAGGTGAGGGTGAGATTATTGGTGGCACGGGGAGGCTGCAAAAACGCCGCCAATGTGGCGTTCGCGACCAGCTTCTGCGCGGCGGTGCCGATGTAGAATGATGCTTGGGAGGTGCCGTAGTCATTGGTGTACTTTCTTTTGTTTCAGTTGCGGGTGTTGAGGATGAAGGTCACGTTGCCGCCGCCAGTGAAACGGCTGCTGCCGTTGGTTGTTAAGGGCACATCCAGTACGGAGTAGGCCGGAGCTTTAAGATCGGGGTGTTGGTACAGATATATGGTAACGGCAATGAATGCAATGATCAGGACTATGAGAAAAATGCCGCAGCAGCGTCGTTGACAATTTCTCTGATATTGTGGCCGGTCACCATCCATCTTCAGCGGCAGTGGAATACTTATTTAATTAGTGGAGATGAGAGGTAGTGAAGATTGTATTTAATTGCTTTTATTTATCGTTTAACGGAGTCCCTGCAACCTATGGTATTATATAGTACGAAGTTCGTATACACATATGGCGCTGCTTCTTCTTCTTCTTCGGAGTATTTTACGTCATATGTGAGCTATGCTATCGTTTTCAATAATGGTGAAGAAAGACGAAGTCAAAGGATAAAGCAAACCAAAAGCACGCGCTACATTTTTGTTTACTTTTGTGTGTATTATTATAGCCATTATTGTAATTAAAGCAGGAGATACTCAAATAGTTAACCGATATTAATGATGACATCATGACGGCTTTGAATGTTATCATAACAATCGAAACCGTCAATCACGGACAAAAGGCATTAATTACCCCTCCTATAAGTAGAGTATCGAGCTCAGTTGTGAGAGGGGCACCTCATTCAAATTATACATCAATTTACATTCTATTTCGCTCACTTGACATCCTTCTTGTTGTTCTTGTCATTTTTCTTACTGTTCTTGTACGAAACCCGATCAATATACCATCTCTATTCTAATTAGTTTTAGTTTATCAAAATTTGGCCAAAACATTGGATTATTTATTTGTTACTCATTTGAATTTGCCTTAATTAGGTTGGTAGTTGCCCTTTTAATGTCGAACAAAATTGTATTACATCTTGGTGTAAAAAGTATTTGAATTAATATTTATCATCTGTTTATGAATGGACCGAAGTGAATCAAAACTCATAAAGCTGATTCAATTAATGCTAATAATTTTTTTTTTGTTTTTGGCTTTTTGTGTTTCACATTGTTGATTTTAATCGCAATATTTTGACTTTGTCATTACTAACATTGTAGCCAATTCATGAAGCCCGATCAAAAGCATCATATTAAGACAATTTTAATTTGTTAGAGAGCACCTACCTTCTATGCAAGGAAATTGCAATAGACATACCCAACATATATTAATCGCGCAACACGCACTACAAAAAAATTACGGGATTGACACGGAATTTGGCACGCCCTTACCAATTTTTCGTGTCAAATAGCTCGTTTCAAAATGTTTTTGGCACGGATTTGACATTTCCCTACCAAAATCCTTGCTAAATCCCTACCAAAATCCCTACTAATCCCGTGGTTTTTTTTGTAGTGACGCACCGCATTACAAAAACTAGTCAATATAAATAAGCACCAAAGACATACGAGTATATATTATGATGCCCAACACTTAATACAACCTATAGAATTATGAAATTATGACAATGCCCACAACTTAGTACAACCTATATAATTGTAAAATTATGGCAAGGTTAAGCATTTGAAATACAATTGCAAAAACTAGGCCAAGACCTTGTGCGCCCGTAGAATACAAATACTCCATATATACGAAGTGTATAGTATGACTCGATAGTAGTTCCATTGCTGATTTATTATAGACGTATGTCCGATCCGCTTAATAACACCTACGGGTTCCGTACCTACAAATACAATACGTATAGTAATAACACCAACAGAAAAGTGGAGTTAGAAAAAACGATCAATTTAGTATGATCGTGTAATTTGTAAATATACAATACGGATATATACGAAATGCACCTAAAAATCATGATTTAGTACGTACGTCCCCATTTCATTTTGAAACAGGCTAGGCGGTACGTAGGATTAATTATATATACCATATTGATATCATGATTTCCACAAATGGAAGTATCTAAATAATTTCGGAACACTATAAAACAATAAAATATTATATAAGATTCTGGGTTATTTTTCTCATCAAGTTCACCATATGAAACCTCGGATCGTCATATCTTAATATGGTATTAGATCCAAATTGTGGTTTAACCGCTCATTTAATGAAGAAAATATAGGTTGAAATACTCTTTGACCTATTTATACACTCAAATATCTAGGTTGAAATAACGAAGAAAATATAGTTATGATTGTACAAACCTATTGGAATAGCACGATTGGACCAGTACGTGACACTTGTTGGGGAGATGAAAAGCCTGCAGCTGGGAAGAGTCGTAGGGCAAGTTGCATGTCACCTCAAGCTGCCTGTCAATCGATGACAATGTGTAACCATCATACCGAAAAGGAGCTTGGATCTTTAAGACGACGGTGGAGGCTCCACCGTCAAGGGCCGCGGCCGGTGCAAGAAAGGTGAGGGTGAGGTTACTGGATGCACGGGGAGGCTGCAAAAGCGCCGCCAATGTGGCGTTCGCGACCATCTCCTGCGCGGGGGCGCCTAGGTAGAGTGATGCTTGGGAGGTGCCGTAGTCATTGGTGTACTTTCTTTTGTTTCGGTTGCGGGTGTTGAGGATGAAGGTCACGGTGCCGCCGCCGGTGAAGCGGCTGCTGCCATTGGTTGTTAAGGGCACGTCCAGTACGGAGTAGGCCGGAGCTTTAGGATCCGGGTGTTGGTACACATATATGCTAGAGGCAATAATGGATGATGCAATGAACAGGACTAGGAAAAAAATGATCAAGCGGCTTTGTCCACGATTTATCTGGTCACAAACCATCTTCAGCGGCAGTGGAATACTTATTTAATTAGTGGAGATGAGAGGTAGCGAAGATTGTATTTAATTGCTTTTATTTATCGTTTAACGGAGTCCCTGCAACCTATGGTATTATATAGTACGAAGTTCGTATACACATAAGGCGCTGCTTCTTCTTCTTCGGAGTATTTTACGTCATATGTGAGCTATGCTATCGTTTTCAGTAATGGTGATGAAAGACGAAATCAAAGGATAAAGCAAACCAAAAGCACGCGCTACATTTTTGTTTACTTTTGACCGCCATCGCTTGAAACAAAGAAATTACCAAGTATCATGGAAATTTGATATGACTAAAAGATACCATATCGTATCTCTCAAAACTTTGTTAAATTTTATGGACACGAATTTATACCATTGAGATCTATGTAGCTGACACAGAAATGATAGAATCCTAATTTGATTCATTAAAATGAAAAGTGACAAAATTTTTGGCTTAACCAAAAAAGAAAATATGACAAAGCTGTAAGGGATGGATGGAGTATTGAGTTTATCTAAGGGGGATGTATTGAATATGGATTGTGGTGGATTTTTTTTAATCCGTGAACTTTTAAAAAATTCAATGGACTTTTAAATCTATTGACTTTTTTATGAATGAATTCTATGGACTTTTAAATCCATGGATATGTTTATTGACTTTCAAAAAGTTCATAGACTTTTCAATGCAAACCACCACTGCTAGTCGTCGAAATTTTCACCTAGACCACCGCTACCGATCTGCTCGTCCGCTTTCGTCACTTGAGTTTCCCGTTGTCGTCAATCCGCTACCAACAAAGTCGATTTGGTTATGCAAGAGAATTATGAACATTAGGCTGCTTCTTCTTCCGAGTATTTTACCACCTCATGCTACGGAGTATTTTTTTCATCTTTACACCAATGACTCAGCGTGAGCTATATATGCTACGGAGTATTTTTTTCAGTAATGATGATCAAAGACGAAATCAAAGCATAAAGCAAACCAAAAGTACGTAGTATCATGGAAATTTGCGTCCTATCTCTGCTTCCCTGATTTCCCGGGCCGGGCATGAAGTACTTTTTAATTTTCATGATTAAATTAATTTTAAAATTAAATACTATTCTAAAAATGTGAATACAATAAATATTAAAATTAATGAATACTACGTATTAGTTAAATAAAAACATGCTACTCATTACCTAAGAACATGCTAAGAACATGCGAATAAGATAGAAAATTATGTTGCTCAATTCTTTGTCGGCTTATCTTATACAAAAAGAACTACATATGAGAGAAATTCTCTCACTCAATTGTTAGCCGGATTAACTTATACTACCTCTGTCCCGGTAGACTTTACGACCGAGTGCAAAGTAGGTGAGAAATAAGAATAGTTAAAAATATACGTGTGGTTGAAATTTGTGCAGAGGAGAGAGAAATGTGCAGAACCACAAATTAGTTCCTTTAATAAGAAAGTGAGGAAGTTTTTTGGGACAACTAAAAAACGAAAGTTGTCAAAGTCCAACGAGACGGAGAGAGTACTTAAAATAACTATATGTATGAGAATAATTTCCCCGTTCAGTTGTTAGAACGGTGTTTAACCATATACTTCACCAAGCTCATAAATAGAAGAATAAGAACTCTTTATATTTTGTTTATTTATATATTTTTTTTATTTTTTTTTTGAAATAAAATAAAAGAAAAATTATTGCCTTCCCCGGCAACGGCGCCAAATTTGACGTGTACTTTGTCGTGAGGTGCACTCAAAATAATTAATCAATACAACAATTATAGGTAGTATAATAATGAAGTAAGGTTCGTATCCACAGGGAAAGGAATACTTTTCTTTTATATAAATAGTAACAAAGGGGGTTTTAAGTTTGATTTGATTTAATTTAATTAACACTAAGATGAATGACTTATATGAGTTTAATTAATAGAGATGAGGACTTGGTTTTGCTTTTATCCACTTAATGAAATGTTCGTCGCTCCCGGTTATATCTTTAACTATATTCCTCTCGAATACTCAATAGAGGAGTAAATCTAGTTCATCGAGGGTAGTTATTAATTACGAGACGCGTTCATTAATAAAACTTATTACCGAGTCAATATAGAACACGCGCCGTATATTAACACGATAGTAGCAATAAACTTAAGATGAAAACGATTGAGATTGATAACCTCAACACAAGCGGTTTATTGGTTTAATCAACATAATTAATTCCCCTTAGATTATTAACCATGAGATGCATGCATTAATAATCCAAGTTTACTACCGTGAATGAACCGAATTAATAACAAGCGTATTAATCGATTGATTCTAGTAATAATTAATATATGAAACAAAACTAGTTGATCCTTTAAGTAATGTTCAAAATATTAATATGGAATATGAATAGGAATTAATTAATACTCAAGGAAGAATATTAAGGAAGATGAATCCTACTATAGTTAATATCAAGATGTTAACTAATTGTCATATTAGTAACACTCTCAATATTAACATAGAGGAAGAAATAACTATTACTATAACTAATGTCAAGATGTTAACTAATTGTCAACTTAGTAACACTCTCCAACATTGATATAGAAATAGTATTTAAAGGAAGCATTAATATTTATTATTATATGTTGATGACATTATTATTACTGGCAACTCGTCCTCTCTTGTTTCTCCCTTTATTGATCGTGTTGTTCAGCACTTTGCTATGAAGGATCTTGATGACCTTCACTATTTTCTTAGAGTCCAGGCTAAATGTTCTGACAAAGGTTTCTTTCTCTCTCAACACAAATATGTCTCTGATCTTCTCTCTCGTTTCCATTTGCATACGGTTAAGCCTCTTTGCACCCCTCTTACCTTGCTAATCGCACTTCTCCCTCTCTCTCTCACTGATGGCGAACTACTTGCAGATGCCTGACGTGCACTTGTCGTGAGGTGCACTAAAAATAAATACAATACAACGAATATATTGTTGAAGATTATTTAATTGTGAATCAAGTTTGTCACCTATCTTGTAATATATTAGCTTTATTATATCCTTGTATTTAATATTTGTATTTATTAGGATAAAGATATGGGGCCAATGTGTCAGGCCCATATCAGGATGAAAGCCTTTCCGCCAACCCTATACCTGCGCATATAAAAAGGCGCTTCAGGTTTAGGGTTGCGTTAACTTTCGTACTCGTTCCAAATAGCCTTAGAGCAAATTCTTCTCTGTACGAGTTCACGGTATATCAAGGAAGGTTATCATCGATCATCTTTGTTCATCTTTATCGTTAATCTTCTTCTTGTTATACTGTTTATCTTTGCTGCAATAGAAAACAGGGACTAACAAATGGTATCAGAGCCGATCGAGAGCTGATCAGAAGAACGTCTGCAGAAAACCTCTGTTTTTCTTTAAGCTTTTGTTTCTCTCGAGTTCTTACTCTGTAATCTTGTTTCTTGTTGAAAAGTTGTAAAAGTTATACCTTTAGAATCGTCGTTTCGAAGCGATCAAGGTGTATACTTCAGATTTGTTTTTCTGTAAAATTTGTACTCGAGATATCTCGAGATCTAGATGTCGACATCTCTGGTTTGAACAGGTTCTGCCTAGTTTTTCAAGCTCAAAACTTCACCTAAGGATCTCGACATCATACTCTACCAGAAACTACCCTCAGATTTTGCTAACCTGAGTTTTTCACTTTGCAGGATTTCGATATTGAGGATCTCGACATCCAAATCTCGAGATCGAGGTTTCGATTTTTAAGGTCTCGACTTCTGGTCCTCGACTTTTGATATCTCGAAAACATATCTCGAGTTTCACTTCTCGATTTCTCAAATCTCGAGATTTGCTTCTTGACATTTGAAATCTTGAGATTTCAAAACTCGACATTTGATATCTCGATATCAAATCTCGATATTGGGCCTCATTTATCGAAATCTTGAATCTCGATATTCAAAACTCGACATCTGAATTTCGATATTCTGCCTTTGAAAATCTTTTGATCAAATATCTCGAACGGTCAGTTTTCTACAGCAATGGCTTCTGAATACAATGCCCAAGGGAACAGCAGTACTCCTCCCAGTCTAAGGAAAGGAGAATATCAGATGTGGAGGAATCGATTCCTAAATTTCCTCGAACACAAAGAAAATTCCGCTACAATGCTTGAATCACTGCTTGAAGGACCAGCTGAGCTGATGATTTCAGTTGGAGGAGATCCAGACAACAACCCACCTATCCCTCCAGAAAGGAGACAGAAAGTGGCATCTGAATACACCGAAGCTGACAAGCTCAGACTTAGAGGTGATCTCATGGCAGACTTACCTCCTTCAAGCCATTCCAAACGAAGTATATGTACTTATTGACAGCATGCAAACTGCAAAGGAGATGTGGGATGAGATTGAGAAACTACTCCAAGGTACAAGCGTCAGCCTGAAAACCAAGAAAACAACCATCCTTATTGCCTATGACTCCTTCAAAGCTGCCCCTGGAAAACCATTGAACGAGACATACAACAGACTCGTCCAACTGGTCAATGAACTAAGGAAGATCAAAGTATTCAGGACCAACTTGGAACTGAATATAAGATTTCTATCCAGCTTACATCTTGCATGGGAAAAGACAGTAAAGGATGTCAGATCACGCATTGACTTGGATGAAATTGATCTCTGCACTCTATATGAACACTTAAAGCAATTTGTCAATGAGGTTGCTTGTGCCGAGGATCAACACAACCACACCACTGAAAAAGAAGAAGAAGAAGGTGGTGGTTGAATCAGATGAAGATGAAAGTGATGATGACAAATCAGATCTGGAGGCTGAACTTGCAGACCTACAGAAGAAAATGGCACTGCTTGCCAAGAGATTTGCTAAGAAGAACAGCTCCTCCAACAAGTTGAGAACCTCCTCCTCAAATTACAAACAGAAGAACCATGATCAAGTATCTTCTAGGAAGGCACCAGTAGCTGAAGATGCCCCCAAATGCTACAACTGTGGAAAGGCTGGACATGTCATCAAAGTCTGTCGCCTGCCAAAGAAGAGGGATGAAAACTTCTACAAGCAGAAGATGCTGTGAAATAAGCAAAAGATGTTTATGGTGCAGAAGGAAGAAGAAAATTCTGCAGTGCTTGCTGAAAATGATCATTGGGCAGAAGACACTTCTAATGAGGAGGAGGAGGAAGAAAACTATGCCTTGATGGCTCGAGTGGAGGAAGAGGATGAAAGAAAGGGTGATGCTGCAATCCCCGGAAGTGAATGCTCTACAAGCTCTGTAAGTACCTCTTATCTCCCTTGCAATAATCAAAATCAGTCCTTACTTGATAAGGACAATCTTATTAAAGAACTAAAGGAGAGATTAGATAATAATCGCAGGGTACAGAAACAGAATCTTATCCAAAAGTCTTTTCTAAGTGTTCAACTTGAAATTGCAAAAGAACAGGTCAAAAAGGTGTCCTCGGATTTTGAAAGTTTTGAATTTAAGATAGCTGAATTGACTAAGAAATTTGAGGACAGTGAACGAGAGAAAAGCACAGCAAAGGCTGAATGCGAATTTTTGCAAAATAAAAGAAGAACACTTTTAAACAAAGTAAAAGAACTAGAGGATCTAGCTGCTAGGAGAGGTCAATCTGAACAGAAAATTTTTCTAAATCAAATAAAAGATGACGGGTTCTACAATCCTAGAATAGGACTGGGCATAACCAACCCATGTAATCTAAAGAAAGTTGACTGTCTTCAGATTTATAACAAAGATTACATGGGACTAGGGTTTGGTGAGAAAATGTATTTTAGAAGTGATGAAGAAAACGTAGAAGAAGAAGAAGAAAAGAGAAAGAACCCTAAGGCTGCGATTTCTTGTGATTATCCTTCTGTAATTGAAAAACAACTCACACACGAAGAACCTAGTTCCTGCACTAATGAATGTCTTGATCTCTATGCAAAGGATATACCACACATAGGACATCTTTTAGACCCACCCCCAAGAGTAGGTATCTCAAAAACTGGAGAGGAACCTTGTATTTTTCCAATGGCACAAAAACTCAAAAACCTCCAGAAAACTCTAGACAACGAGAGAGAGAGAGATTTGAAACAGAAAGGAGAGGTTTTGCGAGTAACTGGCAGGAACTTCTTCACAAGTTCAATGAATTAAGTGAGCAATATCATTCTAAAATAACCTCTCAACCTGCTTCTAATAATAAGACAGACAATTCTCACACCTCACCTGATAAAACTAAGCTTTCAAAAGGTTCGTCCACTCATCACTCTTCTCCTTTGCACACAGGACAAGAAGTGAAGAAGGAAGGAGAAGAGAAGGACGAGTGGAGGAAGAAAAGGAAGGAAATCGCTGAAGGGAAAAAGAAAGTTTTTGAAAATAAGACAAGCACTAGATCCAGTTCTATTTTGTACTCTAAAGTTAAATGTAATTATGTCTCTGTCAAACACACTCCTAGTAGTTCAGTCTTCAGTCCCAAGCTGAATATTTCAGAGACATCTTTTGGACATCGTTCAATTCATAATTCTAGTATTGCTTATGGTTATTCTGTTCGAGATCCTCATAATTATGAATGTGATGTGAATGTTGTTAAAGTCAAGCCTCACAGAAAGCTCAAACCGAGAAGGGAAACCGAGAACAAAACTTCTAAGGGAATATTTTGTATACCATATATGAAATATCCCCTCCGAGTTCATTCAAGGAAACACCTTAATCGGCTTTCTAAGGAGGAAATTTTTAAAACCCAGCTTAAGAAGCAACCATTCAATCACAAAGCACGTGTCTACTCTCCTCCCACAACAAATCACAGGTGGGTCCCCAAAAACAGACCCACCAAGACTGAAACTGAAAGGTGGGTCCCCAAAATCAGACCCACCAAAACTGAAACTGAAAGGTGGGTTCCCATAAACAGACCCACCAAGACTAAAACGGAAAGGTGGGTTCCCAAAAACAGACCCGCCAAAACGGAAACTGCTAAGTGGGCTCCAAAAACGAGACCCACTGCAAAGGCAGATCTGGGTGTTAGAGAGCCCGTGAGAGAAAAATCTTTTATTGAGAAAGCTGTTGACCTTGGATCACAGCTAAAAGCAAGATTCAAAAAGGTGTTTTATGTTGATAAGGAAGGACCCATTCCAAGATGGGTACCTAAACCTGTCTAATTGTTTTGCACGACGGTCATGTGTGGCACTTGGATTCTGGATGCTCAACCCACATGACCGGAATAAAACACCTGTTGAGCAACTACACCAACTATTACGGAGGCAATGTCAGATTTGGAAATGACGCCTCATCTGCTATTCTTGGATATGGGGATGTCATCTCTGCCAGTGTCACCATCAAAGATGTTTCTTTTGTCAAAGGGCTCAAACATAATCTACTGAGCATAGGGCAATTCTGTGACAGCGGGATGGAAGTGAGGTTCTTTGCAAGACAATGCTGTGTACTAGACAGCTTGGGGAACACATTATTAACGTGCTACAAAACATCAAATCTGTACACGATTGATCTGAAAAGCGTACAATCCACCACTTCCATCTGTCTACTATCCAAAGCTTCCACATAACAGAACAACCTTTGGCACATACGCCTTTCCCATCTGAACTTCAAGCATCTATCAATCCTGTCCTCCAAGAAACTTGTAAAGGGGCTTCCTCTATTAAAGTCTTCCGCTGATAATCATTGTAGTGCCTGCAAAATGGGCAAAATGACGCAAAGCTCCCACAAGCCAAAAACAGTTCCATCATCTACTCACCAGCTGCAGTTAATTCACATGGATCTGTGTGGACCTATGAGAGTCCAAAGCATCAACGGTCGCAAATACACTCTGGTGATCGTTGATGACTTCTCAAGGTACACATGGACGAAATTTCTTCGTGCAAAGGACGAGGCAGCAGAAAACATTGTGACCTTCATCAGAACCATCCAGAAACTGCTACATCACAGTGTATGCATAGTAAGAACTCACAACGGTACCGAGTTCAAAAATCAAACTCTCACTGATTTCTATGAATCTCTCGGTATCACTCAGCAATTTGCAGCAGCCAAAACTCCCCAACAGAACGGAGTTGTTGAGAGAAAGAACATGACTCTTGTTGAAGCAACACACACCATGTTAATCCAATCCAGACTACCTCATTTCATGTGGGCAGAGGCAATCAATACTGCGTGCTTCACCCAGAACAGAACATCCATTCATAAACGCTTTGACAAGACTCCTTATGAAATTCTCTTCAACAGAACTCCGACATCTCTTTCTTCAAGATATTTGGCTGCAAGTGCTTCATACTGAATGATCGAACAAAAAGAAGTATGTTGGACCCCAAAGCCAGAGAAGGCGTGTTTATCGGCTACTCACTGCAGTCCAAAGCTTACAGAGTCTATCTAAGAGACAAGCGAACTGTCATCGAGAGTGTAAATGTTACATTCTATGAAATGGCAGACTTCGCGATCGAACATTTACAGGCTGATCCATCACATGCTGTACCAGTGGCTTCTGATAAAGCTGATTCGAACTCAGAACACAAAGATGTGATTCTTAATTCTCTTTTCAGAAACTTCTACGAGAATTCACAACCTTCATCTCCTCCATGCACACCAGCTTCAACATCAACTCCAATAGCTAAGATCCCACTCCTTACAGGTCCAGGTGATGTACCTACCATCCACGCCTTCAACCCCTCAATCCAATCACAGAGGAGTGGATGATCATGGCTTTGCTACAACTCCAGAAACATCTCCACTGCACACCACAGCTGCTCAAGAGCCCTCAAACACCTATTAGGACTTGAATCAATCTATCATCACTCCAACTCCTCTGGCTCATGAGAGGAAATGGACAAAAGCACATCCCGTTGATCAAATAATAGGTGATCCGAGTCAAGGTGTGCGCACAAGATCCGCCACGATGAATGAATGCCACTTCGCCTGTCTCCTAAGTCAGTCTGAACCATCAAAGGTTTCTGACGCACTACTTGATCCAGATTGGGTGATTGCGATGCAAGATGAACTCAATCAATTTGACAGATTGGATGTATGGACACTGGTACCTAACCCACATAAAAAGACCATCATTGGCACGAAGTGGATTTTCAAAAACAAAAGGGATGAAGAAGGGACAGTTGTACGAAACAAGGCAAGGTTGGTCGCAAAGGGATACAATCAGCAAGAAGGCATAGACTATGATGAAACGTTCACGCCCGTAGCAAGAATTGAAGCAATCCGCCTCTTTCTTGCGTACGCGGCGCACAAGAACTTCATCGTCTTTCAGATGGACGTGAAGACAGCCTTCCTAAATGGAATTTTAGAGGAAGAAGTCTATGTTGCTCAACCTGAAGGATTTGTAGATCCAAGATTCCCATATCATGTATACAAGCTCAAGAAAGCTCTCTATAGCTAAAACAGGCACCTAAAACTTGGTATGATGCCTTGACCGAATTTCTGGTTGATTCCGGTTTCTCCAAAGGCAAGATTGATACTACATTGTTCATCAAGCGACATAAATCTGATATTATTCTGATTCAGATCTATGTCGATGACATCATCTTTGCCTCATCCAATCCGCGTCTATGCAAACATTTCGAGAAACTGATGAAAACAAAGTTCGAGATGAGCATGATGGGTGAACTGAACTTCTTCCTAGGCCTGCAAGTACGACAACTCTCTGATGGCATTTTCATCATCCAGTCAAAATATATTCTGGAAATGCTCAAGAGATTCAACATTGACGGCAAATCTTCCATGACGACCCCTATGTCCCTGAATAATAAACTGGACTCAGACCCCTCCGGGAAGCCAGTTGATGCTACAAAATACAGGGCCATCATTGGATCATTGTTGTATCTCACGTCAAGCAGGCCTGACATTGTCTTCTCCACATGCTTATGTGCTCTATTTCAAGCTAATCCGAAGGAATCCCATCTGACTGCTGTGCGTCGAATCTTACGATACCTTAAAGGCACCGTGAATCTAGGCCTTTAGTATCCAAGCATTCAGGCTTTGACCTAGTCGGATATTCGGACGCTGATTTTGCAGGTTGCAGGATGGACCACAAAAGTACATCGGGAGCCGTCCAGTTTTTGGGCGAGAAGTTAGTCTGGTGGTCTTCCAAAAAGCAGAATTGTGTGTCAACATCTACAGCTGAGGCCGAATACGTCGTGGCTGAAGACCTAGTTGTTGTTCACAAATATTATGGATGAAGACTCATCTCAAAGACTACGGTTACACATTCCGCCATATCCCGATCTACAGTGACTCACAGAGCGCCATCACCATCACCAGCAACCCAGTTCACCACTCCCGCACCAAACACATTGATCTGCGCTATCACTTCATCAAGGATCACGTGGAAAAAGGAGATATTGATATGTACTTTGTAAGCTCAGAGCTTCAACTGGCTGACTTGTTCACTAAGGCATTGGATGAAAAAAGATTACAGTTCCTAGTCTCCAAGTTGGGCATGTTGAACCTCGAGCCTGTTTAAATTTCATCTCCACTGGTCCGAAAAGAGTGTGTGTGTGTGGGACTTGTAAAAAGCGTGTGTGGGTGTGATCTGTAAATAGCGTGTGTGTGTTGCATGTGTCAAGGGGGAGAAAATCCCAAAAGAACAAAAATAGTGTGCGTGTGGTGCATGTGTCAAGGTGGAGAAAACCCAAAAAGAACAAAAATAGTGTGTGTGTGTGTTGCATGTGTCAAGGGGGAGAAAACCCAAAAAGAACAAAAATAGTGTGTGTGTGTTGCATGTGTCAAGGGGGAGAAAACCCAAAAAGAACAAAAATAGTGTGCGTGCGTTGCATCTGTACATAGTGTTTGTTGCATTCTTTTAGGGGGAGAAAAGGGACAAATTTTTCACCGCTTAAGGGGGGAGCTCTAATTTTTACTGATATTGGGCCTCAAAAAGCTTTTTTAAATAGGCCTTATGTGCAAACCCATTCATTCGGGCCCAACTTTTACGGAAAAGGACCAAATTTCTCGCGTATTTAAGGGTCTTGAGAACTCGAACGCCTGTTATCGTTCTCATTCGCTCCTTCTGAAGATATCGCAAACCAGAGCTCCTCAGAACTCTTTCATCTTCTCCTCGAAATCTCTCCATCCCTCCCAATTCTCACTTCGAAGGTGGTATAACGGAACATCTCATCTTCTCGCCTTCTCTTCTCCATCGCCATCCGCTAACTTTTCGAAACAAAACACCCAACTCGAAATTCGTTCGCCTAAAATCAAAAAGGGGTTTTACGATTAATTTGGAGGTCGAAATATTTCTGTGTTTCGTTTTTGCATCTGTTTTGTATATGTTTTTGCAGGTGGGATCTTCATTTCGAGAGTCTCGATCTCGAGTTACAAATCTTCAGATCCCGATATCGTCGTTTCATCTTCGAGAAGAGATCTCGAGATGTAGATCTCGAAATCTCGATCTCGAGATCTACATCTCGAAATCTTGATCTCGAGATCTACATCTCGATATCTTGATCTCGAGATTTGAATCTCGATATCTTGATCTCGAGATTTGAATCTCGATATCTTGATCTCGAGATTTGAATCTCGAGATTTGAATCTCGAGATCTGGATCTCAAGATTTAAACATCGAGATCTCAATCTCGAGATTTAAAACTTGAGATCTCAAATCTCGAGATTTTGACTTAGCATTTTTTTCATAGCCCACCTGCACCCATTGTCTGAACATCCAAAATCACAAATTTTTCAATCTAATCCCAAAGCAAACAAACAACGGATTAATATGCTGACCCCTGCTTTTACAGTTCATTATGGCAGGAACACATCAAATTCATATTGACGACACCATCTACCCAAAAGGGAAGTGGATGAAGGTGCTGGATAACAACTTCCAGCTAGACCTCACCGTGTTCAAATGCCAGGACCCGGTCATTCCCGCCATCATGAAAGGTCACTATCTCTGGGCTGCACTCCACAGCGCCAAACCAGTACCGGAGATATACCTACAAAAATTCTGAGGCCATATGCATACAGACTCTATGAAGGATCGCTCCAAGATTAAGACGAAGCTGAATGGTATGCGCGTAGTCCTGATGCCATCCACACTACGCTCCACTCTAGCGCTTCCAGTCCACGACACATATGATCCTCTATCGTCCATTCCCGACCTTCTCAATGACGTTGCAGCTCTAGGATACACCTCTCTTCTTCCCTAGCTATCAAATTTCAATGGGGCCTATCTCCATCACCCATGGAAAAGCCTGTTCGGGCTGGTGAACAAATGCCTGTCATCGAAGCATGCCGGGTTTGACAAATGCAACAAGCAGATTCTCCTTATCTTCCACGGCATTGCTTACAACAAGAAGTACGACATGGCTGAGCTGTTCTTCTCATAGCTCATGGATCTCGTCAAGGCAAAGGAGAAAAACAAGTCGGGCACCATCCCATATGCTAGGTGGCTCGGACTTATCATCCACGACACCATGACTGCACATGCCTCAATTCCTAGAAGAAATGATGATCCACATTTCACATCTCCAAAGCTTCTATACTTCAAGACGGATAAAAACCCTGTCACTGGTCTGCGGATTCCTGGGTTCCTGCTAAAACTCGCCAATCCATCCAATCCTGCAGTCCAACAGTACCGAGAGAGTCTTGAGAGAACTGTCCCTATGGTTCAGCAAAACCCAGCTGGACCTACCCCGGGGACACAGTCGAGTGCACGTGAGGGTCCTAAGAGAGCCCAAAAGCCACAGAAACCAGTGGCCGGTTTGCCCCATGAAGGAAAGTCCAAAGACTCTCTCGAGATGAGTCAGACGGCTGAGGGCACCGCAACGGATGCTGAGGAATCTGCTGATGAATCGTCCAGTGATGCCCAAACTAACACTGACGATGAGGCATCCGATAGCGTGGGTACTGATGGCGATGAGTTAGACTCTGATGATGATGGTGATGACAGTGACGATGTTGAGCATACCTATGCTCTGATCAGAAAGGGTAAGCTGCCTGCCGAATCTCCAAAAAGAATAACTGCTGAAGACGCAACACCCATTATCGCCGGCAGACCCAAGACATTTACCATCAAAGAATTACAAAACTCCAAAAGTGTACACAGAGAAAAATGCAGCTCCAAGGCTGACTATGATGAAGCAGCCCACGTCATCAAGAACTCTGAGGATGCCATCATTCGTGAGAAACGGGAAAAAATAAAGAATGATATATCATCTAAGCCCAAGCCTCAGCCTCACATCAGAAAGAGCCTCATAGATAAGGCTGACGAGCACATCTTTGCTGGATGTGACCCTTTTATCCAGATAAGCTGAGCTGAATCCCTAAGTACAAGAGCCGGTCTTTTCGGTTCCCGAGTAGAAGCCGCAACATCTAGCTCAACTGCGCATGCATAACCCGCATCCATCCACTCGTTAGCCTCCCAACAGGCTATCGTTTCAACAGCACGGGACTCACCCACCTCTCTGGTTCCTTCCGAATCAGTTGTGCGAACTATTGGCCAATCGCCCGAGGTCAAAACCCCTCCTTCAAACACATCGAGTCTGGGTGTCACATTTCCCACATTTTCTTCCTTTTCTAGGACACCTACACTATTCACAGCACATACAGGTGCACCCACCCTAAACGCAACGACCAGAGCGCAAGCTATGACGGTCGGAAGTCCTGCTATGCCTACAATGATTCCATCATTGAACGCAGGCCACACATCAGCTATCTTCACTGATGCTGTGACAACAGTTACAACCCCCCGTAACTGGCCATCCCACCTTTGAAGATGTCAACGTTCTCCTGAATCGCTTCTTGGATTCCACCATAAAACCATGGGTGCAAGAAGCAATGACCGCTCTTGCACAGGAATTTAGGACCACCCAAGCGGTTCAGCCTGAACATCCCACACCCCAACCTGCACCTGAACCCTTCATCTCCCATACCCAACCAATTTCTTCCACAGCCCTCTCTCACCACTCCATCAACCAAATACCCATCCCTTCACCTTCTCGGGGCACCCATGATACAGAACCAGTATTATCCCCAAACCCGACCACACCTTCCATCGATCTCCTATCGCTACCCTTCGACACCTTGGCATCGGCTATGCTGGACCATCTCCTCAACATACCAGAAGCCGACCTCACCCCCTACCAGCAAGCCATCCTCAATGCCCTCCTCTCTTCACCTGAGACCAAGAGCAAATGCCATGACAATCCTCGTGGTCGCAAACGTTCCCATGAGGCCCCTGACGATTCGGATCCTCATGAGGGGGAGAACAAGTGGCCACGAACACTAGAGCAAACTGCTTTAGCCAGCCACACTCCACATCCCGTTCAACCTGAAACCTCCACCAACCAACAACCACCCGTAACCAAACTTTCTAGCCTGGTCGAGCTAGATGAAACATCCCGAGGCGTATCTCCTAAAGATACCAACTGAGGAGGGGTTGGAAGTCCTGATGATGCTACTACTGGTACATCTTATAAGTCAGGCCATCAGTTAGAACCTCGTTCGAAGCTGATGACAACAGGAAATCCTAGTGACCCCGGTGTCCTAGGTAACAGGTCTCCGTCACTACAAGATCAACTAACTACTACCATTATGTCATCAGATGAAATGCACGATCAACTTGAGGATATCATCATTCACGACAAATGGCCCAGACAGTGGACAGAGATCGATCAAATTATGCAGGATGAAGAACAAGAAGATATGCAAAGGAACTGGCTCTCACGGGAACTCATAAACAAATGTGCGGAGGACATAATCAGGCTCGAGGATGAGGAACGAAAGGAAGGGGAAAACTACAAGGAAACCCTGAAAGAACTCGAATCTGTTGTCAGACAAACGGCAGGATGACTTCCCAAGACAGAGAAACCTTGGGAAAATGTACGCATCAAAGCCCCCTTCCAAGAGCAAATCAGAGAGCGTATATGGCGTAGACCAGAGAAAGTCAGACCTCTGAATGAACTAAAGCTGCGTGGGCTCACCCATCTCAAAGGAAAGCAGGCAGGAGCTCATCTTCATATGCTGATGCAACGGTCAACTGGGACTCAACGAAAGCTGATGGAACAGGATCTGAAATCCAACATTCTCCCAATTCATCAAATCCTAAAGGTCAAGGCTGAGGATTATCATGGAGTGAGATTCTACTCTTACAAACTTCAACGCACCGATGGGAGTAAATTTACATGTCAGGAAAACGACTTCATCATGCTCAAATCAGACGACATCTATCAAATGTTTATGGCATACAGATACCTCCCAGTCAGAAAAAGCAGAACATACAGCGAAGGCCTCGCAGCAATCAAGAGGTTCATGCTCAGACAAGTCAGAGTTCACTCATCTCACGACCTACAGATGGCTATCGAGTGCAACATGACAAAGACAAATCTTACACAGCCAAAACTGTATGGTCCAGAGCTCGAGGACTTCCCTGCATGCCACACCTTCTTCACACCGCCAGCAGTCACATATCTCAATCACAAGAATGAAAAACGCCTGATGATGGTTAGCAAAGTTGAGAAATACTGTGATGGAACACTGAAGATCATCAGAGAACAGCTGTTGAAGATGAAGAAACAACTGGAGCAAGAACTTGAGGAGGCATCGTCATAAATTCTAAAGGAACATTCAACACTGGAAATCATTCTAAAAGCCATCGACGATTGCCTGGACAAGAGAAACATTCTGAGACAATATGGGCACGCGCTAAACATGAGGAAGCACTACTTCAAAGCTCAGAAGCAATAACAAGGTGGCACTTGATCACAAAGGGGGAGATTGTTGAAGATTATTTAATTGTGAATCAAGTTTGTCACCTATCTTGTAATAGATTAGCTTTATTATTTCCTTGTCTTTAATATTTGTATTTATTAGGATAAAGATATGGGGCCAATGTGTCAGGCCCATATCAGGCTGAAAGCGTTTCCGCCAACCATATACCTGCGCATATAAAAAGGCGCTTCAGGTTTACGGTTGCGTTAACTTTTGTACTCGTTCCAAATAGCCTTAGAGCAAATTCTTCTCTGTACGAGTTCACGGTATATCAAGGAAGGTTATCATCGATCATCTGTGTTCATCTTTATCGTTAATCTTCTGCTTGTTATACTGTTTATCTTTGTTGGAATATAAAACAGGGACTAACATATACGTAGTATAACGAAGTAAGGTTCGTATCCACAGGGAAAGGAATATTTATCTTTTATAATAACAGTAACAAAGGGGGGGGTTGATGAATGACTTAAATGAGTTTAATTAATAGAGATGAGGACTTGGTTTTGCTTTTATTCACTTAATGAAATGTTCGTCGATCCCGGTTATATCTTTAACTATTTTCCTCTCGAATACTCAATCGAGGAGTATATCCAGTTCATCGAGGGTAGTTATTAATAACGAGATGCGTTCATTAATAAAACTTACTATCGAGTCAATATAGAACAAGCGCCGTATATTAATTCGATAGTAGCAATAAGCTTAAGATGAAAATGATTGAGATTGATAACCTCAACACAAGCGGTTTATTGGTTTAATCAATATAATTAACTCTCCTTGGTTTATTAACTATGAGATGCATGCATTAACAATCCAAGTTTTACTACCTTTGAAGGAACCGAAATAATAACAAGTGTATTAACCGATTGATTCTAGTAATATATAATTAATACTATGTAGATGAAACAAAACTAGTTGATCTTTAAAGTAATGCTCAAAATATTAATATGGAATATGAACAGAAAGTAATTAATATTCAAGGAAGAAGGTTAAAGAAAATAACTTACAAATCATTAAGCTTCAAAGTAGCACAAACCAAGATGGAAGAGTTTAGCTCCTCATTTGGAGACTAAACATGAAGAAAATATAAAGAAAGAACTATTCTAGACTGAGCTTAGAAGTGTATAGAAATTGGTTTCCTATTGTGAAGGAAAGGAGGTGTATTTATAGGCTTTTGGGATGCAGTTCGGGTACCCGATCAAGTATATACACGGTACCCGATCGGGTATGTGTAAAACGTCAACTTCGAAGCATACTCGATCGGTTCTGGGCTATATTCTATGGGTATATCCGATCGAGTATGTGTAGAAAATAATATTCGAGCTATACTCGATCGAATTTGGGGTTAAATTCAAAGGCATACCCGATCGGGTATGTCGGTCTACCCGATCGGGTATAGACACTCGATTGTGGTCAAAATCTTCCCTGCATGTTCCTTTGTCTTCGGATCCGATCCGATTTGAAGTTTCAACAAGATACCCGATCGAGTATAGATGATACCCGACCGGGTATAGATCAAAAATTCAGGATCCTTATTTTTTCTTGAGATTATGCACCTTTCTTCCACTTTTGGGGTTCACCAACTGTCCTTTGAGTGATCAAGACCTGTTTGAGCTCAGAATGAACCTAATCTAAACAATGTACAAGAATTTAACAAACTAAACTATTACACCAAAAGTGTGTAATTTCCAAAGTAAAAATCAATCAAAACTAATTAAAAATACAAACATACACATGGAAATTACATGATTATCAACTGCCCCACACTTAGTTTCTTTACTCGTCCTCGAGTAAAGTCAAATGTTCACAAGTGTCAAGTCTTCCACAGTTTCAACAATTTTAACAAGATAAAAACACAAAGACCACCAAGGATAAAACATGAGTTTTAAGCTCAAATTACAAATATCATCTTGGGTTTTATGGCCTTCTAATGCTCATCTTCTCTTCTTCTCCTCTCTTCTTCTTCTTTTTGAATCTTTTTATTCTCCAAAGAGATCAAATGAGTGCCTGCAAAAACAAATATTTCTCTCATATCTCTCATTTTGCCTAGGAGCCTTTTCAGGTTTTCATCCTAGCATCTCTTTTTATTTTCCATTCTCCCCAACTCAATCTTTTTTTTTGTTTTATAAGCCCTTTTTGCTTAGATTGCCCATTTTTGGGGGTTTTCAACCTAACTAGCATTTCTTTTCTTTTATTTATTTCTTTTTTGTTTTTATTTTTAATTTTTTTATTTTTATTTTTTGCTCAAAAATACTAAAAGTAAAGAGAAACATGCTAGTTTCAAGGTAGAAAAAAAAAATTTACATACCAATGAGTGGTCTCCCCCCTTCTTAGCTTGAGGCATTGTCCCTAATGCCCGCCTTCTCCGCCATAGTAGCCACCTCCAAAGCCGCCCCCAAAGCTGCTATCAAATACGCCACCGGTGCCGCCATCCCCCATTGTGTCGTTGCCTCCACCACCAGAACCTGAACTGCCAAAGCTACCCCAATGAGCGGGGTCGTACCAAGAGAGTGGTGGTGGAGGAGTGGCCATAGTATGAAAAGAGCCTTGATCGGCTATGTAGGAGTACATAGGTCCATAAAGCCTACGTTGATCCTCCTCATAGCGGTGGTTGTCAGCTTCTCGGAGCTCTTCCATCCGTTGAAAACCTGCCCTTTGCTCCTCCTTCACTTGGTTGAGTCGGTCCCCCATGGCTATGTAGTTTGTGTTCATTTGGTTGTACCCCGCAAGTATTTGTTGTTGATCCTCCAAAATTTGTTGAAAATAGTTGGGTGGTGGAGGGTCTTGAGGTTGCTCGGGGATGTCTGCGTCCATGTCTTCATGACCATGGGGTCCGACATAAGGCTCGTCCTCGGGTTGGTCTTGTTGGGGTTCTTGGAGATGTGGTGGAAGGGCATGTGAGAATAGGTAATGGGGCACCTCTACCTCTACTTTGTAGAGCAGTTTGGGGAGGTCTGTGCTAGGAATAAGGAAGTGTTTGATAGGCTTGGGGTGTATGAGCCAATTGTACATGTTTTTCGGTTGTTCACCGCCATACACCGTGTGGGAAAAAGCTGTGCATCCCGAGTGACCCAATCAAGCTATATTCATCAAACAATAGTCGGGTATAGGAGAGTTATCCGTATACTCGAACTTACTTGCCAAATGCATAACCACCCCACCCAAAACAATTGCCCCCCTCGTTGTGCTTTCCTTTTTTAAATGTGCCCACATGAGATTGCACAGGTTAAAGTCCACATGACGACGGAATAGAGCCACCGACATTAAGCACACATCCCCAATCCTAGTGTGGTGATTGTTGGGGCGCCCAAGCAAACGGTTTGCTAAAAACTTCAAGAACAATCGGAGGACGGGGTGTTGGACATGACTAATATATAGTTGGGAGGAGCTAAAGCTCACTTCTCCGGTCATCTTGGTCCACAGTGAATGACCGAAAATGGTGTTGTCGGAGATAGCTCTTTCGTAGGGGACGGGGATGCCAAAATGTTCGGCAAACTCAAGTTTCGTTATTGAATAGGTGTGGTTAAATAAACGAAATGTGAGTTTGTCATCTCTAAAATCACCCTCATTGCTTTCAAACCTCACCGAGCTCAAGAATTCATAGATAATTCTTTCGTTAGAGTTGTATTTCATTTTGAAAATACGGTTCATGTCCAACTCACGAAAGAATTGCTTGGTACTCCTATAAATGCCTAGTTCACAGAGAGCATCATGGCATAAAAAACGGGAAGGTTTTACTTGCCTTGTAATTGTAGTGATGAACCGAGCTCGGTGTTCGTTGTCGGCGAAAATGAGGTCCTCGTAGCCCGGGATGGGTTCCATAGCCCTTGAGCTCTGCCCTTTGTCCTTTCTTGGTGCCATTTTTGTAGATTTGGAGCTTGAAATTGGGGAAATTCGAAAGTGGGTTATGGTTTTTTCGGACCTTTGGAAATTGGGGAAAAATTGGGTTTATGGGTATGGGTGTGTAGAGGAAGGTGAGGGGAGTATTTTAGTGGAAGAATGGGGTGATTTGATGGAGAAATGAGGGAGATATGGTAGAGAGAAGGTTCGAAAATGGAGTTTGGGGAAGAGGGTTCGAAAATTGGGTTGGGAAATTGGGGAAGATGAGGTGATTCGGGCTGTTTTGGGGTTCAAACGCAGGTATACCCGATCGAGTATTGTGTGATACCCGATTGGGTATTGGAGACAGTTTGTTCAGGACTTCGGTTTTCCAGCCATACTCGACCGAGTATCTTGCCATACCCGATCGGATACTGGAGACAGTTTGTTTGGGCTTTTGAATTTCCAGCAATACCCGACCGGGTGTATAGTCATACCCGATCGGGTATGTTTCTTTTTTCACATTTTGAGCCCTGTACTTGGTCGAGTGCTGGGAGCAGGCTCTATTTGGCTTCGTCCTTCTGAACATACTCGATCAGGTGTGTGGTGATACCCGATCGAGTATTCTTCCTTTTGCAATATTTGAACCCCGTACTCGATCGAGTGTCCGGGGCAGGTTCCTTTTAGCTTTGCCTTTTTATGAATACTCGACCAGGTATGGGACTGTACCCGATCGAGTATACATGTATTCTTGAAAAAATATATTCCTTCGATCGAGTAGTGATTCGGTTCCCCTTTTTTAGCCATACCCGCCGAGTCTAAGGTGGTACTTGATCGGGTATGTCCCCAGATACTTCAAAACCTGCATTTTCCTTTTTTCTCCAAAACATGCGGTTAGTGTCCTCTCTCACTGATCTCTCAAACACTAGTACAAAAAAGCCTTTTCACATCACCTTATTCACATGTGTTATTTCAAAACCCATGTGAAATAGTGACACGGGGTCATTTTCACAATTTTTAAAAACCTTTTTACATTGGTTTTTGTTAAAACCGATTTTAAATAGTAAAACGGGTACTTTTTAAAATTTCACGAAATATTCTAAATCGGTTATCTTTGTAACCGATGTGAAAACAAAAACGGGGTAATTTTCATAAATAATGAAACTTTATTTTAGATTGGTTACAACATCGGCTCAATTCATTTTGTCACGCCTTATTATATGCGATTTCAGACCTAGAAGGCAACCTGGCGTATGTGAGTGACGGAAGGCAGTGAGACGGAAGGAGTGTTGGACCTGGCGGCGAGTTACAGTGCGTCGAGACGAACCTTCAAGCGGACGTCTAGACGAACCTTCGAGCGGAGGGCGTTCCAGCAGACAACGTTCAAGCGGCTTTCGAGTAGACGAACCTTCGTCTTCGGCCGACGTTTGAGGGAGCACTGGTAAGGGTAACTACCTTTTTAACCCATCAATTCCTATTGCCCTCGATTTCCTCTTGGCGAAAGTTTGCTCTCGATAAATTGGTATCGATTTCCTATTGCTCTCGATTTCCTCTTAGACGAACCTTCATAAATTGCTTGCTGGTTGCCATCGATTTTGACCATGATTTTTTTCAATGTCTGAAAATGGCCTTACCTTTTTGGTTTAAATTGTAAAAATGTTTGCTGGCAGCTTCCTAGTTCTATATTTTTGTGTTTGAGTGAACATTTCTGCTTGTTAGAACTTGATATGTGGAAGTTTAGGAACTTTAAATGTAGTCTAGTATATCTCAGTAGTCTAGTATAAATGGAAGTTTAGGAACCTTAAATGTAGTCTAGTTTAGAACTTGTTATCTCAGTAGTCTAGTATAAGCAATTATCTAAACACTACAACAAAGTGGGTCTTTCGTGTCGACATTTTGTCGACGCAAAAAGTAGCAAATCGACGCAAATAACTTTTTTGCGTCCACCTGTCGACGCAAAAAGGTCGACACAAATATTCGGACGCAAATAGTTCTTTTGCGTCGACCGTATGCGACGCTAATAATAAAAACGTATTTGCACCGACATGTGAACGGAAAAGATAGTACATGTATAATCAGCTACATGTCGACGCAAAAGACTATAAAATTAATTGTGTCAACGCGTCGACGCAAATAATCAGATCAATTGCGTCAACATGTTGACGCAAAAGATGATATCCTCATTTAATTCTACCAAATTTTTGTGTCAATGTGTCGACGCAAATAATTAAAAAAAATTGTATATATTCATTTTATTTTGTCTATTTACTCCTGTTACACAATTTTTAATCAAGATCAAAGTTGACACAATCAAAACGACAAAATCTAAGATAATTCCCAACATATCATTTCATTGAATGTCTAATAATATTAAATTAACGTCAAAATTAAAGTAATTCATGTCAAACAAAGTCATAATTCAAGCAAATATAAATTCATCCACCTTAACAAATTAGAACGCATATTAAACATGCTTTCACTAATTCTAATCATCATCATTTTGGCTCTCATCAGGTCTATTTGCACTGGACATCGAAGGAGCATCGCTTCCGGAGGCACGTGAAGGCAACTGAAAGCCGGGAATAAAATGTCGTAGAGCACTGAGTATCAATTCCTGATTTGCCCGCAATTCACTTATCTGAGCATCACGGTGATCTTGCAATGTAGAAGTAGCACCATCTTCCAAGCGACGCGATGCACTCTTTGACAGTGTAGGGCCTACTCCACTTTGTCGTCCTCGATGATTCTTCAAGTTTCGGTTCATGATCTCAATTTCATTTATTGATGAAGATGACCCTGCTTGTTCTAGTTGTGTCTGATACTCCTCGCTCATTCAGTCCTATCAAATTATATACCAAAACAATTACATATTATTAAGGATACAATTAATTAAAAAATCATTTACTTACATATTTTTCATGTGCTTCTTTAGTCCTCCATTCACCACTACGAGTCAAGCGTTGATCCTTCCAATTCTCAAGAGCCGAAGATTGCTCACCAGTTATCGGATTATCCTATATAGTATTCATTACAATAAACAAACATATAAAAATGATTATAAGTAACATGAACATAAGATAACTAACTTCATTTTTTATGATTATAACCACCATAAAAATGCCAAAAAAATTGCAAAAAAATGCAAGAACATATGCAAAAAATAGTCCAAAAACATTAATGAAATCCAATAAAAAATTGCCCGCAAAAAATTGCACCACAAAAATATTATTAGAACACGCATTCATATTTCATCACACACTACTCCCAAATATATTCAATCACTCAACACTAATCAATACCACAATTTAAAATGTAATGACAACGATTAAGGTCTTACTTTTTCGTGCATGTATTGGGCATATGATTTTCTTCCATGCCCACTTTTATCATCACTTGCTTCTCTATTTTGTATATTTTTTCCAGAGATCTCCTGTGAAAGAAGGAAACTAAGTCATAACTTCAAATTTTAACTACATAATGAAATAAATATGCTCATAGTTAACCTTGAACTTTGTTGAATTGAATCTCTCACAACACCTCTGCCAATGGTCATCACTTCGTACATTTACTGGTTTCTTAGCTTGCATACCTCCATTGTTTTTAAAATACACAGATAAATCACTTTTCCAATCATTGTAAGACTCTCGAGCATCACGATTCAGCACTTCATCAAATTCACGCTCATTCTCAAACTCAAACCAATCCTTCAATATATGAAAACATGGTCAATGTTATAATTAATAAACCTAATAAAAAACAAGACAACTTTTTTAATATTTACCAGCATCCGCTGGCGGATCATTGCTTTTTGACAAGCCGGAACATCGTCCCACCTATCGTGGAATGGCTCGCAACAGTCTCGTGTGTGTAGCGTCAACTATCTCTTTCTTCATGAATGGTCGAATACCAATAGGCAATAACCGCTGCATAATAACATGACAATCGTGTGATTTAAGACCTGAAATCTTATTATTTCCACCTATCACATTCTTCCCCAAGCTTGAAGCAAAGCCATCCGGAAACCGCACATGTTTTAAGAAATCACAGAATTTTGTACAATCGTTGGGGCTCAACGTGTATGCTGCATGTGGTTTCATTAACTGGTCACCATCTTTAAACAAGTGTAACTCTTCTCGAACTCCCAAATTCTCCAAATCAAGTCTTGCCTTATCCGTGTCCTTGCTCTTTCGATCAATGTTCAAGATTGTACCTAATAAGTTTTCACAAACATTTTTCTCTATATGCATAACATCTAAGTTATGACGCAATGACAAAGAAGACCAATAAGGCAATTCCCAGAAGATGCTTTTCTTGGTCTAATTCAACTCATGTTGTCTTCGTTTACGTTTACGCTTCTTTCCACCATAATCTTCATGCTTTCTGGGAACCCTAGGAGGAACATTTCGTAACTGCTCCAATATATCCTGAGTGGATTTGCGTTTTGGAGGAGTGCTTTTCTCAATGCGCCCATTGAACTTTTTATTCTTCCTCAATACATGGTCAATTGGTAGCCATGATCGATGCCCAACATAACATGTTTTACTTGTGATACGCATGGAAGGAGTATCAACATTGCATGTAGGGCACGCATAATATCCTTGTCCACTCCAACCGGACAAACTACTACGAGCAGGAAAGTCATTGATAGTCATGAGTAGAGCAGCCCACATTTGAAACCTAGTGTTTGTAGCTCCATCATGCACCACAATCCCTTCAGACCACAATTCTTTTAACTCATCAATCAAAGGCCTTAAGAACACATCAATATCCTTTCCAGGAGAAGATGGTCCTGGAATCAATAAAGTCAACAACTTATAAGGATCCTTAGTACACAACCATGGGGGTATATTGTATACAATCACAACAACTGGCCACATACTGTATGATAAGCTCATGTTTCCAAATGGATTGAATCCATCTGTAGATAACCCCAACCGCACATTTCTGGGTTCACTAGCAAAGTTAGGGTAGTTCTCATCGAACTCTTTCCACTCTTTACCATCAACTGGATGATGCATCACATCTGGATCGGTTGATTTCCCCATTTGATGCCATGTCATTTCCTTGGAGGTGTGACGTGAAACAAACAACCGTCTCAATCGATCCTTTAGTGGAAAATAACGGAGAACCTTCCATGGCACATTTTCCCCCCTTTCATTTTTCCACCGACTTGTGTTGCAAATTGGACATGTCTGTAGATCTGCATTACTCTTCCAGAATAAAACACAATCATACTTACATGCATGAATATTTTGATACCCTAATCCTAATTTGCTCAACTTTTTCTTTGACTCGTAATGAGAAGTTGGTAAATTACTACCATCAGGCAGTGCGTCTTTTAGTAGCTTTAGCACTAAATCCATACACTCATTTGGCCACTTATAAAGTACTTTCAAATGCATAAGTTTCACTAAAAAATTTAGTGATGAAATGTTGGTGCACCCTGGATACAACTCTGTGTGGAGCTCTGATAATAGATCCTTGTACTGACTATACCCTTCATCAGTGGTATTGTTTGTGGTCTCACCACCAATGCCATGGTCGTTAGTTTCCGCAGCAATGTCATTCAGTACAGCAGCCATTTCATCATCTAACTCATTGTCTGCAATCGGATTTTGATATGATGGTAACTCAGGCGCCTCACCATGAAAAACCCAATGTGCATATGTCACATCAAAGTCACATTCAAAGATGTGCCTTTTAACATCTCTCAATGGGCACATTTGCCCATTTACACAATGTTTACAGGGACAACTTATCTTTCCTTCTTCATTCACAAAGTCTTTTGCATAGTCTATAAAACCTTGTAATCCATTCCAAAACTCTTCTGATAACCGATTCTTTATAAATATCCAACTCTTATCTATCAGCATCCTCTAAACAAAGTGATCAACTTGAAGGCTCTACCAATCATTCATATAAAGACTAATAAACGAGTTTAATTAAAAAGGAGCATGTTATATACAACAATAAAGGTATACATTTTATTGGATAAATATCAAATTAGTAATTATTATATTCTTTAATTCCCAGAAAGAAACAACATACATAATTAGTACATATTGACAGGTGTTTCAATATGAGCATACTCAATTTCACACACATTTAAATACTCTGTATGTGATAAACAATTGAAAAATGAAATTCAACAAAAAGTACAAAAAAGAAACAAGAACACTAAGGTTTATGTAGTTAAACAAAAAGGCTATCTGCTTTTGGCATATGTAGGATTGTTGCTATGATATACGAATTATAACTCACATATCCTCAACAAACCAAGAAAAACACCATAATTCTGCTTATAACTTAAATGAGTAAGAATACTTCAGCTAAGAATGCACTCAGTTTACATTTTTTTAGTTATGCCTAATTTGACTACATGAGGTTGGAGTTTATCATTGAAATTGATTCAATTCCCATAAACATTTAAGCAACATAACACATTTTTATACTACGAATCTTCCTTCTTATATACTCACTTTTTGCAGTACATATACAGAGTATATGGTACAGAATTAAAGTGAAACTCATTTACGGTGTTTTGTTTTTCAATTATGAAAAGGTCAAAAATATGATTCTTTAGACGTTTTCCACAAAAGTACTCTAATACCAGACCAACAATAGTACTATTTCAGTCACTGTGTTTAACATTATGAGTTACTGATTTGCAATATCAGTCACTAGTCACTACAACAATTACTAGTTTACTACCATAGTTCAAATCGGATATAGTGACTGTTAATCATAATTAGTGAGCAACGCATAGAGTCACTATAACCCCGCCACCTGTGAACAATATTTGAAAGACAAAATATCTTAGTGACTAGTATTAGCTAATACTAGAGTAGTTGTAACTACTCCATGTTTTCCAGCAGAAACTTCTTCCATCAACGACAACAACATTCGACTGGAATATAAATCAAAATGAATTTGTTTTTCTTGTATGCCACCCCTGACAACCTTATAACACCAAAATGTGCTCTTATCTCGCAGATAGGTATCATTCACAAAAATTAGCCGACCAGACCCTAATAATTATGCTCTATCCTAAAGTAATTAATCAAAGTAGCTTTCGTAGATACTTTTACCTAATACGAAGTAATTGACAACAGAAATACCGATTAACAAGCAATTAACAGGACGAATTTGAGGGAAAAAAACGTGGAGGAGGAAGTAAATCTGAAATTCGGAGGAAGAATATTACCGTAGACGTACGGCGAGTCGTTCTCTTGAGCAGATTTCGGACGTAAATCTGAAGTGCAGCTCGTTGCGGTGCTAAATGGAGACTATCTCCTCATGGAGATTGATCCTCCATTGAGCTTGAGCTGTTCTTTCGATTTTGCCCTAGACATAGGGCGAGTGTTGTTTTAAATTATCTTCACTAGCGTCGAAGAAGAGACGCTAAAGTTTTCCCTTTTTTAAATATTTTTACATTTCGATTTTTGCGTCCACATCAACGACGCTAATGTTTTTTAAAAAAATCGGACTACTTTTAGCGTCAACAATTTAACGCAAATTCGAAAAAATTGAATTTTTTTCCGGATCATTGCTCAATGTTATTCGTGTCGGCTTGTCGATGCAAATTGTACGTTATTTGCGTCCACTAACGTCGACGCTAAAAGATTCGACACAAATAGTACTATTTCTTGTAGTGAAATATGAGTACCTGAAAAGCTGAATGTGCTATAATGAATGAATACTCATTAATTCAAATCTTCACATGATTGCTGATGGGTGACCTTTGGTTGGACTTAATCAACTGGAAACAGCCTTGCGCATGGTGAATGCATTCTTAAGCTCGTCCGAGTATCAGCATATTAACATTTTCATCAACTTTTATTCTAAGGTAAATTTCAGAGAACTAATGAGTGAAGTGAAGGAATATTATTTGTGTATTAAAAGCTTGTTTAGCACACAACATTTTTATCGTGGCATATATAGACCATAGTGCTAGAGGTGAATGCATGTGGTTAGTTTCTTACTCGGGGTTGCCCGATTAAGTTGATGTCTTATCTAATTGCTTTTATGATTGTTGAATTCATATCCTTTTCAATCTTTTCAGGTTTCATCATCACAAGCAAAACCGCTCCACTCCCAAATAGTCGGGGTCGGTGGCATAAATTTACACTTTCAGTTATTGATCTCAATATAGTTCCTTATAGATTTATACAAAAGACATGATAGTAAAGTTTAAAGTTGGAATGACTGTTTTGATGCAATATCTTTACGAAGAATAACTAATACCCACGATAACCTTTATTAAGAGGTTAGAGGAGAACAAGTATAAATTAAATTATTAAAACAATAATAAGTGTTATTTCTCTCAGTTTCTTTTCTCAAATGGGAAGAGATTAAAATGCATGCCCCTCCCACATTATTATTTTTTCTATTACCCTCAAACAAAACAAAGCATTAGCGTTATTCCATTAAAGGAAATATCATATTTTTAAAGTCTTGGCTGCTCCTGTTTTTAAGATGTAACCGCTAGTCTTGATATTGTATAAAAGTTCATTGTTTTCAAACACGATAAAGTGGTGTTATAACCTTCTGATTATGAGTTATCAATTAGCATAATAATGACTTCAAAATTACTCCTATGGTTAGGTTGACTTTTTAGGATGTTGAAGATAATTTTATTGTGAATCAAGTATGTCAGTTTTGTCTGTAATAGTCTAATTTACTATTTCCATCATGCACTAATATACTGTATCTCTTAGAATAGTACTCCCTCCGTCCCTATTTAAAAGTATATGTTTCCTTTTTGGGCTGTCCCCAAATAAAAGTATCCTTTCTATTTTAGGAAATAAAATTCACAACAAAAAGACCTTCCTACCCTCATTTACTTCTCCCACCGCCTCACCTTTTCGTATTCCACCCACTTCATTTACTTCTCCCACCGCCTCACCTCTTCCCCTCTTTCCTCTTATTCCACCTTCTCCATTTACTTCACCCCACTCGCACCGCTACATCTTTTCGTATTCCACCTTCTCCATTTACTTCACCCACTCATCTTCCCCTCTTCGTATTCCACCTTCTCCATGGCAAAACCAGGTGCTACGGACGAAGTGGAACAGAAATGGTTGGTAGATGCAAAGGTGGACACCGCTGTTGTTCCGGACTCCGAAGATCCCTCGGTTGGATCCCCGATTTGGCAGTCGCCGTCAGCTGGAAGCCCGATTTGGCAGTCGCCGTCGGTTCGAACCCCGATTTGGCAGTTGGAGTCGGCTGGAACCCCGATTATCCGTAATGAGCAAGAGTGTTTGATTGTCCCCGACTCTGAAGTTCAGTTTGATGAAATTGAGAAAGCATGTGCTGCGATTGACCCTGAGACAGTGCTCCTTGATGCGGATCTACGAAATTATCGGCCTCCTGACATGCAACTCCGCATGATTAAGTGGATTGCCATGATGCTCCCTGGTTATGTGTTTGATAAATAAAGGTCGTATCCATTCTCCTACTTGTATGATTACCTTACCAGTTCGGAGCCACCAGGGAAAACCCTAGGAGGCTTAGGTAATCTGTGATTGTGGCGTATATGAGGCCTCAGGCGTGTGTGTACTTGTCTGAGGTCAATGATAAATTGTTATCTGTGTTTGTGATGCTTGTCTGAGGTCAATGATCTGTGATTGTGGTGTATATGAGGCCTCAGGTCAGTGTGTACTTGTCTGAGGTCAATGATCTGTGATTGTGGTGTATATGAGGCCTCAGGCGTGTGTGTACTTGTCTGAGGTCAATGATAAATTGTTATCTGTGTTTGTGATGCTTGTCTGAGGTCAATGATCTGTGATTGTGGTGTATATGAGGCCTCAGGTTAGTGTGTGCATAGCGGTGAGTGTGTGATGCTTGTATGAGGTCAATGATGAAAATGTGAACTGTTTATGTGTATCCATTCTCCTACTTGTATGCTTACCTTACTAGTTCGGAGCCACCAGGGAAAACCCTAGGAGGCTTAGGTAATCTATGATTGTGGCGTATATGAGGCCTTAGGCGTGTGTGTACTTGTCTGAGGTCAATGATAAATTGTTACCTGTGTTTGTGATGCTTGTCTGAGGTCAATGATCTGTGATTGTGGTGTATATGAGGCCTCAGGTCAGTGTGTACTTGTCTGAGGTCAATGATCTGTGATTGTGGTGTATATGAGGCCTCAGGCGTGTGTGTACTTGTCTGAGGTCAATGATAAATTGTTATCTGTGTTTGTGATGCTTGTCTGAGGTCAATGATCTGTGATTGTGGTGTATATGAGGCCTCAGGTTAGTGTGTGCATAACGGTGAGTGTGTGATGCTTGTATGAGGTCAATGATGAAACTGTGAACTGTTTATGTGTGTCTGAGGCCTCAGGTCCCTGTATAAAAGCATCCATTTGAATGGCAGTGTGTGCATGATGGTGAGTGTGATGTTAATGGAGTTGGTTCATGTCCTAATGAGTCACCAGAGGAAACCCTAGGAGACCACGGGGGTTTGTAATGTGAATGTCTTCAATGATGAACTGCATGTAATTGGTTTTCTGATGATTGTAATTCGTCTGTGATGGTAGTGTGTGCTTCCTATGTGGTTTGACCCCTACTGAGTCACCAGGGGAAACCCTAGGAGACCATGGGGATGTGTGGCAAGCATTGTTTACAGTCAAAATACAAAAGTAGAGGTTGCATTAGTCACATTTGTGTAGGTATAATGAAATGCATTACAACCAAATTTTTGTCTAGTAAACTATCCAAAAAAGCTATCCCTGAACATGTCTAGTATTCAAAAAAGTAAAAATTTTGAACACTTTCCATGTTCACAACCCTAAAATAGTTTCACCCTTGTCATATCTTAACTGCTGCACTAGTTTGTCAATCTATCCAAAAAAGCTATCCATGTCTTCCAATGAGTATGTACTCATTTTTTAATGGACTCAACATGTCAAGTATTCCAAAAAGTAAAAAATGTGAATACTTAACTTGTTCAGTCCCCAAAAAACACTTCCACATTGGTCAATCCAAGTTCATTCCAAGGGCAATTCTTCAGTCACCTCCAATAATGCATTTGAGTCAGCTTTGAAACAGATTGGTAGGTTACCTTGAGCTTCTAGTTTACTTTTTCCTACATGTGGCACCTTGTAGTTATTGCCTCCCCTGACTTTCATAATTTCATTCATACACAACTGTAGAGTCAACCAAACATGATTCAATGCAATAGGACTGAACTGAGCATAAGCACTTTCCACCCCCACTCTGAGATCATGAACTGAGTTCCTTGGTGTGGTCTGTTGCAGTGACTGAATAGCTCTAAAAACCCTAGATCCAACACATTTAGATCAGGGCTATTAGGAGGCTGACATATTAGTTCAATGTTAAATCCATCTGAGGTGGCTTCTCTTATGAAGTCAATATCAGTTGGATTGATATGAGGTCTTGCATTGTCTTGTTGTATGTAAATATGCTTGCTCACACCTATAGGCCACTTAGCTTTGATAGCAGGCAATACAAAACTGAGAAGGCATTCCTTGTAAACATCCTTTGTGATTGAAACAATAGCTTTCTCCTCAAGTGTGCCAGCTTCCCTGTGTTTACTGTTTCTTTTAGTTGGTTGCATTGTACTAAATGGGAATATTCCAATTTTGCCATCAAAAATCACTTCACCTTTTGCTTGTATAATTGGTCTGGCAACTGCACACAGGAACATCACTTTAGTGATGAATCTTTTAGATTGACATGTCCTATGAGGCTCAACCTCATCCAGATGTAGGTAGTACTTCTGTGATGCCTCTGTCATGTAAAACCATTTTTCATCCACATGTACCACGTTAAACATGCCTTTATACTGGGGTACATTTGTTACTGTGTCCTCCTCAATGTTAGAAATGATCCATTTTAACCTCTGTATTTTATTCAAGTCTGTAAGATGAGGTTTGATAGCTGATGTGTGACTTTTGAACTCACCTTTTTATTTGAGTCTGTGCACACATGATTTTGGATGACCTAAAGCTGCAAAGAGTGACCTGAGATTCCTTCTGTTGCTTAGAGGAATATGCAGCATTTTTGACAGGTCAATGTCTAAGCCTTTCCTACCAACTTTTCCCTTCATCCTCAGATCTGGGTTCAAGGGAATTCCATATGCCTGTTGTTGCATGAGGAGATGCCATATTGTTGATATAGCCTTCCGGTGCACCAAGAACTGCTTGGTTATTTTTGTCAAGCTGCCATAGCCAATCTTTCCGTCATCTTGCCTTTCACTTTGAAGAAGAAGAGTTTGGATAGTTCTTCTATCTTCATTCGACAGCTTTTTGTACTTTGATCTTGTAGCAATTTGTAACTCAGAACTTTCTGCCATTTTATGCATGACAAACTGATGTAATTTGGCACTACTTCATTGGGCTGTTGCCTTTTTAATGTTGCTTTTGGGGGGAGTTTTGAATTTGATGATGACAGTGCAGCCATGAAAGGGAATACTTTCCCTCTTTTTTTTTGGGTTGGCGGCAGCCGATTAATAAGAACAGATAAAGCACAAGTCTGAAAAGGTTGCAGTGTACTGTTGTGAACAGTACACTGGTAACTTTAAAAATTACCCCCCACCAATTCGAAGGGCAAAAAGGTCAGTCAAAGGGTGAACAGTAAATCGCCTAAATATGTGTGCCATTCAAACGGGCACTTTTAAATAGGGACGGAGGGAGTATTTAATATGGGCCAAGTGTTAGGCCCATACAAAAGGCTAAAAGCCTTATACGCATACCTAAACCTCGCCTATAAAAGGGAGTCGAGGATTCAGGTCTGCGTTAACTTTCGTACTCGCTCCAAATAGCCTTAGCGCAAATAATTCTCTGTACGAGTTCACGGTATATCAAGGAAGGTTTACATCGATCTATTTGTGTTCATCTTTACTGTTAATCTTCTTCTTGTTATACTTTTATTCATTGCTGTAATAGAAAACAGGGACTAACAAATGGTATCAGAGCCGATCGAGAGCTGATCAGAAGAACGCCTGTAGAAAACCTCTGTTTTTCTTTACGTTGTTTTTTCTGTCGTGTTCTTAATCTGTAATCTTGTTTCTTGTTGAAAAGTTGTAAAAGTTATACCCTTAGAATCGTCGTTTCGAAGCGATCAAGGTGTATACTTCAGATTTCTTTTTCTGTAAATTTTGTACTTAAGATATCTCGAGATCCATATGTCGACATCTAGGATTTGAACAGGTTCTGCCAAGTATTTCGAGCTGAAAACTTCACCTGAGGATCTCGACATCATCCTCTACAAGAAACTACCTTCAGATTTTGTTTATCTAATTTTTACAGTTTGCAGGATTTCGACATTGAGGATCTTGACATCCAAATCTGGAGATCGAGGTTTCGATTTTAAGGTCTCGACTTCTAGTCCTCGACATTTGACATCTCGAAATAATATTTCGAGTTTCACTTCTCGACATCTCAAATCTCGAGATTTGCTTCTCGACATTTGAAATCTCGAGATTTCAAAACTCGACATCCTAAACTCGATATCAAATCTCTAAACCGGGCCTCCTTTATCGAAATCATAGATCTCGATATTCAGATCTCGACATCTGATTTTCGACATTCTGCCTTTGAAAATCTTTTGATCAAATATCTCGAACGGTCAGTTTTATACAGCAATGGCCTCTGAATACAATGCTCAAGGGAACAACAGTACTCCTCCCAGTCTTAGGAAAGGAGAATACCAGATGTGGAGGAATCGATTCCTTAATTTCCTTGAGCACAAAGAAAACTCCGCTGCAATGCTTGAATCGTTGCTTGAAGGACCAACTGAACTGATGATTTCAGTTGGAGGAGATCCAGAAAACAACCCACCTATTCCTCCAGAAAGGAGACGGAAAGTGGCATCTGAATATACCGAAGCTGACAAGCTCAGGCTTCGAGGTGATCTCATGGCCAAGACGTACCTCCTTCAAGCAATCCCAAACGAAGTATATGTGCTCATCGACAGCATGCAAACGGCAAAGGAAATGTGGGATGAGATTGAGAAACTGCTCCAAGGCACAAGCATCAGCCTTAAAACCAAGAAGACAACAATCCTTATTGCTTACGACTCCTTCAAAGCTGCCCAGGGAGAACCATTGAACGAGACTTACAACAGATTCGTCCAACTGGTCAATGAACTAAGGAAAATCATAGTATTTAGGACCAACTTGGAACTGAATATAAGATTTCTATCCAGCTTACATCCTGCTTGGGAAAAGACAGTGAAGGATGTTAGATCACGTATTGTCTTGGATGAAATGGATCTCTGCACTCTTTATGAACATTTAAAGCAATTTGTCAATGAGGTTGCTTGTGCTGAGGATCAACACAGCTCAAATCCCCTGGCTCTAGTGATGGAAGCTCAGCCCCGAAGGACAACCACACCTCTGAAAAAGAAGAAGAAGAAGGTGGTGGTTGAATAAGATGAAGATGAGAGTGATGATGACAAATCTGACCTGGAGGCTGAGCTTGCAGACTTATAGAAGAAAATGGCACGGCTTGCCAAGAGATTTGCAAAGAAGAATAGCTCCTCCAACAAGCTAAGAACCTCCTCCTCAAACTATAAACAGAAGAACCATGATCAAGGATCTTCTAGGAAGGCGCCATCAGCTGAAGATGCCCCCAAATGCTACAACTGTGGAAAGGCTGGACATGTCATCAAAGACTGCCGCCTCCCAAAGAAGAAGGATGCAAACTTCTACAAGCAGAAGATGCTGTGGAATAAGCAGAAGATGCTGATGGTGCAGAAAGAAGAAGAAAATTCTGCAATGCTTGTTGAGAATGATCACTGGGAAGAAGATACTTCTGATGAGGAGGAGGAGGAAGAAAACTATGCCTTGATGGAACGAGTGGAGGAAGAAGATGAAAGAAAGGGTGATGCTGCGATCCCCAAAAGTGAATGCTCAACAAGCTCTGTAAGTACCTCTTATCTCCCTTTAAATAATCAAAATCAGTCCTTACTTGAGAAGGACAATCTAATTAAAGAACTAAAGGAGAGATTAGACAATAATCACAGGATACTGAAACAGAATCTAGACCAAAAGTCTTCTCTAAGTGTTCAACTTGAAATTGCAAAAGAAAAGGTCAAAAAGGTGTCCTCAGATTTTGAAAGTTTTGAACTGAAGATAGCTGAATTAACTAAGAAATTTGAGGACAGTGAACGAGAGAAAAGCACAGCAAAGGCTGAATGCGATTTTTTGCATAATAAAAGAAGAACACTTTTAAACAAAATAAAAGAATTAGAGGATCTAGCTGCTAGGAGAGGTCAATCTGAACAGACAATTTTTCTAAATCAAATAAAGGATGACCGGTTCTACAATCCTAGAACAGGACTGGGAATAACCAACCCATGTAATCTAAAGAAAGTTAACTGTCTTCAGATTTATAACAAAGATTAAATGGGACTAGGGTTTGGTGAGAAAATGTATTTTAGAAGTGATGAAGAAAACGCAGAAGCAGATGAAGAAAAGAGAAAGAACCCTAAAGTTGTGATTTCTTGTGATTATCCTTATGTTAATGAAAAACAACTCACTCACGAAGAACCTAGTTCCTGCTTTAGTGAATGTCTTGACCCTTATGCAAAAGATATTCCACACATAGGACATCCTCTAGACCCACTCCCAAGAGTAGGTATCTCTAAAATTGGAGAGGAACCCTGTATTTTTCCTATGGCACAAAAACTCAAAAACCTCCAGAAAACTCTTGACAACGAGAGAGAGAGATTTGAAACAGAAAAGAGAGGTTTTGAGAGCAACTGGCAGGAACTTCTTCAAAAATTCAATGAATTGAGTGAGCAATATCATGCTAAAACAACCCATCAACCTACTTCTAATAATAAGTCTGAAAATTCTCACACCTCACATGAGAAAACAAAACTTTCAAAAAGTTCGTCCACTCATCACTCTTCTCTTTTGCTCACAGGGAAAGAAGTGAAGAAGGAAGGAGAAGAGAAGAACGAGTGGAGGAAGAAGAGGAAGGAAATCGCAGAAGGCAAAAAGAAAGTTTTTGAGAATAAAGCCAGCTCTAGATCCAGTTCTATTTTTTATTCTAAAGTTAATTGTAATTCTGTCTCCGAGAAACAAACTCCTAGTAGTTCAGTCTTGAGTCCCAAGCTGAATATTTCTCAGACATCTTTTGGACATCGTTCAATTCATAATTCGAGTATTGCTTATGGTTATTCTGTTCCAGACCCTCATAATTATGAATGTGATGTGAATGTTGTTAAAGCAAAGCCTCACAGAAAGCTCAAACCAAAAAGGGAAACCGAGAACAGAACTTCTAAGGGAATATTTTGTATACCTGATATGAAATATCCCCTCCGAGTTCATTCAAGGAAACATTTTAATCGACTTTCTAAGGAGGAAATTTTTAAAACCCAACTTAACAAACAACCATTCAATCACAAAGCACGTGTCTACTCTCCTCCCACAACGAATAACAGGTGGGTCCCCAAAAACAGACCCACCAAAACTGAAACTGAAAGGTGGGTCCCCAAGATCAAACCTACCAAGCCTGAAACTGAAAGGTGGGTCCCCAAGATCAGACCCACCAAAACTAAAACTGAAAGGTGGGTTCCCATGAACAGACCCACCAAGACTAAAACGGAAAGGTGGGTTCACAAAATCAGACCCACCAAAATGGAAACTGCTAAGTGGGCTCCAAAAACCAGACCCACTGCAAAAGCAGATCTGGCTATTAGAGAGCCCGCGAGAGAAAGATCTTTTGTTGAGAAAGCTGCTGACCTTGGATCACAGCTAAAAGCAAGATTTAAAAAGGTGTTTTTTGTTGATAAGGAAGGGCCCACTCCAAGATGGGTACCTAAACCTGTTTAATTGTTTTGCAGGATGGTCATGTGTGGCACTTAGATTCAGGATGCTCAGCTCACATGACCGGAATAAAACACCTGTTGAGCAACTACACCAACTGTTACGGAGGCAATGTCAGATTTGGGAATGACGCCTCATCTCCTATTCTTGGATATGGGGACGTCATCTGTGCCAGTGTCACTATCAAAGATGTTTCTTTTGTCAAAGGACTCAAACACAATTTACTGAGCATAGGGCAATTCTGTGACAGCGGGATGGAAGTGAGGTTCTTTGCAAGACAATGCTGTGTTCTAGACAGCATGGGAAATAGATTATTAACGTGTTACAGAACATCAAATCTGTACACTATTGATCTGAAAAGCGTACAATCCACCACTTCCATCTGTTTGCTGTCCAAAGCTTCAACAGAACAGAACAACCTTTGGCATAGACGTCTTTCCCATCTGAACTTCAAGCATCTATCAATCCTGTCCTCCAAGAAACTTGTGAAGGGGCTTCCTCTGTTAAAGTCTTCCGCTGAAAATCATTGTAGTGCCTGCAAAATGGGCAAAATGACGCGAAGCTCCCACAAGTCAAAAACAGTACCATCATCTACTCACCAGCTGCAGTTAATGCACATGGATCTGTGTGGACCTATGAGAGTCCAAAGCATCAACGGTCGCAAATACACTTTGGTGATTTAGTTTAAAGGAGGATCTCACTATTGAACGAGATCAACGCGAAGTTCCATGTAAGTTTGAAGGAGTAGCTTGAAACTTAGGCCGAAGTGAGATCCTCATACTGCCCTTGGATCCAACCCTTTGGCGATTTCCTGACCAAGGTAACCCTGTGGGAGAACCCTTGGACGCAGGTCGCTTTCAAAGGGTTATCGTCAAGGGTTTAGTGCGAGAGCCTCATGACCGTTGGGTTCCTTTCCTTTGGGGTATTGTGGCCGTTATAAGGCCTTCCTTTGCATAATATGTGTGGCCGCTTAGATGGCCGATACGGGTGCAGCGTGGATGGCCGTTGGCTGTGTTGGCCGTTGTGGGTGCTATTTTTCCTTCCTTGATCCGTAGGATCTGCGTTCGCTGGTGGGCCACTGATCTGTGGAGGGGGTTTGGCCCATAGACAGAATGGTGGCATCCCATTGGTGGCCGTTGGTGTGGCCACTAAGGTGATGCCACGTGTAGTTACTGTTAGGAGGGGGGCTATAAATACCCTCCCCGTTCCGAGGACAACCCTCATTTGCATTCTGAGTAACGAAGTACTGCCCAAAATTTTTAGAGAGAGAGCCTTTGCTGAGTGTTCTTCACATTCTTCAAAACTTTAAGGTTAGTTCCTTAATCCGTTCTTCTACTTCTTACATATTTTGCTCTCTCTTGGTTTTGATCCGGTGTTAGTCACAAAAACACTTTAGATCTAAAGTAGCTCCCCTTAGTGCCTTAGGAGTTGTTAAGATGAAATCCTTAAATGAGGAATATTACCTGTATGACGACGAGCCTTCCGCCAAGTCTCTTGACTACGATGTGATCGAGGAGAGAGCCGAAGAGATCGAACACCTGAGCCCGTATAAATCCGGAGATATTGTGGACGAGGAGGACGAGGACGAATGGTCCGCTTCGTCATCCGAAGGTGAGGACGCAGGGGTTACCCGCGTAGTGGACGGGGCGTCCGCCTCTACTACCATCCTGTGCCCGAAGCCGGTGTCTGCTGTGAAGGGGCTACCGCGGCCGAAGAGGAACGGGCGGCCGAAGAAGGGGCCAGGTTTCTCTTACCTAGACCTTACCAACATTTTCCTTATCAAGCCGGAGAGCAGTGCCGCTGACTAATTGGTCGTACAGATGTATGTGGGGCCGTTTGGGAGGGTTAGGGTGCCTAGGCCGACGGACCACATGCTTAATCCGCCACCGGGATACTTTGGAGTGTATCCGATGAGCTTCGCCAAGCGGCTGAGGTTTCCCCTTCATCACTTCATCCAGGAATATTTGGACATGGTGGGGCTCCCTCCGGCCTTGCTGACCCCTAATAGCTACTCGCTGATGGTGGGGTTCCTTCTCCGTTGTGCCGAGTTGGGTTACAGGCCGACAACGGCCCTCTTCATGAACCTCTATCAGATTGGCCGAGGGAGCCACAAGAATTGCGCCTGCTACGCCACTCTGCAGCAGCTGCCGAAGAAGAGGACCTTCACGGACTTGCCTTCATCCATACACCGTTGGAAGAGCAAGTTTGTCTTCGTTACCCTGGGCGAGGGTGGCATTGAGTTCCCCTCCGTCGGCCACGATGGAAGGTTTACCCTTCATGACCCGCCCAAGAGTTCAATCCTAGATGCTCAGGTGGCGGCGTTCTTGGAGGGGGGGGGGGGGGGCGAGGAGTGTGAAGGATTACATCACGGAGTACAAGATGACTGCTATCGGCTTCTTTAGATACTTCATGTATGGTGATAAGGAAGATGATCTCCAACTGTGGCCGAAGATGACCACGACCTTCGAGGAGGCCGACGGCCCCGATCTGGGCGTTCCTGCCGAAGCTGATGGTAATACCCCCTACAACATCCTCATTTTATTTTGTCTTTTTATTTTGCAGACTTGTTTCTTTGTTGTGCAGACTTCGTAATGGATCGACGATCCGTGATGAACAAGGCCGCTGCGAGGGCCAAGGCGGAGTTGGCCGCCAAGGAGGCTGCGGCGAAGGCCGCTGCTGGTGGTGATGCGACGAAGAGGCCACCTCCCCCACCGAAGAAAAAACGGCCGGCGGATGAATCCCAGAGGAAGCTGACTGAGGCTGGTATGCAACCCGCCAAGAAGTTGAAGAAAGCTTCATCCTCTGCCACTGCCGATGAGGTCGGCGTACTAGCCATCTCGATTGCGGACGAAGGAGGGTCCAGTGCTGCTTCTGCCCTCGTAGACCTTACCTCTGGTCTTTCCGGAGATGGTTCTCAACCCCTTTCCCTTGCTGAGGACTCCCGGCCGAAGCGGTCCGGCAAGGAGGTGGCTACGGCCACTTATAAGCTGGAGGTTGAATACCCCAAGGACGGGGGGTTTAATGATGGCGTTGACGGCCACAGCGTGCTCTCTCAGGCCATCCCGACCAAGGACCGGGTGTATCTTGACAAGCTAGGGGATGTCAAGATATATGACGGTGGGATGGACCTTGTCGTCCAGGTAATTCCTTTCATCCTTAGCCTTGTTGTTTTCCTTTGATATTTTTGCACATTTGCCTGATAGCCTTTTCCGTTGCAGGGTGCCTTCATTCTCATGGAGAGCAACAAGAGGCAGCAGCGGGAGATTTCCCGCTTGAAGGAGTTCGAGGAGAAGACAGCCTCGGCCGATGAGGCCATGAGCTGCTTGGGGAGGCTGCGGGAAGATTTTGCAGCCTTGCAGAAAAGAGCCGATGAGGCCGATGCGGCCATAGAAGAGGCCCTGGCAAAACTGGGCGAGGAGAAGGGTGCCCGCGAGGCTGATCGTCGGCGGGCAGATGAGGCCGAGAGGGCCAAAGCCGAAGCTGAGGCTGCGGCAGTGAAGGCCGCTGATGATGGAGTTGCGAAGTTCCTGGCCGAAGGCTGGAAGGCCGACGAGCGCCTGCCCTGGTGTTATGAGGTCGTAGTGGCCAAGCTTGAAGACTGGGGGCAGAACTCCCCTGCCGGCCAGGAATATTTCGAACGGGAAATGTCCGTGTATTACAACATGGGCCAACATCGGATGCAGAGGCTCATTTATCGGCGGCTGAGTCGCGCTCTCAGAACCTTGAACTATACTCGAGGTTGGGCCAGGCGGAACCTGCGACTTCCCCGACTAATGAAGGATCCGGAGGAGCAGATCAACCTTCCTCTATGCGACAGGCAAGCTCCCATAGAGAGTTCCGGCCTAGGTGAACCGGACTACGACGAAGATGATTTCTTGGACAACACTGCTACTTCCGCCGTAGAGGCCGGCTTAGATGCTGAGACTGAGGGGGGTGCTGAGCTCGTCGTTGACCAAGACGCTGCCGATGATGGCGCTCCAGAAGCCTGATCGTCCATTTTTTACTTTAGTTTGTAATTTGTAGTTTATGTTTCATCGTCTGAATGTAATGGCTGAAGTGCCCTCTATGTAACGAATTTATCAATGAAACATGTTTCCGGCCCTACTTTGTCTTGTCGTCGTCTTGTTCCCCCTTTAGTGTTGTTCCCATTTCTTCTAAAATTTGTCTAAGTGTTTTTGGAATTGGGACTTAGAAAATTCTCTAAGTATTAGGGCTTCAAGTGGGTGGGTGTTCGCGTCGTCTTGGTGTTACGCCCCCTTTCACTTTTGCCTGATACTTTGGAAAATTCCCCAAGTGTTGAACCGAATGCCACATGTGGCATTCTTGTCGGCCCGACGTTCTCTTCGGCCCCTTTGTTCCCATGCCCCCTATCTAAACAGGAGGCCGCATCCGATTTCTGTAGTTGTGGCCGATAAGGGCACCTGACCTTTGCCGTCTGAGTGTGATGGCCGAAGTGCTTCCCTATGGGACTTGACCTTTGGAGTGCACGAGTTGCTTGTCCCCTTCGGCTTTGAATGTTTTGTTTCTTGCCTTAGTTATTTCAACTTTGAAATTTGTCTAAGTGTCAAACCAGAACATGCATAACTATCGGCCGTTTGGCGGGGCCGAGACGGGCACCTACAAATGTTTGAATGTCGGCTTCGTCTTGAGGCTGGACCTTTGATATTTAATAGTTTGGAGATTTCTCTAAGTGTTGAGCCGTGCAGTTTTCTTCTGCGTAGTACCGTTGTCGGCCAAGTTGGGCGGTGTGGCCGATGAGGGTTCCCAGGTGTTTGCCTTTTCCTTCGTGTTTGCTTTCCTCAAAAAATTCTCTAAGTGTTTAGAGTTCACTTAGGCAACTTTCTTCAGAAATTTTCTAAGTGTTTGGAAATCACTTAGACAACTTTCTTCAAAGATTTTCAGATTAAGCAACCGCCTAGGTTTTAGCGCCTTTAACGGCCAGCAAGAATGCTGTGGCCGGTAGGGGTTGCCACCCGTGTGTTTAACTTTCCTGCGGGTGTTTTAGTGTCAAGCTATGATTCTTTGTTTTTCATGCTAAGTGTTGGTACTTCAGGTGGTCATGGCCGATGAAGGTTACCACCCTCGTTTCACCCAACCACTTTGGTTAGGATTTTGTGGGTGCATGCTCCGTCCTTGACACTTTCCTCGTAGTGGGTGGCCGCTTCGTCCACGTTACCTGTTGGTAGTGTTACCTTTGTATTCAACTGATATGTACTTAGCCAAATGTGCGACTGATTTGTGGGGATTTATTTTTACTGCTCGAGGCCGGCAAGTGCGCGCAGTCCTCGGCTTCCCTTTTTTTTTTTCGTTCCCTATTTCGGGGAGTGTCCTTCTTTCATGCTTCGTCCGAAGGGGTCGATACTCCTCCGGCCGGTTTGGACTTCATTTATAACGTCCATGATCTCAGGGGGGGTCTCGTCGCCTATTTATGACGCGGGCTAGACTTTTGGTTGGATTCCAATGGGTGTCGTTACCCATCCCTGAGTTTGGGGATTTTGTCACCTCGGCCATGATTTCAGGCCTGTCGTCCTGCGATCAGGCGCGTGGACGACGCGGTGAGCTTCCCGTTTCAAGACGCGGGCCGTTTGCGGGCCCATCGTCCTGGGGACATCGTCGGCCCTACCTGAGCGATTTGCTCTGAGGGGCCGGTACGACGTGCTCTTTCAGCTAGGCCTAAACCTTTCGCTGATACAAAATACAATGGGGCATACCTGAGCTTTTCGCTCTAAGGTTGCAGATGCGAAGCGCCACATCGGCCATGCCTGAGCCTTTCGCTCTAAGGTGGCCGATGAGGGCGCCTGTTAATGTGCTACTTGAATTCCAAGAAATCAAAGGAAACAAGATTTTTATTCAAAAGTGGCTCAAGGCCGAGGGTGGTGTTCAATCAATAACCCGTCAAAGGGTGAGGGCTTCGTCAGCTGCACCTCCTTCGGATTATTGATAAAACTTCACCAAATGGTGTACATTCCATGTTCGTGGTACATTGGTCCCGTTTGGGCGTTTAAGCTTGTAGGTTCCGGGTTTCACCATGGCACTGACGATGTAGGGACCTTCATACATCAAGGCTAGCTTGCCTCCTTCCGTCAGCTGATTTGCTTCCCTTCGGCGGAGGACGTAGTCGCCCACTTAGAATTCTCGGGAACGTACCTTGGCGTCATAGTATGATTTCACTTGACGCCGGTAGTTCTCTGCTCGGATGAATGCATGTTCACGTCTTTCGTCGACCAGGTGGAGGTCGATTTTCATGTTTTCCTCGTTGACCTCTGGGTCATACTGCTCCGCCCGTCGGCTGGGAATGGTGACTTCCATGGGTGCCTTTGCTTCAAAACCATAGCACAAGGCAAAAGGTGGTTCACCCGTTGCCCTCCTCGGCGTAGTACGATAGCACCACAGGATGTTGGGGAGCTCATCGACTCAACTCCCTCCTGTGTCCTGTAGGTTCTTCTTCAGTCCCTCCATTATGGTTCTGTTGGCGTTCTCAACCTGCCCATTGCCTTGAGGGTAGACAACGGAGGAGAAACGGTGTTTTATTCCCCACTCTCGAAGGAGCTTCTGAAAGGGTGCCACTTCGAACTGGGTGCCATTGTCGGATATGATCTCTTGGGGGACACCAAAACGGGTGAGAATGTTCTTGTGGACGAACTTCTGACACCTAGCCCCCGTGATGCTGGCCAAAGGTTCCGCTTCGACCCACTTGGTGAAGTAGTCGACTGCGACGATGATGTAGCGGTTGTTGCCAGCAGCTCTGGGTAGGGGGCCGACCAGGTCAATCCCCCATCTCGAAAATGGAATGGCAGTGCTGACGGGGGCGTAGTTGACGGCTGGCCAACCAGGGGCCTTCTGGAGCACCTGGCACGTGGTGCATTTCCTGGCTAGATCCGCACAATCCCGCACCATCGTCGGCCAGAAATAGCCCTGGACGACGAGACGCCGGGACATACTGAAGGGGCCCTGGTGTGAGGAGCAAACACCATAGTGAACTTCTTCCATGGCCACATCGACCTCGTCTTGGTGTAGGCACCGGAGGAGAGTACCATTATAGGATCGTTTGTAGAGTTTGCCATCTTCAATAGTGTAGCTTGGGGCCCTGAGCTTGGCGAGCTTGGCCCTCTCCTCGTCCTGGGGTAGCTCCCCTGTCATGATGAAAGTGGCGATGTCGGAGATCCAGTCCTCCGGTCGCTGTTGGATGCACAAGATGGGGTTGGCATGGATGTTGGACATGCTCAGCTCCTCGATTTTGGCTAGCTTGGAGATGTGTTCCGGAGTATCCGAGCTGAGCTTGGAGAGGATGTCGGCCTCAGCGTTCTCGGCCCTGGGGATCTGTGTGATCTCGTAGGTTTCAAACGCCTTCAGCAATTCCTCTGCTGCCTGTTTGTATTGCTTCATCCGGCCTTCCTTTGCTTCGGATAAACGAGTCTCTATTATGGGTTTGGGTGGAGTATGGCGGGGCAAAAGGGACGGATCTGGTTTGGGGCTGGTCGAGTTTGGTTTCCGATGAAGTTTGGGGTTTGGTTCCGTTTTCCGGCTACTGTCAATTCGCCGCCTTTCTATTTCTCACCTATGCCGCTGGGGGTCGCCGGGGCTCGACGGGGGTGGGAGTGGAAATCGGACCACGGGTTGGCAGCTTATTTCACTCCGGCTAGGATTTGGGCTCCTCCGTTTTTCCGGCCACCGGACTGTCTGGTGGTTGCCGGAATCAGATGGTGTGGCAGGGGTGGGGGGGAAGGGGGGAGGGCCTCGTGGAAGGGTTTGACCTGGAGGGCGGCGCTGACCATAGCGATGCTAGTCTGGGCTGACCCGGGAACTCCCTAAACCCTAGCCCGCTAGGTGTGCTGGAGGACTGGACTCAGGATGGAGCTGGTGTTCTTCGGTGTTGGGCTTGATCGTTGGGCCTCCCTTCCGACTTCAGGTTTTGTGCCGCTACTCCTGAAGGTTTGTTGCTGATGTTGAAGGGAATTATGGGCCTTCACTAGTCCAGCAACCACCTGGAAGCTGGGAATCTTATTTTGCTGACTTTTCTGGACTTTTGATTGGGCTGCCTTTGCTGGGCTTGGACACTGCTTGCGGGTACTGGGCCGCTGGAGCTGAGCTAAAAGGAGGATGGGGCTTCATTGCTTCGGATATTTTTTTGGGCTTAGTAGATGGCAAACATATTTTCTTTGATATTTTTGATACGAGCCGGGGCATGTCCCGTGCCGTTTGGGATTCCGTTTAAATCTCTCCCCCCCCCCACTCTCCCTCGTTGGGGGGAGGGGGGGGGGGGGGTTGAATGGTAGTTATACTATTTAGTTAGATTAGCTAGCTCTTTAGTTTTGATACATGTACTTGTTATTTTTGGGTGCGAATAATACAATTACCTTTCATCCAAAAAAATAAATCAAGGCTGCTAATTAATTTAATTATCAATATAGGTATATTGTGGACAACAATATAACATAAACATTTAAGCATCACACATAAAAAACTCCATAAACTTAATGTCATAGATGCAATTCCATATGCATCAATCACGACACGTACGTGATATGGAGAGTCAAGGAGGGAAGGAAAGGGAAAAGGAAGGAAGGATTTTGATAAAAATTTATATTTGGTTGGAGGAAATAGGATGAAAGGTTTAATGAAGGGAAAATCGCACATTTGACCCCCCAATTATCCACCATATTGAAATCTCAAACCCGTGTTTCAGGTTTTCTAAATTTCACCCCCGAGTTGTCCGAATAATTATAAATGTCACCCCTGTCGTTATAAATTTCACCCTCGAGTTGTCCGAATAATTATAAATTTCACCCCGAGTTGTCCGAATAATTATAACGGCAGGGGTGACATTTATGACGTTTTGTTCATTCACGTAGGAGATGGATAGTTTGTGGTTATCGACACGTTTCCGCCGAAATACCCCGATTTGGAGGATTTAGAATGGGAGGAAGTGGAGGATTTTGAAAGCTTTCCACTTTCCTCCCTTTCCGCCCTATTTCCTTCAACCAAACACACACAAATCCCCTAATTTCCTTCCCTCCCCTCCGAAACCCTCCAACCAAACAGGACCTTACTGACAATTATTAACTTTTAGTTATATGTGGTTATACCAACACTCGGTACCAGAGACCAGCTATCTCACACCATGGGGTTGTAGCCATTGGCTTTTTCAGATAACCAGCTTTCACATACTATGAATATTACCAGAGATCTTTATCATTTCTAGGGGGTCTTTTTTTCATTAATTTATTGGCTAGATGTAACAAATAAGAGGGTAACAGACATTGACAGTAGATCAGAATTGATTCTTCATAATTTTATCTAATGAAAGTTGAGGCTGTTTTGTAGCTACTATGCAACACACTGGGACAGTCATAAGGGATAATATTATTAGAAAATACATACTACTAAAACTTAATAATAAAGTTAATAGTGGTGTCTTTTCCCTAGCTTTGTTTTTTGTATTTAGCGCAACAGCTTTGTTCTCTCATCAAATTCTGTTCTAAACAACATCATTAACTGGCTGTTTTGTTGGCAAAGAGAGACATAGTAGACCTATATGTTTTTCTTTATGTCTACCTGGGAATGTTGAATCATGGAAATAACATCAACTTGAAAGTGAAGTCTCTGACTTTATCATTAGTGTTGATCAAACTCGGCAACTTATATGCACTTCATTAGTGCATAAGGTGATCTCAAGCACATCTGCTTCATCCGAGAGTTAACCGATTAACAATAAATGTAAGAGATACTACCTCCGTCGCATAAAACTCTTCCCGGTTTGACTTGGATCAAAGTTTAAGAAACTGGTAATATAGTAGAAATGTATGGTTGTCGTTGAGTAAGAAAAATAGAAATAAATGTTAGCCACACAAAACTTTCCAAAAAGTAAAATGAGAAGTGTTTTTTAGTTAGCCCAAATAGAAGTGGAAAGAATTTTATGGGACGGAGGCAATATAACTCAATGGATTCACTTTCTGAAGATAAAGTTGAAGTACCTTACTTTTTTACAGTAATTCCTTTTATAACCACAGGTTATACTTTGAAAATTTACTCCTTCATTTGAAGTGTTTCATTGCAGCTATTCATCAAATGCAATAGGATATTAACCAATGTTCCATGATTCAATTTGGTGACAATCCAAAGGAATTTTGGCTACATAATTAGAAAATAAATTAAAAGAAGTTGGCAAATTTTGTGAAATATATAACCATTAAAGTCTGTACTCTTTTTTAATAGAGGACAAATACTTGATCATAACATTTTATCGCACCAGAAAAAATTGATTTTGGTTGCTTCTCTGTTTTTCCAATAGTGACAAGAAACGCATAGATTCATACTAAAGGAGTTTTTTTAATTTCTTTTGTAGTTAATACACATGAAATGTAAAATAGAGGTTTTATTTCATAGAGCAGAACATTAGAAAGAATTAGCAACTTATGACGTATACAAAAAAATAAAAATTTGTGAAAACGTCAACAAAAATTTGCTTGTATATAGATGGGTTTGTACATTGAAAATAATTTCTTTTAGACTAACAAACACACCCTCTTCCTTCAAAAAAAAACAAACACACCCTCTATTTGCCCAGTACCTAATACTGTGTATAAATATACTCCTTCCGTCCCGAAAAGGTTGGCCGAATTTCTTTTTTTGGATGTCCCAAAAAGGTTTGTCATTTCCATTTAAAGTAAGGAATATGTGGCCATAAATTACAACAACACAATTTCTACTTTATTAATCCACGTGAAAGTTAACTTTGACCAACCTTTTTGGGACGGAGGGAGTAGTTGTAAGAGATTTTATCTTTGCTCTCAAAGGAAATTGCTGTTATTTGTGTTGTTCTTAATTTGTTTTTTTGTTCATCCTACTACTCTCTATATGTTAGTAGATGCTAACTGCGAAAAGGTGGTGTGTTTTTTAATCTTCTATCCACGTATAAGCTATGTGGAAAACCCCAAATCCAAGATTTCTCCGCCTATTAAGCCGAGTGAAAGCAGTGGGCTGAGCTCTTACTACCACCCCCAAACAGTGAACCCGTCCTCCGCTACACCTGTAGGATCAAGCCACTAAAGAACACTAAAACTGAAATATGGAACTTTAGGAAAGAAGATGCAAAGCTTATCTAATTTTCTTGCTTGTATTAAACGTGAATAACGTAAGGCTTTTATAGTCACTACATAATGATGATAACTACCCATAATTATCACCAAGATAGTGCCTGAATTTGTGGAGTGCATAACTAGTCAATAACAGAACCACTAAGCTTAGGCAAATGTGATGAAACGGTTAGCAACACAAGAGGGGGGGAGGGGGTGAATTGTGCGTGTGTGGAACCATGACAGTTTCTCACACAGTTCTAGTGTGGTGTTCAGGGAATTGCGAAATAGTAAAGTGCACAAGGATTTAACGAGGAAAAATCCCTTGGCTCAAAGGAATTAAAAAAATTTGACCTCCTTTGGACGAATTTTAAACAACTTCACTAAAAAGCCTTTTGTGGTTACAAGGTAAATTCTCCTAATCTACCCTTGATCCACCCCAACTCTATCCTCTCTAGGAAGAGTTATGCATCTCTACCTTGCGGGTTGAGAGCCTCTCAGCTTTACAACAAAGCTCTCACACACACGACCCCAATCCGAGGAGGATACACTTTAGTTTTTCCTCAAAACTAGTTACAAGATAAACAAGGGAAAAGAAACTATATCTAGAACTTCGTGAGCAGGTCCAGGTGCCTTGGTCTTGATAGTTCTTTATAAGTATTTCTCTCTGTAATTGCTCGGTCAAGCTCACCTCTTCTTCTCTTGGTCTTCGACTATATATAGCCCAGAGGATATCCGTTGATTCTCCTTCCTTTAGAGGCTTTGTAGACTTGCTTTGATATTTTGAATTACATTCCTTCTAGTAGCTCCTCTTTTATTCGCTCAATCATGAGCAAAATTGATTCATGATTTACGAGCCATCATATAAGGACAACAAGCAGCCACAAATTATTTATGTAATCAAATTAAATCAAACTACAAATATTTCCTTATTCCGTGATCTTCTTAAAAAGATATTCATTTAATATTTTAGTCAAGGATGGTTTTACCAAGTATAGCATACTACGGACTACTATAAATATAGCAAGACCATCAACTAGCGCAAGTGATGATTATTTCCATAACGTGCATTAACCATGATGGGGGTCAACTCTCTAAAGTGGGTGCCTAATCATACATGCGAAATGTGCCACGTGTAAACAATATAGCTTTGTATAGATGAAATATAGGTGAGTGATAGAGTATATTCTCTAGAGAGAAGTGAGAGCTAGAGAGAGAAGTGCAATATATGCTTCAATAGAATGATTTTGTAACCCTGATAACTACCTCCAGAGGAAGTATTTATAGGGAAAATACGGGCTGGGCTCCCAAGCCTTGGGCTTGGGAAGCCCATTTACAACTGGACCGCTATTGGGCCGAATACAAAGCCACTAGTGGGTTGTACAAATGAATAAGTGTAAAATCCGGTTCTGTGAGTCTCCCGTGGCCGACGAGGGTCTTGGCCGACGAGGGCGCGGCCGACGAGGGCACGGCCGACGAGGACACCCTGGTTCCCTGGCTTCAGGACCATATTCTGAGTTGGTCCCTCTTTGGCCGTCGAGGGTCTTCTGGCCGATGAGGGCACCACGTGGTGGCTGTGCTTTCTGTTCTTCTGAGTATGTGGGTCCTGAGGCCTGGACCCATATACTCCATTAGGAGTCCCCCACTCTCTAAGCTGAGATCTAGACGAAGTGCAGGAGAGTAGATTTCTGTGCTTGATGCTTCTTGGCCGATGTGGGACCACGTTGGCCGTTCCCTGTCACGGCGCTTGATAGCCCTGTGTTTTGAGTTTGGTCGTTGCATGTCCCCTGATGCGGCCGGGGAAGGCCCTTGTTCCTTTTGTGCGCTTTGTTTGTTGGATGATGCGCGTTCTGGCACGGGTGGCCGATGAAGGTAGTGTCTGTCCTTGGTTGTTGACTAGGTAAAGTTTCCCCTTTTGGGCTGGTGAGGCCGATGAGCGCTGTGACACTCCAAAAATTTAAATAAAAATAAAAATAATTTTTATTAGTCAGATAAAATATTACGGAAATGACATTTTAATTATTAAGTGAGTCAAACAAAAATTCAACAATTGTGAATTCTAACCAGATAAAAATTTCCAAGTTACGACATTTTAGTAAGATAAAAATGGTCCGATAATAGAAATAACGTTTTTATTATAATTATGAAAGTGACGTTTTTGTAACAGGTGTAGTTACTCATTTGACAGAAATTTTAGAAGTGACATTTTAATTGATGAGATAAAATGTTGACTTAATAAGAGTGACGTTTTAACTAATAATAATTCATAAGATGCCGGCTAATTTTCGGTGTACAATTATAACCATTATAGACCAAAACGTTACAAAAGCTAATGGACTTTTCAAATCATAGGTACATAAAATATACATGACCGGCTATGCCTCAACAATAAACACAAATTTAAATACTCCTAGCTATTCCTAAAATAAAGGTGGAAAGTTTTTTTTGTGTGTGTCTGACCATATCACTACTCTAGCTGCATGCATACGGAATTATATGAAAAATACATAGAGCAGCATTAACTAGCTATATATTATTATACGTTACCTAAAATATTAACTTACGTAACCCCCACACATATGCCAAGAAGGTATCTAACAAATGAAAGCTTATAACGGAAGAGATGTAAGATCGGTGATATACTCGCACATGTGCTCTAATTCAACAAGGAAACTGCTATTGATCTGATAAGAATGACCGGTGCGTATTATACGCACTTCAAAACTAATCTCATACTATGTAATACACAGCGGAAAAAACTACGAACCATAGGCAGCTGGAAACAACTATATATACACACATATACCGCACCTACAAACAAACACACACGCCTAGCTATATATCAGGATTATCAGCATACGCAAACCTATGTATATATACATACAAGATTTACAAGTTACAACCCTACAATATACCCAAAACCCAGAGTTAAAAACACAACCAAAATATTCTGCCTTGTGAGAGGAAGCCAACGAATCAAGAAACGTTGAAAAGGATCGTCGGAGAAGGGAGATATCACTCGTCGGAGCCCGCCGGACAGGTTAAACACTTATGATACGTAGAGTGGGACGACGCCGGCCAGGCTCAATCGTGAATCAGGGCTGTCAGCTTGGTATTACCGTATTACATCGAAAGAGGAACTCTCGGGGAATTGCTGCCACGATGCCACGACTGCTTCGCCGTCGAACGCCGGGGGAAGAGGGACGCCGAAGGTGGTGGTCATCATGAAGTAGACGAGACGATGTCGGACTGGTAACTATCGGGCTGTGTAGCCTGCATTCACACTGGGAGGACCGTCATACCTCGTCGCACTGGGGAGAAGGCTGCCGCAAAGATCGCCGGAGGAGACGTCCCCTGTCTTCCATCCTTGGCCGTCGACGAGTACGTAGTACTCTGTTCCCGCACTCTTTCTCTTTTGTTTATTGAACTGAGTTATTTATTTTACTAAAGATGGGCTTTAGTATTAGTTTATGACAGACAACATTAACAATACTTATAATTAATAATAAACAATACGTAGTAACAATTTCAATAATAATTAGGTTAGAATTAATAATTAGATAAATATTATTCACTTTTTCACTAATTATGGGATTAATTGAAGTAGAGTAATAAAATTAACATAATTCTGGAAATTTTAAGTGTTTGGATAATTAATAAAATCAGATTAAGTTGATGTCAATTAGTTGTTATAACATTCAAATTGGCTAATGATGTTGATTAATATAAAGAATGGTAATTTGATTATTTTAAGTAAATAAAATCCAGATTTTTAAATACAGAATTCAAATATTGGCCGAATTAATAAGGTAATTTGGTTAATAAAAAGTGATTAACTCGAATAATTAATTAATCATAATAATAAATTCGAATAATAGAATAAAAGGGGAAAATTGGATAAATTATTAAAAATAGAATAAGTGATTGATTATATCATCTTAATTAAAAAGGTGATTATCTAGAGACCGAAGTAGAGGAAGAGAAATAGAAGCATTTGGATTTAAGGTAAGTTTCACGTCAACCGATATTAGTTCTTTTTCTTCGTGATTTCGTTGAATATTTTTGTGAGTATGTTTGAGAATTGAATTTATGTGTGCTGAATTTTTATTAAATATTAATATATGAAAAGGTTGTATTATTTGAGATATTAGTTGATATATTGGATTGTTAATATGAGTTATTATATACGATTTTGGGAGATTTTGTAATAGTACGTAATTTGTTATTGTGGTGGGAGTTTGATGCAAAGGAAATTTTTGAAGTATAAACTTCGATTGATTTTGAGAAAAATAAATATTTTCATAAAAGGTGAGAATCACGGGAGAAATCCGTGGTGTTGGTTTTTCACATCCCTTAAAATGTGGAGGGTGGTTAGGTCTACTACTACTCAATTTTTTGTTGGTTTTGGTTTGAGGTGAATTGACAGTCGGTAGAAAACATCCCGGCTTTTGAGTAGTAGTGGTAGTAGTAGCTCCTAATCATTCAATTTTTGAGGTGGGGTAGTTGGTAGAAAACATCCCGGCTACCCGGATCGACTTACTAACCCGGAGGGCTTGGAATACCTCTAGGGGGTGTGCACACTTAAAGTAGTTGTTTCCGTTTCCAAGGAGCAGTTGTGGTACCGGCGATAGTTCCGGGGTGGCCGTACATAACAACGGACCACCGGGCTCAACCAAAGTGTTGAGCACCGCCCTTCTAAATTACTAGGAAGTTAGATACAAAGTGATTTTGGGAGAAATTCAAAAGAAGAGAATTTTGGTGTTTCATGTATTTTGGAATTATTATGATTCACGAGTTATGTGTGATTGAGATTTTGTACAGATATCGTTTACTTGTGATTTATAAAGTGTTTTGAAAAATATTTTTATACTAATGGTTGTACGAATTTATATATATACTATTATTATTATTTTAAAAGGTTAGGTGAGACTTACTTAGCATTATTGCTAATGTGCGTTTCTTTTATTTTTTCTTTCTGTACATGATTTTTGTACAGGTGTTGAGTTGATCGATGTTGAAGTTGATTTCGAGAGAGAGCTTTCGCTAGTAAACTTTATTAGTAAATCATTGTAAATTTCTTTTTCAATAACTTTAATGAGTGAACTTTTGATTTTGAAGTTTAAGTTGTTTTAGCCTGTGCACTCGATTAAGAGAGAATCGAGTGTGGCGGTAGCACCCCTATTTCATTTTTGATTTCCGCTGCAAACTCTGATGTTTTCAAATAAAGTTGATATTTATTTTGAATAAAGTATTATTTTTGGGTGGGAAATTTGGGGGTGTTACAAGCGCACTCCGCATTCCTTTTGGCCGTTGTTGATGATGCCTTGTGTTTTTGGACGACCAGGCGTCATTTTGCCCAAGGTTTTGGGGTTGATGGCACTGTTTGGCCGAAGAGGAAGTTGTGAGGACCTCGGGGCCGTTGCGGTACATGGACGACAGTAGTTTAGGTATGTTGACCTTTCTCTTGGTTCCTGGCTTGAGAGATGTGGTTTCAAGGCCGATAAGCGTCCTGTGATCTCAAGCTTTGCTGTGGCCAAAGATGCACCATGATGTTATGGACGTTGTGGTGCATGTCTGATATTATAGTTGTGGACTTGGTGTATTTTTGGATTTCTTTTGATTTTGCCTTTTATTCTTGAGGCCGGTGTAGTCCCCCAGTCCCCAACTGCTTCAGGCCGAAGAGTGAGTGAGGGGTGAAGGAGTAGATTGAAACGTAGGCCGAAGTGGGATCCTCATACTGCCCTTGAATCCAACCCTTTGGCGATTTCCTGACCAAGGTAACCCCGTGGGAGAACCCTTGGACGCAGGTCGCTGGGTTGGGTTATCATCAAGGATTTAGTGCGAGGGCCTCATGGACGTTACGTTCATCTCCTTTGGGATGGTGTGACCATCTGGATGGCCGATACGGGTGCCGTTGGGGTACCGTTGTATGCTGTCGGCCGTAGAGTCCCCTGGCCGTTCTGGGTGTTTTTCTCCCCTTTCCCGTTCCGTAGAGCCTGATTTGCCAACAGGCTCTTGATATGTAGGTTGGGCTTGGCCCATTGGTGACGTGGTAGCCTCCCATTGGTGGCCGTTGGTGTGGCCACTGGGAGGGTGCCACGTGTAGTGACCGTTGGGTAGGGGGTTCTATAAATACCCCTCTCCATCCGACGAGAATTCTCACTTGCAATCTGAGTTGTCGAAGTGCTGGCCAAATTCCTAGAGAGATAAACTCCCAAGCTTGTGTTCTTCGTGTTCTTCGTGTTGTTCAAGGTTAGTGTTCATCGAAATCTCTCTGTACTTTGCATATTTTGCTTCCTAGGCTAGTGATCTAGTGTTAGGCGCTTGAACACCCTTATATCTCAAAGTAGGCTGCAGTATACCCGAAATAGTGTTTAAGATGAAAAACTTCAACGAAGAGTACTATCCCTACGACGACGAGCCCTCCACCAAGTCCCTTGATTATGAGGTGGTCGAGGAGTTCTGTGAAGAGCTTGAGAATCTGAGCTCGTTCAGGACCGGGGAGCCGGACGAGGAGGTCGGTGTGGACGAGGGGTCCGCGTCATCGTCTGGAGATGGGGACGCAGGTGTCTCCCGAACTGCTGATGGGGCGTCCACGTCGGCTGCCATTCCATGCCCAAAGTCAGTGTCTGCTGTGAAGGGTGTTGCGTCGCCGAAGAGGGTAAGGAGGCCGAAGAGAGGGCCAGCCTTCTCTTACTTGGATCTGACGAACATCTACGTTATCAGGCCGCAGAGTAATGCGGGTGAATACCTGGTTGCGCAGATGTATGTGGGGCCGTACGGTAGAGTTAGGCCCCCCGGCCGACGGATCATGTGCTTAATCGACCCCCGGGTTACTTCGGAGTGTACCCGATGAGCTTTGCCAAAGGGCTTAGGTTCCCGCTTCACCCCTTTATCACCGAGTACCTCGATATGGTGGGGCTTCCTCCGGCTTTGTTGACGCCATATAGCTACTCGCTCATCGTCGGCTTCCTTCTGCGGTGTGCTGGGTTGGATTTCAGGCCGACGACGGCGCTGTTCATGAACCTATACCAGATAGGCCGCGGAAGTCACCAGAACTGCGCGTCATATGCCACTCTCCAACAACTTCCCAAGAAGAGGAGTTTCACAGACCTGCCGACGTCTATCCATGGCTGGAAGGGGAAGTTTGTGTTCGTGTCTTGGGTGAAGGGGGCGTAGAGTTTCCCTCCGTCGGCCATAGCGGGCGGTTTAATCTTCATGACACGCCGAGGAGCTCCATCCTGGACGCTCAGGTTGAGGCTTTCCTGAAAGGGGGGCCGAGGAGTGTGAAGACATACATTACTGAGTACAAAATGGCCGCCCTCGGCTTCGTACGGTATTTTGTGTATGGTGACAATGACGACGATGTGGAGTTGTGGCCGAAGATGACCACGTCGTACGAGGAGGCTGATGGTCCCGATCTGGGGGTGCCAGCTGAGGACGATGGTAATTCCTTTCTGATGCACTTCTTCTCGTCGTACTTTTGTATTCTGTTTTTCTAACCCTTAGCGTTTTTTTGTGATGCAGGTTTTGTGATGGATCGCATGTCCTTTATGAAGAGGGCACAGCTCAAAGCGGCCGAGGAGCTGAAGGCCCAACAGCCTGGTGCTTCCCCTACGGCCAAGCCCCCGGTACAGCCGAAGAAGAAACGGCAGGCCGATGAGGGCCAAAAAAAGTTGACCGAGGTGGGACTGAAGCCTCCCAAGAAGTCGAAGAGAGCTTCCTCTGCCGGTGATGCTGGGACGTCGGCTGTTCCCTCTGGGGACGGAGGGGGTTCAAACGTTGACGCTTTGGTGGACCACCCTTCGGGCCCTTCGTCCACCACTCTCTCCACTGTTCCTGCTGCCGTAACGGCCGCCCGGAAGAAAGGGTCCGGCCGAGAGCTAGTCAAAGGGACCTACAAACTCGAGGTGGAGTACCCTGTCAGAGGGGGGCTGTTCAACGAGATTGTTGACGGCCACGAGGTGATCTGCCAAGCTATCCCTGATGAAGACTGGGCTTACCTGAAGAAGCTAGGCCATGTGAAGATGTACGATGGTGGGATGGACCACATCGTCCAAGTAAGTACTCACGTCCGCTTCGTCTGAGTTTCCTCTTCTCTTTTTTTTGTTATGCGACGTTGTCTAACCCCTTCCTTATCGCAGGGTGCCTTCATGCTGATAGAAAGCAACAGGAGGCAAGAAAAGGAGATTGCTCATCTGAAGCAATTTGAGCAGAAGGTGGCCTCGGCCGATGAAGCGCTGGGCAGCTTGGAGAGGCTGCGCCTTGAAGTTGAGAGCCTGAAGAAGAGGGCTGACGAGGCCGATCAGCTGGCCGCTGAGAAGGAAGGGGCCCTCCAGCGTTTGGCCGATGTGGAGCGTGCTCGTGACGAGGCCCTTCGGCGGGCGGAGGAGGCCGAGAAGGGTAAGGCCAGTGCGGAGCTGGCCCTTAGCGCCGCCGAGGAGAAAGCCGCTGAGGCTGCTGTGCAAAAGTTCCTTGAAGTCGGCTGGAAGGACGAGGGCCGGCTTCCCTTTTGCTTTAAGGTCGTGGTGGCCAGGCTCGTTGACTGGGTGACCCAATCCCCCGACGGCCAGGCGTATTGGGAGAAGGAGATGAAGATCTTCTACGACCTTGATCAATATCGGATGCAACAGCTGTTGTATAGGAGGCTTCAACGGCGTATCCTGGATATGGGTGTGACCAAGGAGTGGGCCGTCGGCCTTGAGCTGCCTTCATTAATGAGGCATCCTGAAGCAGAGTTGGAGCTTCCGGTGGCTGAACGGCAGCTCCCCATTGAGAGCTCTCGTATCAGCGACGACTGGGCGTATGAGCGGAGTATGTTTGAGGATACCGCGACGTCGGGTGTTGCTGCCGGTACGTCTGGTGCTCTGGTCGAAGAGGGAGCCGAGGCCGAGAAGGACTCTGAAGCCCCTCCAGAGTCATGATCCCTTGTATTGTTTTTTTTTCTGACTTTTTAACTATGTAACGGCCCAGGAGCCCTCCTTGTACTTTCTCAATCTTATGAATGAAAAAATGCTTCTTTCATACTTTAATGTTTTTGCATTCTCTTCTTTCCGTGTTTGTACGACGTCCTCGTGTGGGTGTTTGCTTGTCTTGTTGCCAGAATACTTAGAATTTTTTGAAAATTTTCCTAAGTATTGAGTGTCAGTCATACCTTTAGAAAAATCTTCCAAGTAGTTGGCTGATACGGACGCCTTGGCCGAAGAGGGTGCCCTCAATTGTTTTGGGTGCCCACTTCGTCGAAGTGTTTGGGAGTTGTAGTTTTCTCTGCCTGTTACCCTTGTCGGCCATACCTTCGATATTTGTGTTTGGAGTCCGCTGTGGTAACTTGAGCAGCCACCTTTGTCGTCTTTGTTGGTTAGCAAGACCTCACCAGTCGTTGGTTAGGCTGATACGGGCACTTATAGGTACTTGAGTGACCGCTTCGTCTTGGGGCTGCCACTGTGGTGAGGGGATTGCCCAATTTTTTAGGCCATGTAATTTTCCCTGCGTAGTATCGTCGTCGGCCAAGTTAAACGGTTTGGCCGATGAAGGTACCCGGTGTGTTGCCTCTTCCTTTGCATTTGCCTTCCTTAGAGTTTTCTCTAAGTGTTGGAATTCACTTGGAGATTTTCAGCTCAAACCATCGTCTTTGGTTTTAGCGCCTTTAACGGCCAACAAGAGTCTTGTGGCCGGTAGGGGTTGCCACCCTTGTGTTTGACTTTCGCGCGGGTGTAATACTGCCCGCTTCGTCCTGGGCTTCCTTTTCCGGTTGTCAACTTCAGGATTGTGTTTCGAGCGTGAAGTTGTAATTCCTTTTTTCATGCTAAGTGATGGTGCTTCAAGGTGTTATGGCCGATGAAGGTTACCACTCTCGTTTCACCCAACCATTTTGGTTAGGGTTTTATGGGCGTATGCTCCGGCCTTGACAATTTCCTTGTAGTGTGTGGCCGCTTCGTCCGCGTTACAATTACCTTTGTATTCAACTGATATGTACTTAGCGAAATGTGGCTGTTTTGTGGGGATTTATTTTTACTGCTCGGGGCCGGCAAGTGCGCACGGCCGTCGGCTTCCCTCTTTTCTTTTTTTTTTCGTTCCCCGTTTCAGGGAGTGTCCTTCTTTCAGGCTTCGGCCAAAGGGGTCGATGGCCCTTCGGCCGGTTCGGACTTCGTTTATAACGTCTGTGATCTCAGGAGGGGGGTCCCGTCGCCTATTTATGACGCGGGCTAGACTTTTGGTTGGTTTCCAACGTCTGTCGTTGCCCATCCCTGAGTTTTGGGATTTTGTCACCTCGGCCATGATTTCAGGCCTGTCGTCCTACGATCAGGCGCGTGGACGACGCGGTGAACTTCCCGTTTCAAGACGCGGGCCGTTTGCGGGCCCATCGTCCTGGGGACGTTGTCGGTCCCGCCTGAGCATTTTCGCTCTAAGAGGCCGATACGACGTGCTCTCTCAGCTGGCCTAAACCTTTTGCTGATACAAAATACAATGGGCATGCTTGGGCTTTTCGCTCAAGAGATGCAGATGCGAAGCGCCACATCGGCCATGCCTGAGCCTTTCGCTCTAAGGTGGCCGATGAGGGCGCCTATCCATGTGGTACTTGAATTCCAAGAAATCAAAGGAAACATGATTTTTATTCAAAAGTGGCTCAAGGCCGAGGGTGGCATTCAAATAATAACCCGTCAAAGGGTGAGGGCTTCGCCGGCTGCACCTCCTTCGGATTATTGATAAAACTTCACCAAATGGTGTACATTCCACGTTCGTGGTACATTGGTCCCGTTTGGGCGTTTAAGCTTGTAGGTGCCGGGTTTCACCACGACACTGACGATGTAGGGACCTTCATACTTCAAGGCTAGCTTGCCTCCTTCCGTCGGCTGGCTCGCTTCCCTTCAGCGGAGGACGTAGTCCCCCACTTGGAATTCTCGGGAACGTACCTTGGCGTCATAGTATGATTTTACTTGACGCCGGTAGTTCTCCGCTCGGATGAATGCTTGCTCACGTCTTTCTTCGACCAGGTGGAGGTCGATCTTCATGTTCTCCTCATTAACCTCCGGGTCATACTGCTCCACTCGTCGGCTGGGAATGGTGACCTCTGTGGGTGCCTTAGCTTCAAAGCCATAGCACAGGGCAAAAGGTGTTTCACCCGTTGCCCTCCTTGGCGTAGTACGATAACACCACAGGATGTTGGGGAGCTCGTCGACCCAACTTCCTCCTGCGTCCTGTAGGTTCTTCTTCAGCCCTTCCATGATGGTTCTATTGGCGTTCTCAACCTGCCCGTTACCTTGAGGGTAGGCAACGGATGAGAAACGGTGCTTTATCCCCCATTCTCGAAGGAGCTCTTGGAAGGGCGCCGCTTCAAATTGAGTGCCGTTGTCGGATATGATCTCTTGGGGGACACCAAAGCGGATGAGAATGTTCTTGTGAACGAATTTCTGACACCTGGCCCCCGTGATGCTGGCCAAGGGTTCCGCTTTGACCCACTTAGTGAAGTAGTCGACTGCGACGATGATGTAGCGGTTGTTGCCGGCACCTCTTGGCAGAGGGCCGACCAGGTCAATCCCCCACCTCGAGAATGGAATAGCGGTGCTGACGGGGGCGTAGTTGACGGCTGGCCGACCAGGGGCCTTCTGGAGTACCTGGCATGTGGTGCATTTCCTGGCAAGATCCGCACAATCCCGCGCCATGGTCGGCCAGAAGAAGCCCTGGACGACGAGACGCCGGGACATGCTGAAGGGGCCCTGGTGCGAGGAGCAAACACCACAGTGAACTTCTTCCATGGCCACATCGGCCTCGTCCTGGTGCAGACATCGGAGGAGAGTGCCATTATAGGATCGTTTGTAGAGTCTGCCATCCTCAATGGTGTAGCTCGGGGCCCTGAGTTTGGCGAGTTTGGCCCTCTCCTCGTCCTGGGGTAGCTCCCCCGTCGTGATGAAGGTGATGATGTCGGAGATCCAGTCCTCCGGTCGCTGTTGGACGCACAAGATGGGGCTGGCATGGATGCTGGACATTCTCAGCTCCTCGATCTTGGCTAGCTGGGAGATGTGCTTCGGGGTGTCCGAGCTGAGTTTGGAGAGGATGTCAGCCTCGGCGTTCTCGGCCCTTGGGATCTGTGTGATCTCGTGGGTTTCGAATGCCTTCAGCAACTCCTCTGCTGCTTGTTTGTACTGCTTCATCCGGCCTTCCTTTGCTTCGTACGTACCCTCCACCTGGCCCACTACCAGCTTGGAGTCGCACCTGACTTTGATGTGTCGGGCCCTGAGGCCGGCGGCGAGTCTGAGGCCGCTGAGGAGGGCCTCATACTCGGCTTCATTGTTGGATACCCTGAAGTTGAAGCGGATGGCATAGTAAGCTCTGAATCCTTCAGGGGATATGAGTACGCCGCCGCCGCCGCATGATTTCGCGGCCGACGAGCCGTCGGTGAAGAGGATCCACGTGTCATCGGGCTCTGGCCCAGGGGTGGTAGCGGCTGTCTCCCTTGCCGTGCATTCGGTGACGAAGTCGGCCAACGCTTGCCCCTTGATGGATGGCCTTGGCTTGATCTCAATCTGAAATTGGCTGAGGAAAATTGCCCATTTCACCATCCTTGAGGAGCTAGTGGGGCTCCTCATGAGTGCGCCAAGGGGCTGCTGGGTCAGCACATGGACGGCATGGGCCTGGAAGTAGTGCCCCAGCTTTTTCACCGTGTGGACGATGGCCAGCACCGTCTTCTCAATGGGGGAGTACCTGAGCTCAGCCTCCCTGAGTGTCTTGCTGGTGTAGAAGATGGCCTTCTGCACCCCTTCGTCCTCACGGATGAGCACGGAGCTGATGGCCGACGTGCTCACCCCTAAGTACAAGAAGAGGGTTTCGTCGGCTTTGGTCTTGGAGAGCACGGGTGGGGACGACAGGTACCTCTTCAGCTCTTCAAACGCTTCCTGGTACTCCGTCGTCCATTTGAAGCTGTTAGCTTTACGCATGATTTGGAAGAAAGGGAGTGCCCTTTCGGCTGACTTGGAGAGGAAACGGTTCAGGGCCGCCAAGCGCCCCGTCTGCCGCTGTACCTCCTTGACGTTGCGGGGCGGCTCCATGTTGATGATAGCCGGTGTCTTCTCCGGATTTATCTCGATGCCTCTCCGGCTGACCATGTAGCCGAAGAACTTGCCGCCTTGGACGCCGAAGGCGCACTTCTTGGAGTTGAGGCGGAGCCTGAACTCCTTCATGATCTCAAAGATTTCCCGGAGGTCGTCGGCATGTGTAGTGGCTCGCCTGCTCTTGATAATCATGTCGTCGACGTATGCCTCCATCGTCCGGCCGAGGACTGATCTGAAGATTTTGGCCACCATCCTGGTATAGGTGGCGCCGGAGTTTTTGAGTCCGAAAGCCATGACGAGGTAGCAAAAGATTCCCTCCGGGGTCATGAATGTCGTCTTCTCAGCGTCATCTTCATGCATGGAAATTTGGTGATACCCTCTGTAAGCATCAAGGAACGACATCAACTCGCACCCCGCCGTCTCGTCGACCAGCTGATCAATGTTGGGGAGAGGGAACGGGTCCATGGGGCACGCCTTGTTCAGGTCAGTGTAATCAACACACATTCTGAATGTCGGCGGTTTTTGGGCGAGGACGACGTTGGCTAGCCACGTCGAGTACTTCACTTCTTTGATGTGGTTGATTGAGAGGAGCATGGCAACCTCCCCTTTGACGAAGTCCCGCCTGTCGGTGGATAAGTAGCGTCGCTTCTGCTTGACGGGCGCGGAGGCTGGATCGACGGTCAGCCGGTGAGTGATCACCTGGCGGCTGATGCCTGGCATGTCGTCCGGGCTCCACGCGAAGATAACGGCGTATGACCGTAGGACGAGGAGAATGGCGTCCCGTTGGTCCTGTGGGAGTTGCTTCCCGATTCTGAGGACCCGCTCCGGCCGGGAGGTATCCAGGGGGACTTCCTCGACCTCCTCGGCCGGTTCGGCATGCGGCCTCTCCTCGTCCTTGGCAACGGCTGCCGTGATGGTGTCTATCCTCTGTCCTTCCCTTTCGGCCGGCCTTGTTAGCTTGAGGTAGCACGCTCTGGCTATCCTCTGGTTTCCTCTGGCGCAGCCGATGCCGCCATTGGTGGGGAACTTCAGACATAAGTGCTTCATGGAAATGATGGCCTCCAAGTCCTCCAGTGCTGGCCGCCCTAAGATCAGGTTGTGGGCGCACTGGAGGTTGACCACCATGAACTCCATGTCAATTTTGGCGCAGTGGGGGCCGTCGCCGACCTCCACGGGGAGGACTATCGTGCCCTCGGCGTCGATAGAGTCCCCGGTGAAGCCGGACAACGGTGTCTTGATCGGCTTCAGCAGAGCTCTGTCCAGCTTCAGCTGCGTGAAAGTATCCAGGTACATCACGTTGACGGAGCTCCCCGTATCGATGTAAGTGCGGTGGATGATGGAGTCACCGATCTCACACCGGATGACGAGGGCGTCCCTATGTGATTCCGTACCCGGAGGAAAATCCTTGTCGGTGAAGGTGATCGCCTCCGTCCGTTGCTTCTTCGGCTAGGGGGGAACGTGGGACACCTCCCCAATGTAGAGGGATTGGGCCCATTTCTTTCTCTGGGTGACGGAGTCCCCCCCCCCAGTATTCCCACCTACGATGAGGTGAATATGGTTCTTCTTCGACGGGGGATCTTCGAAGTCCTCATCATCGCTGAGCCTGCCGATCTCCCGCTTATTCGTAGAGGGTTCGCCCCCAGGTTTGCTGGTGTTTACCCACGTATTTTGGGAGAGTTCCCCCTGACGAATAAGGCGCTCGATGGCTTTCTTCAGTGTGATGCAGTCGTCGGTGTTGTGCGAGGAGTTCTTGTGAAACAGGCAGTATGTGCCGCCCTGCTGGATGGCAAGGACCTCCTCGGCCGACCGAGGAGCCTGCTCGATGAGGCCATGCTTCTCGGCATAGTCGAGGATGGTGCCGACCGGGTGAGTGAGGGCAACCCCCGGCCGTTCCAACCTCGGCCGCCAGTGGCGGTCTTTCTTACTTTGTCCACCAGAGCCGTGACGGCCCTGGGCACCCTGGCTAGCCGTGGATGGACCCGGGGCCGGCGAAGGATTTGTCTTCTTGGAGGGATGGCCTCCCTCTTTCTTGTGGTTGTGGAGCTCGTCGGCGTCGGTGTACAAGCTTCCGCACTGGAGCGCCTTTGCGTACGACCTTGGAGGATCGGTGATGAGGCTCCCGGTACAGGACGTGGAGGGTGCGCTCGTCGGCCCCCTTGACCTCCTCGGTCTCCCTCGTCCACCGATCAATGAACGACCGGAGGGACTCATCATGTTGCTGCTTGACGGAGAGGAGGTGGGTGAAATACTTCTTCGCGCGCTTCCTCCTGGAAAAGTGGGTGAGGAAGCGTTGGGCAAGGTCCTGCCATGAGTCAATACTTCCTTCAGGGAGCGCGTTGAACCACTCATACGCTGGCCCCTCAAGAGTAGAAAGGAACCAACGGCAGAGGTATTCATCTGACGCGTTCACCATCACCATGTTGTTCTGATAACGGCTGAAGTGCTCCTGGGGGTCTGATCGGCCATCGTAGGACTTGATGGCGTTTCCCCTGTACTTCTCCGGGATGGGGGCCGAGAGCACCCTGTTGGTGAAAGGGGTCCCGGTCCTGACCTAGATGACGGGGTCACCTCGTCCTTCGGCCAACTCTCTCTCCAGGGCGCTGACCTTGTTCATGAGAGCGTTGAGGCCAGGATCGTTGGAGGCGCCGGCCGTGGGGATGTTCGCCGGCTTTCTGGCCTCCATCTGGGCCAGCCTCCTTTCCAGCTGGGCGATGACCTCGTCTCGGGGGTCCCTGGCGGCCGCAGCGGCGCCCTGCTGGTTTCTCATGCGCTCGCCGTGGGCTGCATTGATCTGGTGGCGCACGTCGTCCTCGTGCAATTTCCCCTTGCCCTTGTCCAGGCGGGGCTGGTCCGCTGTCCGAGACACAGACCCCAAGCTCTCCCTTGGCGAGCCAGGCCGACGCTCACCAATCCGCCCTGCCATCCTCTCCGAAACCGGACGACGGCGCGTGTCACCTAGCCTATTGAAGGCAGAGGCTTTTCCACGCGCTAGGGTCTGCCCAGGCCGAAGAGGGGAAGCGGGGTGGGAGTGGGACGACGCTGTGTCCTGGTCCATCACCCCCTCATCGTTGCCCATCTGGACGGCCAACGGTTGGGGCTGAGGAGGTGGAGTGACGTTCCCCCCGGTCCTTGGCAAGAATGCGCTGAGGACGGTGGGGTTTTGGGCCAAGCTGGCGATGATGACCGACATCGCGGCCTGGACCTGTGGATCCACAGACGGAGAGGCCGCGGCCATAGGCTGGGCCGGGGCGTGGTCTGTCTTCTCAGCTCGTTTCTTGTCCAGGCCGATGCGGGCATCAAGGGCTCCGCCGTTGAGTTGGTTGCGGAGGTCCGTCGTGAGGTTGATGGCCTCCTGGAAGACGTCCCCTCCGCCGACCTGGTCGGCCGTAACATCCTCCTCGTGCTCCCTGGTCTCCTGGTCCTCAGGGATGGCCTTGCTGACGAAGTTGCGGTTTGACTTGGTTCTTCCCATGATCAGTGGTTAGCTGTGCTTGGTAGCGACGAAGGGAGCTAACTTGATTGTTCTAGCTCTCAATGAAAGCACCAAATGATAGAGTATATTCTCTAGAGAGAAGTGAGAGCTAGAGAGAGAAGTGCAATATATGCTTCAATAGAATGATTTTGTAACCCTGATAACTACCTCCAGAGGAAGTATTTATAGGGAAAATACGGGCTGGGCTCCCAAGCCTTGGGCTTGGGAGGCCCATTTACAACTGGACCGCTATTGGGCCGAATACAAAGCCACTAGTGGGCTATACAAACGAATAAGTGTAAAATCCGGTTCTGTGAGTCTCCCGTGGGCGACGAGGGTCTTGGCCGACGAGGGCGCGGTCGACGAGGGCACGGCCGACGAGGACACCCTGGTTCCCTGGCTTCAGGACCATATTCTGAGTTGGTCCTTCTTTGGCCGTCAAGGGTCTTCTGGCCGATGAGGGCACCACGTGGTGGCTGTGCTTTCTGTTCTTCTGAGTATGTGGGTCCTGAGGCCTGGACCCATATACTCCATCAGTGAGCATTTATCAATTAAATCGCTTAGTATGGGCAAGCACAATAATTATGAATAGAACGTGGTTCGTTCCAATGGGTAGTTCTATCCAAAGGTCCCTCCTGCATGACAAGTTAAGTAATGAGTTATTGTTTGGACCCAAAGATAGAGTTCAATCCTGTTTAAGGTTAGTCATCAACAAAACAAAATAATCAACAAATTCCTCCTTTTTGTTGATGACAAACCTGCCGGAGACATTCCTGCAGATTAGTGTCTAAACACCGGGATCGAAACAAGTAGAGCAGTTTTAAGTGTTGCAGCAAAAAGACCTAGGCACCTGATTATTTCCCCCTTTTGCCATCAACCAAAAGGAAACGGAAAATGATCAAAACAGTGCCATACAGTAAGTAAGTGCAAGTAAGATATCCCAACCCAAAAGTAGAGTATTTGAACAAGGTTTTTATGGTAGTGAATTAATCTTCATCGGATGAAGAGACGATCCTTCTATGGAGCCCTTCACTGTCTTCCTCAAACTTGGCAAACACCTCACTTTGAAACGATTTGAGATCTGTGCGAACTTCATCAAGCCGACTGGAAAGCGTTGACACCGATTCTGCCAATGAATCAAACCGTCGTAGCAATGTGAGCTCCATAAGGTGCAGCTGTTCTTTGATAAGGGAGACAAAGTGCATTGGATCAGTTGGACCAGGCTTCGGTTTAGGAGCTTTGGCTGAGGGAATGGGTGTAAGCATTTCCTTGAAGACGAGCTTGGAATTATGGAAAACTATGCCATAGTTTTGGAGGCCCTTAGTGTCAAGATTCTTGTGAATTATGTGGTAGGGAAGGTTATCTAGAGAAACTCCCTTTTTGACAAATAGTTGTGTCAGGATAGTACCAAAGGGGATCCCAACCTTCCTAGAGTGATCACTGATGGTAAACTGGAGATGAACAAGCATAAGGCTAGGTAGATTAATTGGAATTTTAGTGGCTAAAAGATACATGTAGGCAACTTCTAGTCTAGATGAAACCAGCCTTCCTTCCAGGGGAAAGACCGGATAATGAGGTTGGAGTGAACAAAGTAAAATAGCAGTTTGCGAACAGGGGAAATATTACTCACTTGAAGGGAAAGAACGGATACATTTGGGTCAAAAAATTTTACGGCATCAATCTGGGTGACAATGGACAGTGGTCATTCCTCTTTCTTATATGGACACTCACCGAAATAGGGAACATCTAAGACCTTAGCAAGTTCTTGGGTAGTTAAACGTAACTTAGTACCACGAACGCGAGAAACCATCACATTTTCTTTAATGATAAGATTGGCCAGAAAGTCGGACAAACAGTCAGGGCAAACGGAACAGCAATATTTTGTTTCAAAAAGATGCCCCTATTTTTGAAAAGCAATGAGTTCTACAAAGTCAGTGGTTTGAGATGAACGTTCGGTGAAAGGAATAGCGATTACCTTTACTATGCCTCTTTCCATATATGTTGCTTTGAGTCTGAGAGCGTCTTCTTCTGCAACTTTCCCTATTTTAGGGAATTTTTTGGTCGATTCCTCTCCAAGGATGATACCTTCAGCAATGGCTCATTTTCTGGTGTATTTTCGAGGAAGAGTTTCTCTGTCGCGAGTGAGGGGTTTGTTCTTAGACTGCTTGACCGGAGAGGGAGTGGCTGAGGATGGTGGAGCTTCTTCTTGTTCCCCCTGAAACGAGGTGGGAGACGGTGGTAATAACTCGGATTGTTCAGAGTGCATGGTGGAAGGAGGCGAAGATTCAAGATCTATTGAAGTGGGTGAAGAAGGTTTTGATGGCTGTGTGTTCCGACCCGAGCGTCAAAGTGCGGTTGGAGGAACACACCCCTTGGTTTTAACCATGGTGGTTTAAGGAAGAGGGAAGGAGGAGTTTACGGAAGGTGGGCGAGTTTGGAAGTGGGCGGTTGCATAGATACTTAGGGATCTTTTACACTTCCCAAAAATAATCTTAATGATATCTTTCCAAATTCAATTTTTTTTTTCTTAATTGAAGGAGATGTCCGGTTGATTAGCTCCACACCCAAAGATATTTGTGTACATTTAAATACTTTGTTAATTTAGGTAGTCTAAAGATCAGTTCCATTGATAAAACTATTTGCTATTTTGGAATCTATGAGAAAAAAAATTCCCCCTAAGTTGGAAAAAAAATTAAAGGAGAAAATAAAGTTGAATTATTTTAAACCTTTCTCTTCCCGGGGGCTTGGTAAAGATGTCAGCAATTTGTTTGTCGGTATTGCAGTACTCCAGCTTGATTAACCCCTTTTCCGCGCAATCTCTCAGAAAATGATGGCGGATATGGATATGTTTCGTCCGAGAATGCATGACCGGATCTTTTGAGATGCTGATTGCGCTTGTATTGTCACATAGAATAGGAGTTCACTTTACGTCAACTCCTTAGTCACTTATTTGTTGCATGATCCATAATGATTGGGAACAACATGATGCGGCTGCTACGTATTCTGCTTCGGCCGTTGAAAGAGCGGCTGAATTCTGTTTTTTCGAACTCCATGAAACTAGGCAAGGACCTAGGAAATGAGCCGTTCAAGACGTGTTTTTTCTATTCAATAAATCACCTGCAAAATCAGAGTCTGAATATGCAATAAGATTAAAATCCTCATTATGTGGATACCATAAGCATAGATTCATAGTTCCTTTGAGGTATTTGAGGATCCTTTTGACTGCTCTGAGGTCAGACTCCTTATGATTTGTCTGGAACCGAGCACATAGACCTACACTAAAAACAATGTCAGGTCTACTGGCGGTTGGGTACAGTAGGGACCCAATCATTCCTCGGTACATCTTCTGGTCTACGCTTGTTCCCTTTTCATCTGCATCCAGCCTGTCATTTGTTCCCATAGGTGTTGTCATTGTTTTGCTTTCACTTGCCCCATATTTCTTGAGTAACTCCTTAAGATACTTTTGTTGGGATATTTGGGTTCTTTTGCTTGTTTGTTTGATTTGCAGACCAAGGAAAAAATTTAATTCACCCATCATGCTCATCTCGAACTCGGAGCTCATAAGAGAAGAAAATTCATCACAAAGTGAATCATTAGTAGCACCAAAAATAATATCATCTACATAAATTTGAACGACCAATAGGGCTTGATATTTTAAATTTAGAAAAAGATTTTTATCTATTTTTCCTCTTTCAAAATCATTTTCCAAAAGAAATTTTGATAGTCGTTCATACCAAGCACGAGGTGCTTGTTTGAGACCATACGCTGCTTTATCTAATTTGAAAACATGATTAGGGAAATCTGAATTTTCAAACCCCGGTGGTTGTTCCACGTATACCTCTTCCTTAAGATAACCATTCAAGAAGGCCGTTTTCACATCCATTTGATGGAGTGTGAATCCCATGTGAGCCGCAAATGCAATCAGTATTCGTATTGCCTCTAATCTTGCGACTGGTGCAAATGTTTCGTTGAAATCTATCCTTCCTGTTGGATATAACCTTTTACAACAAGACTTTCTTTGTTCCTTGTGATTTGTGCATGCTCATCAAGCTTGTTCTTAAATATCCATTTCAGACCTATCACGGTTTTATTCTTAGGTCTTGGTTCTAGATGCCACACCTTGTTTCTCTCAAATTGATTTAGTTCTTCCTGCATAGCTAGAACCCAGTCAGCATCGGAGAGAGCCACTTCATGGTTCTCCGGTTCTATAAGTGATAAATGAGCAAAGAAGGCGCAAACATTTCTAAGTTTAGATCTAGTAGTTACTCCCTGAGTTAGATCTGTTAAGAGGTTATCCAAGGGATGTGATCGATGATGCTTCCACCCTCTTGGAGCGTTTGGTTGGTCCACCAGTTCGTATAGGGTATCTGGAACTGGACCAGCAGGTTCTACGGTCTGACTGGTTGTGGTCTGTATTGGTTCTTCTTCAGTTCTAGACTCAGCTCGTTCGTTTTCCAGTGGTTCTTCAAGGGTTGTCTCACTGTTTTCTTGGTGTTGTCTTTCTTTACGAGAGAGTCCTATGTCTCCTTCATCATCCTGCTTTGGTTTTAATGAAAGAGCTTCATCAAAAATTACATGGATACTTTCTTCCACGCATTGTGTGCGTTTGTTTAGAACTTTGTAAGTTTTGCTATGAGTTGAGTATCCGAGGAAGACTGCTTCATCACTTCTTGCATCGAACTTGCCAATGTTATCTTTCCCATTGTTATGAACAAAGCATTTGCATCCAAATGTTCTTAGATGACTAATGTTGGGCTTTCTCCCTTTGAGTAGTTCGTAGGGTGTGATGGTCCTGGATAGGGTAAAAGTCTAGAGGGGGGGTGAATAGACTTTTAAAGCTTTTTCGACTTTTAAAAGTTTTCCCTCTAAGAGAGTTGATCTATAAACTCTTGGGAGATTTATAGATGCACAGCGGAAGTCTTTACCCTTTATGTAATGAGTGTTTAGCCACTTTCTAACTTGGAGAGTGTTTGGCTTAGAGTGCTAGCAGTTGGCTCACAGGTGGCTAAGAGCAGAGAGCTGCTGAGGCAACTGCTCAGGAAATGCAGAGTGTATGATGCGGGTAAGAATGGTTGTTTGATGAGTATCGTAAGGCCTTTTGGTAAGTATGCTTATATGAAAAGAGACTAGCTTTTTGCTGAAGCAGTGGTCTCGGCAGTTGGGTGAATATGAGGGAACTGCTGAGACACCTGCTTGGGTCAAAAGCTTATTTGGTTAAGCAAACTTCTTGATGAGGCAGTGACAATCTGGTGATGTTTGAGATGTTGACACGAAACAAGTATATATGAGCAGAGGGCTCAGCAGTTGGGTGGACTCCAGGGAACTGCTGAGGCACCTGCTGTATTTAGAGGGTGAACTTCATAGAACTGAAAGAGTGATCCTTTTAAGTGGTGTTGGTACACATTAAAGGTGTGAATCCGGTCTCAAAGAAAGTGAGTAATTAAGCAGTAGGATAAGCAGTTGGGTCAATTAAGACAATCGCTTAGGATTCTGCCGACAAACTTCAATCTTTATGTGAGAAGTGTTTGGTGTGTGCTTTGTTGACTGAGGTGAATTCAACACACGATATATCCTGGTTCAGAGGTGGTGTAATCCTCCTACGTCCAGTCTCACCCTCTTTCAGATGGATTTCACTAAAGTATTAAGCCCAATACACTTAGTGCCAATCTAGCCTTTACAACACTTAGGCCTAGATTGAAGGTTTTTCACGATGAGTATAGCACCACTCAAAGTTACTCAGTCCTTAGACTTTTCTCTAATGAACCAGTGGGGATCAAAAGGTACTCTATCTATCTACTTACACTGTAGGATTCGAACAACTGTTCTCCTAAGTGTTTACAACAATATGTGATTTGTTACAAGAAAGTTCTAACCTCCAACTAGGAACTAAACTTCTATGATTTAGCAATGAAAAGTTTTGTAAACTGGAAGTTTAGTGAAGCATGAGTCCAAGCAGAGAGTAAAATTTAGAATGACACTTTCTCTTTTGCTAGATATCTCGTGAATGATCGTGATAGAAATTCTCTCTTTGGATGCTCAAAAGCTTGGTTAGAAACTTTCGTTTCAGCCTATATTTATAGGCATCTCCTTTGAATTAATCTCATCTGTTGGTTAGGATGGATTAATCTCTCACGTTGAAATTCTGGCAAGGACAAATTGTACATTCGTCTTCTTGTGTTGGAGCTTTAATTCGGGCTCATCTCCTTGTCTCACATGATTTAGCCGCTGGAACTTCACTTCAAACTGCAGTCCCATGTGTATGTACATGGCTCCGGACCCAGTACGTATTTGGCATTAAATGCCGGTCAATGTTTTGTCTCTAATCATCCATTTGATATTTCGAGCTTCTCTTATCTAAAGTGTGACATACGAATAATCTTTGAGTCAAATAGTATTTGCCGGTAGGATTCAAATATCCTATTAAGGTAAATAAAATTTACCTTATTGCATGTTTACTTTTCCGGTAATATTTCTTAGACTCAAAAATTGTACATTTAATTTGTCACGTTAATACTAGAATTAAAATGAGATACAATGTACACGTGCTAAGTATAGTGGCATCATCAAAATCTTATCAAAATTGGGTACTAACAGGGTGTCTTTGTAACACCGCCCCCAAGTATTTGTACTTTATCAAATTATGTATTGAACCCTGAGAAATAAATAAAAGCATCTTTACGTGATTGTAAATTTTTATCATTTCTTTTACGTGAATAGTAAAATTCACGTGGGGCCCACACCGGAAGTGGGGGCCGTCCGGTACTGTCGGGACCACATATTATATTAATCTTAGCCTAGATAATATTTATATGGCGGTGGATATCCTAATTGGTCCATGGCAATGGCATAGGGTTGACCGGTTGGTCAAACGGGGCCCAATTATCAGTATCGGCAATTTATCTGATAACAGCCCGAAAAAGGATTTCAGAGACTTCTAAAATTAAGTTGAGGAATGCATATTCCTTCTAAGGTCCAATAAGGATTGGGAACATGTGTTATATTTTATTGGACCCGATAAAATGAAATATAATCAAAACAGTCCAGAAAATACAACTTTCGGGATCAATTGTACACTCCGGGACACAAAGGGTTGATCTCCCACATAAGTGGGGGCCAACCCACGATTTTAGCTCTGCAAGGAGAGCAGGGGAAGCGTATGAGAGCTGTGAATTGAGGTTGAAGTGATGGAGAGACCAACTTGATCACCCAAGGGCCCCCTATACACATTATTTGTGCTATTGAAGACAAAAGTGGGGGATTTCCTTCAACCACCCTCATTAAGCTCGACCACAGGATCCACGGAAGAGGGAGAAGCTCTCCAAGAACACCATTTTCATCCATCATACACGCACCAAGTTAAGGGAGGAAGAAGAAAGGGAAAAGAGAAGAGAAAAGAGGAGTTTAGGTGGGAAAACTTGTGTTTAACAAGGTAATGACTCCATTAATCCCATTTCTTGTTCTTAAATCCTCTTATATGATTATTCAATCATATTTCACACCCTAGCATTGTTCTACATGTTTGGAAGTGTAGAATGAGGGGTTGGAAAGTAGTTCTAAGTCCAAGAACGGACTTAGAAGCCAAAGTGTCCGGTTCACCGGAAAATAACCTTTTTGAGGTTATTTGTATTACTATGGGTTTTATGATGATAAAACCTTGTTAGTAACTTGTCTAAGGTATTCAAGGAACTTTCACGGAGTTGAAAGGGTAGCCGGAGTTGTCGCCGGAGTTCGTTGAAGTTCGCCGGAGTTTTGCTGAAGCTAAATCGAGAAGGCTAGAACTTCATTAAGGTGAGAAGACGGCTTTATGCTTTATAACTTTTGTGTGAGGCATGAGATTACCTAAAGTAATCAAAAATATGTTTTATGGAATGATTAAGGATAATCAAGTATTTGCTTATACCATGATTATATATAAAACATAGTTGAAAAGCATGTTATTTACGTTTGATGATTAAAAATGTGATAAATTATTATGTGCGATGTTCCAGGGATCCAAAATGGTATTTTTGGGTTGAGTACGTCAAGAAGTACATGTGTGTAATATTTCACGTTAATTGGACTCCGTTTGGGTGGTCAAACGGGCGTTGACTGCCAAGTCAACTGCCATACCCGACCGGGTATTGACAAGTACCCGACCGGGTATTTGCTGAAGAATTGCCCCAGGGGGCTACTGCCTCCTATACCCGATCGAGTATGGGTAGATACTCGATCGAGTATACATTGAAAATTAGCTTTGTGGGCTACTCTCCTGTACTCGACCGAGTATGGGTAGATACTCGATCGAGTATTGGTTTATGCTCAAAACGGGCAGTTTTGAGTAGGTTAACGTGGTCCGTTCAGGTGGGACCCGCCCACGTTGGTTCCTAAGGATTGTTATATGACTATAGGACTAGGCATTGTCCATAGTTAAAGGAATGAAAGGTTAGCCATATCCAGGTTAGGATTTGGTAGAGGATAGACTGGGGATGACTACCCTGGGACGGTAAATGATCCAGAATACTCCAGGTGGGGTCGAGTACCCTTGGACGGTAAATGATCCAGAATACTCCAGGTGGGGTCGAGTGCACTTGGACGGTAAATGATCCAGAATACTCCAGGTGGGGTCGAGTACCCTTGGACGGTAAATGATCCAGAATACTCCAGGTGGGGCCGAGTACCCTTGGACGGTAAATGATTCTAAATACTCCAGGTTGGGTTGAGTGCCTTGGACGGTAAATGATCCTAAAACACTCGGTAGTATGAATCGAAGGTAGACTATAGCTTGTGAGCTAGGCAAACGGGAAAGGAGTGAGAAAAGTCAGGTAAGAACTTTATCTCTAAAAGACTCTTTAAGGTAAATGACCTACGGGTTGAGTATTTTACGAGTATATATACAGTATGTATCATCGGGTGGATGAGAGACATATATATATATATATATATATATATATATATATATATATATATATATGTATGTATCACCCTATTTTTGGGTCTCGTGTCTGAAACATTAGTTATTCTTCATATAGCCTGCTTGTCACTAGTACTTCTATGGAGTACTCACCCCTCCGGGGGTCCTCACATTTTTCAGGTTAAGGCTAGAGTCCTACTACCTGCACCTTTGCCTAGGGTGATCATTCAAGGAGGAAGACGTGGTTCGTGCTTCCATTCGTGTTTGAAATTTATAAACTGCTCCTGGATATTTGAACGATGTTTTCCTTAAAACGGTTGGGGGCATGCGTGCCCGTGTTTGCCACGTGTGGCTAAGTATCAAACATATTATTATTTCCGCATTTGTTTGATTATGATATTGATGTTGATTATATGTGTTTACTAATCGGTTTGGCAATAGAATCAATCGGACGCCTTGTACAATTTAATAGGGATGAACTGTTGTTGTTCTTATCGGGTTGTACGACGGTTGTCTACGTGGCCCGGATGCGGTCCGGGGCGTGACAATTAAGTGGTATCAGAGCCATCGATTTCTAAACTATATAGTTAACCTCTCAATATCTTACCATCGAAAAGTTTTGAACAAAACCATGAGCAGAAAGTTTTTGTACCTAAGGAACCGTTGGAAACCAAGTTATTGACCTCTTATTGTTAAGACGGTACCCTTAAAAGTTTGTTGGCCATAATGTTGGACCAAGGGGTGTCGTTTGTACCATTCCGTCATTTGACATTTACGAGAGTCTAATGGCGCATTCCTTACTTCTTTCAGAAATGGAGGGTGGACGCAGAATAACTAGGAGGAACCCAACAGGGCATGCACCGGGGGCCACCGGGCATGCCACTTGGGCAGAATCACGGACCTCCAGGGGTAGAGTCCGGGGCCAAATCCGAGGAGGAGGCCGAGGCAGGGGTCGTGGGTGTTCTACAACGCCGACGACAAGTAGCACGCGGGTCGGTTCTGTGCACCTGTCATGGGCCACCGAACCGGACGACTTCACCTATGCTCCAAGCACGGAGCAAGAGGACACCCCGTACAACGGGGAGGACTTTGAGGAAGAAGATGAGGATGATGATCCTCATTATGACCGTATGAGTGAGGTACTAGAATGGTACCTCGAGAATAAGGCAAAGAGAGAGCAGCGGCGCCAAGCTAGACAGGCTAGGCAAGCCATGGGGCACGGAAGCCGGGGTGCTTCTAGTGCTCCATCTAGGGCATTCGGGGGAGACACAATGGTACGTATCTCCAAGTACCTCAAGGAGGCTAGAGCCTTGGGGTGCAAATCATTTGATGGCAAGGGCGACATATCTGAGGCCGCCGACTGGATCAAGAAGCTTAATGACGCTTCTAGGGATATGCAAATTGGACTCGACGTGAAGTTGAGGGTTGCCACCAGGCTACTCGAGGGGGTAGCTGATGTGTGGTGGGAAGGCGTGGAAGGGAAGTTCCACGGTGAAGCCACTTGGGAGAAATTCGAAGTGGAGTTTTATAATCAGTACTACTCAACTTTTGAGGTCAATCTCAAAAGAAGAGAGTACACAAACCTGAAACAGGAGGATGGTTGCTCGGTGAGGCAATTGGAACAGAGGTTCCGTGACTTGGCACGATTCATCCCAGAATACTCTTTGGATGAAATTCGTATGACCAATCATTTTTGGGATGCTCTACAGTTGGACATCCGTGACCTGGCTACTTACCATCATAACATGACATTTAGCCAGATCGTTGATCAAGGGCTCCTTGGGGAAGCCCAATGGAATGAGAGGAAGTTGAGGGACGCCGAGGAGGCGAAGAAGAGAAGATGGGGAAACTCTGGACCCAAGACAACCCTCAGAAGCATCACGCTAGGGGTGGCAATTCATTCAGGGCGCCGGCACCACCCGCGAAAAAGAATAAGGGCTCAGGAGGGAAAGGGGCCAAACCAGGGAGTACGTGGTCACTGAGGTGCGCAAATTGCGGCAAGAACCATGCGGGGAAGTGCAATGAACCACCCCGGTGTTACAAATGCGGTAGCACGAGCCACCTCAAATCCTCTTGCCCAATGTTGAATGGAGGCGGTCCATCGGGGGCCATTGAAGGACCTATGGCTAGAAGGGGACGTGTGGGACCGTCTCAGGCCGACACGGGAAGGGGCGGACCCACGGCTAGCAACGCCGCGTCCGTTAACCAAGGGAGGACCCAGGCACAGGTGTATGCAATGACCGAGGCAGATGCTCGGGCCAACCCGGACTCCGTTACAGGTAATCTCTTGGTTACACATGCACTTTATTCATCTACTTGAAGTAAAACCTCCAAAAATACGTAGGACCCGATCAGGTATCCCTAAAGACCCGACCGGGTATAAGCTATGTTTCAGTTTTGAAGCATGTACTCGTTCGGGCAAGTGTGGCAGAATCCTTCATTTTTGACACTTCGAGCAATACCTGATCGGGTATGGTTATATACTCGATCGGGTATGTGTAAAAATTGAGCTTTGAAGTGTGTACTCGATCGAGCGTTGATGACAGGAAGCTATTATTTGGAATTTTTGAGTGATACCCCGACCGGGTATAGGCATATACCCGACCGGGTATCGGCATTTTACTCGAGTTTGAAGCGTGTGCCCGATCGAACATTCAGAGCAGAATGTTGTGATGTTTCTAGCCATACCCGACCGGGTATGGGAATATACCCGACCGGGTATGGATAAATTGTTCGGGTTCGAGGCCGGTACTCGACCGAGCAAGGAAAACAGAAGGTTTTTCCTTAAGGACTTGAGTGATACACTGCGGGAGAAGCAACTCTTTGCCAAATTCTCTAAATGTGAATTTTGGCTTGGGGAGATCGGTTTTCTCGAGCATGTGGTATCGGGCTCGGGCATTTCAGTTGATAACTCAAAGATTGAAGCGGTCACTAATTGGGAGAGGCCCAAGAATGTGAAGGAGATAAGGAGTTTTCTCGGTTTAGCGGGGTATTACCGCAAATTTGTGGAGAAGTTCTCGGTGATAGAATCTCCACTCACGAAGCTCACTAAAAAGGGGGCTAAGTTTGTGTGGGATGACAAGTGTGAGAAGGGGTTTCTTGAGTTAAAGAAACGTTTGACCGAAGCACCAGTGCTTGCCTTACCCGTGCAAGGGTTAGGGTATGACATCTACAGTGATGCTAGCATTCAGGGACTGGGATGTGTACTGATGCAATCGGGGAAGGAATTGCTTATTCTTCTCGGCAGTTGAGAAAGCATGAAGTAAACTACCCCACACATGATCTGGAGCTAGGTGTTGTGGTGTTTGCATTGAAGATTTGGAGACACTACCTCTACGGAGAGTTATGTCACATCTATACTGACCACAAGAGCTTGAAGTATGTGTTCACACAGAAAGAGTTGAACATGAGACAGAGAAGATGGATGGAGTTGATCAAGAATTACAACTTGATCATTGACTATCATCCAGGCAAGGCTAATGTAGTAGCCGATGCGCTGAGCTGGAAGAGCTCATCATCGGGGGTTTTACTCACATGCTTACGAGCATTGAGGGCACGCGTGGAGGCATCCACAGATGGGGCGTTATTGGCCAGATTTGAGGTGAGACCCACCTTGTGAGACGAAATCAGGACATGTCAAGGCAATGACGAGGAATTTTAGAAAATCCAGGAACGGATGCTTGTGGGGCCCGTTGAGGGTTTCCGTGAGAGAGAAGATGGACTTCTAATGTTCAAAGAACGAGTGTGTGTGCCATCAGATGAGGAGCTCCGTAAATCTATCCTTGAGGAGGCTCACTCATCTGCGTATGCCATGCACCGAGGGGTACAAAGATGTATCGGGACTTGAAAGAAAGTTACTAGTGGTCGGGGATGAAGAGAGAGATTGCAGAATACGTGAGTCGTTGCCTCACCTGCCAACAGGTTAAGGCAGAGCTCCAACACCCATCAGGGTTACTACAACCACTTACCATTCCAGAATGGAAGTGGGAGCAGGTTACCATGGACTTCGTGGTGGGTCTACCACGGACGGTTAGGAACTACGACGCAGTATGGGTGGTAATCGATAGGCTGACCAAGAGTGCTCATTTTCTACCTATCAACGCTACCTATACGTTGTGAGACTGCATGGGGTTCCGGTTACAAATTGTACACAGATGAGATTGTGAGACTGCATGGGGTTCCGGTTACGATAGTATCGGATAGAGACCCACGGTTCACATCACGGTTTTGGCCTAAGTGCCAGGAATCCATGGGTACGAAATTGAGGTTTAGCATCGCATTTCATCCTCAAACGGATGAGCAATCTGAACGGGTGATTCAGATTTTTGAGGACATGTTGAGGGCATGTGCCTTGGAGTTCCAAGGAAGCTGGGACAATCAGTTGGTTTTAGTGGAATTCGCATATAACAACAGTTATCAGGCGAGTATAGGCATGCCTCCATACAAAGCATTGTATGGGAGGAAATGCCGGACACCATTGTGTTGGGACGAGGTCGGCGAGGCTAAGCTCGAGGGAACCGAGCTAGTCGAGATCACTAAAGAGAAGATAAAAGTCATACAGGATAGGCTCAAGGCTGCCCAAGACCGGCAGAAGAGCTATGCTGATAAACGTCGGAGGACGTTGGAGTTTGAGGTCGGTGACGAGGTATTTCTGAGGGTATCACCTTGGAAAGGGATCATCAGGTTCCTCAGTCGGGGTAAGCTTAACCCACGTTACACAGGTCCGTTCAAAATCCTTGAAAGGATTGGGATTTTAGCCTACCGACTTCAGTTGACCTCAGAGTTAGAGAAGATTCACAATGTATTTCATGTTTCTATGCTCAAGAAGTATGTGCGGGACCCTTCACATATTCTTGAGAAACCACCGGTGGAAATCCGAGAAGATCTACACTATACGGTGCAGCCGGTAAAGATAATAGACCGACAGGTAAAGAAGCTAAGGAGCAAAGAGGTGCCGATGGTAAGAGTACTTTGGAAGAGTGATCGTGTCGAGGAGCAAACTTGGGAAGTGAAGACCCTAATGAGAGAACAATATCCATTTCTGTTTGACTAGACGCGTGGATTTCTGGGACGAAATCCCAAATAAGGGAAGGTAGAACTTGTAACACCGCCCCCAAGTATTTGTACTTTATCAAATTATGTATTGAACCCTGAGAAATAAATAAAAGCATCTTTACGTGATTGTAAATTTTTATCATTTCTTTTACGTGAATAGTAAAATTCACGTGGGGCCCACACCGGAAGTGGGGGCCGTCCGGTACTGTCGGGACCACATATTATATTAATCTTGGCCTAGATAATATGTATATGGCGGTGGATATCCTAATTGGGCCATGGCAATGGCATAGGGTTGACCGGTTGGTCAAACAGGGCCCAATTATCAGTATTGACAATTTATCTGATAACAGCCCGAAAAAGGATTTCGGAGACTTCTAAAATTAAGTTGAGGAATGCATATTCCTTATAAGGTCCAATATGGATTGGGAACATGTGTTATATTTTATTGGACCCGATAAAAGGAAATATAATCAAAACAGTCCGAAAAATACAACTTTCGGGACCGATTGTACACTCCGGGACACAAAGGGTTGACCTCCCACATAAGTGGGGGCCAACCCACGATTTTAGCTCTGCAAGGAGGGCAGGGGAGGCGTATGAGAGCTGTGAATTGAGGCTGAAGTGATGGAGAGACCAACTTGATCATCCAAGGGCCCCCTATACACATTATTTGTGCTATTGAAGACAAAAGTGAGGGGTTTCCTTCAACCACCCTCATTTAGCTAGACCACAGGATCCAAGGAAGAGGGAGAAGCTCTCCAAGAACACCATTTTCATCCATTATACACGCACCAAGTTAAGGGACGAAGAAGAAAGGGAAAAGAGAAGAGAAAAGAGGAGTTTAGGTGGGAAAACTTGTGTTTAACAAGGTAATGATTCCATTAATCCCATTTCTTGTTCTTAAATCCTCTTATATGATTATTCAATTATATTTCACACCCTAGCATTATTCTACATGTTTGGAAGTGTAGAATGAGGGGTTGGAAGGTAGTTCTAAGTCCAAGAACGGACTTAGAAGCCAAAGTGACCGATTCGCCGGAAAATAACCTTTTTGAGGTTATTTGTATTACTATGGGTTTTATGATGATAGAACATTGTTAGTAACTTATCTAAGGTATTAAGGAACTTTCACGGAGTTGAAAGGGTCGCCGGAGTTATCGCCGGAGTTCGTTGAAGTTCGCCGGAGTTTCGCCGAAGCTAAATCGGGAAGGCTAGAACTTCATAAGCTTCATTAAGGTGAGAAGACGGCTTTATGCTTTATAACTTTTGAGTGAGGCATGAGATTACCTAAAGTAATCAAAAATACTTTTTATGGAATGATTAAGGATAATCAAGTATTTGCTTATACCATGATTATATATAAAACATAGTTGAAAAACATGTTATTTACGTTTGATGATTAAAAATGTGATAAATTATTATGTGCGATGTTCCAGGGATCCAAAATGGTATTTTTGGATTGAGGACGTCAAGAAGTACATATGTGTAAAATTTCACGTTAATTGGACTTCGTTTGGGTGGTCAAAAGTCCGTTGACCGCCAAGTCAACTGCCATACCCGACCGGGTATTGACAAGTACCCGACCGGGTATTTGCTGAAGAATTGCCCCAGGGGGCTACTGCCTCATATAACCGATCGAGTATGGGTAGATACTTGATCGAGTATACATTGAAAATTAGCTTTGTGGGCTATTGTCTCCTGTACTCGACCGAGTATGGGTAGATACTAGATCGAGTATTGGTTTATGCTCAAAACGGGCAGTTTTGAGTAGGTTAACGTGGACCGTTCAGGTGGGACCCGCCCACGTTGGTTCCTAAGAATTGGTATATGACTATAGGACTAGGCATTGTCCATAGTTAAAGAAATGAAAGGTTAGCCATATCCAGATTAGGATTTGGTAGATGTTGCACACTAATTAGTAGTGCATAATTACATGTTTTTATGTTTGATTTATGTTGATTGTTTGACGTTTTATTTAGTTTATAAACATTTATGTGATTTCAGTTGTAATTGTATTTTAGTCTTTATTTATAAGTTGTAAAGTATAGTTAGGATTTGTGGTGTTGAAAAGGAAAACTTTGAAGAGAAGAAAACAAGAAATTTGACTGCCCAAGAGTAAAACCCGACCGGGTAGAAACCCCCACCCGGGACAGTGCTTTGGTTAGCTTGGGGGAGAGTTTTATGGAATACTCACATTCATACTCTTTATTCTTGTAAAAAAAATTATAAGATCTTGTTAAGTTGAAAACCCGAAAGGGCAACTTAAGCAAAAATAAAGCAAAAATAAGAGTGAGCTGTGAGGATTAAAACAGAAAAATGTGGGAAGCTGGGATAAAAACCCGAAAGGGCACCTAGGCAAAATGTGAGAACGAGAGAAAGTATTTTCTTTTATTTCTGCAGGATCCTAAGGGTAACAAAAAAAAGTTTGAGGTTGATAAAGAAATATGGAGTTGAAGACCCTCTTTACTGTTATATTTTTGGGGATTTACTTTATGTGTTTCTAAAAACACTCGTGGATGTGTGTGTTGATATTCTTGTCATTTTAAGAACTTCTTGGACCGGATTTGATATTACTCGAGACGAGTAAAGGTATAAGTGTGGCGATGTTTGATGCACATTAATTAGTAGTGCATAATTACATGTTTTTATGTTTGATTTATGTTGATTGTTTGACGTTTTATTTAGTTTGTAAACATTTATGTGATTTCAGTTGTAATTGTATTTTAGTCTTTATTTATAAGTTGTAAAGTATAGTTAGGATTTGTGGTGTTGAAAAGGAAGACTTTGAAGAGAAGAAAACAAGAAACTTGACTGCCCAAGAGTAAAACCCGACCGGGTAGAAACCCCCACCCGGTCGGGTATGATTTAACAGACGAAATTGCCAAGAAAATCACTGGACCCGGTCGGGTCCCCTACTTGACACGGTCGGGTCAGATGTGACCCGGGACAAAACGACGTGCGAAGATCACCAGAACGTGGCGGATTATCTGATTTTGACCGGACCCGGTCGGGTAAGTACTTGACCCGATCGGGTACCCGGCCAAAGGTGTTGAAAAACACCTATAAATAGCACACTTTTTCTTCTCTAAAAATCAATCCCTTCTTCTATACTCCTAAGCTCAGTTTAGAATAGCATTTCTTATATTTTTATATCATGTTTAGTCTCCAAATGAGGAGCTAAACTTACATTCTTGGTGTTGCTCTTGAAGCTTGTTGATTATTAAAGTTGTGCGTTATTTTCTTAACTTCTTTCCTTGAATATTAAATAATAATTCTTTCCTTAATACCATTTCTATATTAATGTTGGGGAGTGTTGCTAAGATGACAATTAGTTAACATCTCGACATTAGTTAGAATAGTATTTTCTTCCTCTATATTAATGTTGGGGAGTGTTGCTAAGATGACAATTAGTTAACATCTTGATATTAATTATAGTAGAATTCATCTTCTTTAATAATATTCTTCCTTGAATATTAATTAATTCCTATTCATATTTCATATTAATATTTGGAACATTACTTAAAGGATCAACTAGTTTTGTTTCATATATTAATTATTACTAGAAACGATCAACGAACCGATGGTTAATCGTTGATGGTTTCACAAGTAAGTAACTTCACTTTATTAATGCACGGTCGTGATTAATAAACTTAAGAGGGATTAATTTTGTTGATTAAACTGAAACCGTTGTGTTGAGGTTATCAATCGCAATTGATTTCATCAAGGAGTTAGAAAGATTAAATGCTACTATTAAATCGGTATAAGGTGTTGTTCTATATTTGATTAATAGTAAGGATTATTAATGAACGGTTGTTGTTAATAACTACCCTCGATGAAGTAGATATACTCCCCGATTGGGTATTCGAGAGGGAATAAGTTATAGATATAACAATGATCGACTAAAATATATCAACAAGTGGAAAGTAGCAATGTCAAGTCCCTTTTATTCTTAAATTAAACACATATAGGTCGTTCATCTTAGTTTTTAATTAAATTAAATCACTCAATCCAAATCCCCCCTTTATTTACTAAGTTTCATAAAAAGAGAATTATTCATTTCCCTGTGGATACGAACTCTACTACGCTATACTGCGTATAAGTGTTTAGTATTGAATTTATTTTGACACACCGTGACAAAGTGCTCGTCAAATTTGGCGCCGTTGCCGAGGAAAGACAATTACTTTTCTTTTTATTTTATCTCATAAAAATCAAAAACAAATATATATATATATATATATATATATATATATAAATCTTGCTCTTCTATTTTCTGAGCTCACATGAGTTATGAGTATATGGATACCAACACTTCATCCTTAGAGAGTCAAATTTCCTTCTTGACTTCTCTAATAAAGGAATCTATCTTTAACTCAAAAGCTCAAGATGCCAAGACATGCAACATTTGCATGTCTCACAGGCACCTTAGGGACTTCTGCCCAAAGCTCCAAGAAGAATACCTTGCACAAATTGATGATGTACCTCACATGAGGTATGATCCATTCTCCAACTCTAATATGTCCACGGAGGACATGTTTCGAGCTCTTACTAACAGTGTGACCGCCATGCAACAAAACATGGTGCAATTCCAAAATGAGACCAAGTCTAGCATTTTGAATTTGGAAACTCAAATGAGTCAAATAGCCGGAGTCGTGAGTAGGCTTGAAGCAAGGGATTCAGAAAAACCTCCTTCTCAACTAGAATGTGATCCTAGACAACAAACTTTTGCAATCACATTGACAAATGAAGAGGAAATGCAAAAGGAGATCCAGAATCCAGGAGAAGTAGAGGAAGAAAAAGACACGGAGCTCCAACTGGTCAAAGAAGAGGATAATCTGAGCTTCAAGGTTAAATATCTATCCTTGTCATCTTTTGAGGTACACCCATCAATTCTAAAAATTTTGAGGGAAACTCATAAACTTGGAAAGGACAATGACATTTCTGAAATCCTCTTCAAAATTGAGGGATCGAAAAACTTTTCATTGACCATAGTAAACGATAATTTCTTCCCTTTCCTCCTACCGCATGAATCAATGACAATCTGGATATTTGATCCTGGAAAGATTCCCAAATTGAAGAGTCGAGAAGTTGAGCACTCCTATGAACGTCCTAGGAGTGAAAGTGTGAAAAAGATAAACTACCATGATCCAAGTTTGAATGACTGAACACAATGATGCCGTCATGCCGCGACGTTAAATAGGGCGCTTCTTGGGAGGCAACCCATGCAAGGTACGTTTACTTGTTTTATTTTATTTTTATACATTTCAAAAAAAACAAAAAAAAAATGACCTGGGATTGAACCCGGCCGGGTATAAAACCCTACCCGGTCGGGTTACCTCTTAAAACACAGCACCCGACCAACCGCTCGGGCGAGGCAGATGAAGAACAAAGAATAAATCAACCGCCCGACCGGGTAGACCCCTATACCCTGTCGGGCAACTCAGCAAAAAACTCTCTGCCTCTGGGGAACAGCTTACGCCCGACCGGGTCGGTCACTATACCCGGTCGGGCGGTCGGGCAAAAGCCCGATAAGGGTGCGGGCGGGCAGCTTTTCTTCCCCATTTTCTTTTCTTCCCATTCGAACCACACCCCAAATTTCCTCCATTTCCAAAAGTCAAAAGCTTCATATCTCCTACATCCATCCACCAATTAAACCCATTTCATTCATCTCCTCTTCACCCTTTTCATCTCCACACCCACGAATCACCAACAAAACCTCCCAAAAAATAACAAAAAAAACACATTCATCTGAGACACAAGCACTAGGGACAGTGCTTTGATTAGCTTGGGGGGAGAGTTTTATGGAATACTCACATTCATACTCTTTATTCTTGTAAAAAAAAATTATAAGAGCTTGTTAAGTTGAAAACCCGAAAGGGCAACTTAAGTAAAAATAAAGCAAAAATAAGAGTGAGTTGTGAGGATTAAAACAGAAAAATGTGGGAAGCTGGGATAAAAACCCGAAAGGGCACCTAGGCAAAATGTGAGAACGAGAGAAAGTATTTTCTTTTATTTCTGCAGGATCCTAAGGGTAACAAAAAAAAAGTTTGAGGTTGATAAAGAAATATGGAGTTGAAGACCCTCTTTACTGTTATATTTTTGGGGATTTACTTTATGTGTTTCTAAAAACACTCGTGGATGTGTGTGTTGATATTCTTGTCATTTTAAGGACTTCTTGGACCGGATTTTATATTACTCGAGACGAGTAAAGGTTTAAGTGTGGCGATGTTTGATGCACACTAATTAGTAGTGCATAATTACATGTTTTTATGTTTGATTTATGTTGATTGTTTGACGTTTTATTTAGTTTGTAAACATTTATGTGATTTCAGTTGTAATTGTATTTTAGTCTTTATTTATAAGTTGTAAAGTATAGTTAGGATTTGTGGTGTTGAAAAGGAAGACTTTGAAGAGAAGAAAACAAGAAACTTGACTGCCCAAGAGTAAAACCTGACCAGGTAGAAACCCCCACCCGGTCGGATATGATTTAACAGACGAAATTGCCAAGAAAATCACTGGACCCGGTCGGGTCCCCTACTTGACACGGTCGGGTCAGATGTGACCCGGGACAAAACGACGTGCGAAGATCACCAGAACGTGGCAGATTATCTGATTTTGACCGGACCCGGTCGGGTAAGTACTTGACCCGGTCGGGTACCCGACCAAAGGTGTTGAAAAACACCTATAAATAGCACACTTTTTCTTTTCTAAAAATCAATCCCTTCTTCTATACTCCTAAGCTCAGTTTAGAATAGCATTTCTTATATTTTTATATCATGTTTAGTCTCCAAATGAGGAGCTAAACTTCCATTCTTTGTGTTGCTCTTGAAGCTTGTTGATTATTAAAGTTGTGAGTTATTTTCTTAACTTCTTTCCTTGAATATTAATTAATAGTTCTTTCCTTAATACAATTTCTATATTAATGTTGGGGAGTGTTGCTAAGATGACAATTAGTTAACATCTCGACATTAGTTAGAATAGTATTTTCTTCCTCTATATTAATGTTGGGGAGTGTTGCTAAGATGACAATTAGTTAACATCTTGATACTAATCATAGTAGGATTCATCTTCTTTAATAATATTCTTCCTTGAATATTAATTAATTCCTATTCATATTTCATATTAATATTTTGAACATTACTTAAAGGATCAACTAGTTTTGTTTCATATATTAATTATTACTAGAAACGATCAACGAACCGATGGTTAATCGTTGATGGTTTCACAAGTAAGTAACTTCGGTTTATTAATGCACGGTCGTGGTTAATAAACTTAAGAGGGATTAATTTTGTTGGTTAAACCGAAACCGTTGTGTTGAGGTATAAACCGGTTTATTACTAGTGTTGAATATTAATTAATTTTGTTGATTTCATCAAGGAGTTAGAAAGATTAAATGCTACTATTAAATCGGTATAAGGCGTTGTTCTATATTTAATTAATAGTAAAGGTTATTAATGAACGGTTGTTGTTAATAACTACCCTCGATGAAGTGGATATACTCCCCGATTGAGTATTCGAGAGGGAATAAGTTATAGATATAACAATGATCGACTAAAATATATCAACAAGTGGAAAGTAGCAATGCCAAGTCCCTTTTATTCTTGAATTAAACACATATAGGTCGTTCATCTTAGTTTTTAATTCAATTAAATCACTCAATCCAAATCCTCCCTTTATTTACTAAGTTTCATAAAAAGAGAATTATTCCTTTCCCTGTGGATACGAACTCTACTACGCTATACTACGTATAAGTGTTTAGTATTGAATTTATTTTGACGCACCGTGACAAAGTGCTCGTCAGTAGAGGATAGACTGGGGATTGAGTAACCTTGGACGGAAAATGATCCAGAATACTCCAGGTGGGGTCGAGTACCCTTGGACGGTAAATGATCCTGAATACTCTAGGTGGGGTCGAGTACCCTTGGACGGTAAATGATCCAGAATACTCCAGGTGGGGTCGAGTACCCTTGGACGGTAAATGATCCAGAATACTCCAGGTGGGGTCGAGTACCCTTGGACGGTAAATGATCCTAAATACTCTAGGTTGGGTTGAGTGCCTTGGACGGTATATGATCTTACAACACTCGGTAGTATGAATCGAAGGTAGACTATAGCTTGTGAGCTAAGCAAACGGGAAAGGAGTGAGAAAAGTCAGGTAAGAACTTTATCTTTAAAAGTCTCTTTAAGGTAAATGACCTACGGGTTGAGTATTTTACGAGTATATATATAGTATGTATCATCGGGTAGATGAGAGACATCTATATATATATGTATCACCCTATTTTTGGGTCTCGTGTCTGAAACATTAGTTATTCTTCATATAGCCTGCTTGTCACTAGTACTTCTATGGAGTACTGACCCCTCCGGGGGCCCTCACATTTTTCAGGTTAAGGCTAGAGTCCTACTATCTGCACCTTTGCCTAGGGTGATCATTCAAGGAGGAAGACGTGGTTCGTGCTTCCATTCGTATTTGAAATATATAAACTGCTCATGGATATTTGAACAACGGTTTCCTTAAAACGGTTGGGGGCCTGCGTGCCCGTGTTTGCCACGTGTGGCTAAGTATCAAACATATTATTATTTCTGCATTTGTTTGATTATGATATTGATGTTGATTATATGTGTTTACTAATCGGTTTGGCAATAGAATCAATCGGACGCCTTGTACAATTCAATAGGGATGAACTGTTGTTCTTATCGGGTTGTACGGCGGTTGTCTACGTGGCCCGGATGCGGTCCGGGGCGTGACAGTCTTCCCTAGGAGTGGACGGATCATAGCACGGTTAATTATATAGCATGCCGTGTTTAGTGCTTCTGCCCAAAAGTTTTTCGCTAGACCACTGTTAATCAGCATTGTTCTAGTCATGTCCTCCAGGATTCTATTCTTCCGTTCTACTACACCATTTTGTTGAGGAGTTCTAGGGGTAGGGAAGTTGTGGTCTATGCCTCGTTCCTTGCAGAATGCATCAAATAGTGAGTTGTCAAATTCAGTTCCATGATCCGATCGGATCTTAATCAGTTGTAGTCCCGTTTGATGCTCAACTTTCCTTACAAAAATAACAAACTCATTAAATGTATCTTTCTTGGTTGCGAGAAAGATAGTCCAAGTATATCGTGAAAAGTCATCAACAATAACTAAAACGTATTCTTTGTTTCCCCGACTTCAGACTGACATTGGACCACCAAATCCATATGAATTAGTTCTATGGGCTTGCTTGTGCTCACAAAATTCTTTGTTTTAAAATGTAAGGAATAATTGTATTTAGATTTTGATGATGCTAGATTAATTAGGAATTTAGAGTACCCCTTTAGAAAATATGTATTAGAATTTTCCTTTGTAAAAGTTCTTAGATGTATTCGACTTGACAGAAGACCTTCAAGAACAGAAATGCTTCAAGGACAGAAGTGCTTCAAGAACAGAAGTGCCTCTTAAGGCTTTACTAAAACAGAGGACACTTGGTTCTCTGCTCCAGAACAGAAGTCCTCAGGATCTCTGTTAGTCTTGACTCTGACAGAAGTGCTACAGACCTTCTCTGCTGGATACTCCCAACAGAAGTGCTCCAGACCTCCTCTGTTCTATTCTCAGACAAAGACACCAGAAGGTCTGACACTTAGAAGATTTTCAAAGAACCGAGAAGTCAACTAAAAGATTCCTTCAACGGCTAGGAGTATGAAACGGAAAAGATACAGTGCATGCATTAAATGCTCATTTAATGCACCCCATGCTACGTAGAGTAATTGCAGATGATTGGCCGGAATGTCAGGAATACTTTATCCCAAAATAGTAACCCGCCAACTTTACCAGGCTCTACTAGTCAAGTCAACTGATCGCTCATTTAATGCAGTTGTCCTCCTACTCCTCCAACGGGAAGACAACCTCAGTATAAAAGATACACTACGAAGAATAACTTGGCTAATAACTTTGCAATCACATTGCTACAAGCAAGATATTCAAACTCTGAAAAGCAAAAGCCTCCTTGAGATTCAAACTTAGTATCCTCTACAAGAGAAGGCAGAAGTTGGAAAATTACTCTTTCCAACTCAAGCAAAGTTCCAAGTGTTCTTCAACTCTTCAAGCTCATAACATACAAATCTTTTGTAACGAAGCTAGTTGGAGGAACCTCAGTTTCAACAGAAACTCTTCTTGCTACAAGAAGGACGTCCAAATAACTTGAGTAGTGAAGTGGTGATACTTCAAGGAAACTCACTGAAAGGACCAGTGTTAAAGGAAGCCAGGCAGTGCATCCCAGGACACATCTAGGCTTGAAGAAGACGTGGAGTGCTTCTTAAGTGCTAGGGCTAAAGCTTTGTAAACGGCAGTTTTTACAGCTTAGTGGAACAGTGGATTAGAGGAACGAGTTGTTCCTTGAACCACTATAAAAATCCCTGGTGTCGTTTACTTACTGCTTTTAATACTTGCATTTTGATAGAACTGTATAACTCCTTGGACTTGGTATCTGTGTTCAGCAGAACTGGTTCTACGAGTTAACAGAAGGCCCTTCTGCCTTTGCTTCTCTGAGGCTAACAGAACTCCCTGCCAGAACCCCATCCGCTGCCAGTCTGTTCTTTCAACAGAACAGGCTATTCTGTAAATCTGGTACTTAGTTTAAAAAGTTAAAAACCAATACAGTCTATTCACCCCCCCCTCTAGACTGTATCCAGTGTAACCGGGACCAACAAGTGGTATCAGAGCCTCCTTGTTCTAATAATCTCTTAGGTTGTTTGTTGAACAAAGATCCACTTGTTTTTCTGTTTTACCTCATTTCTATCTGATATAATGGATCACTCCTTGTCCAAGAATCTTATGTTTTCAGATCTTAAGTTTGATGACTGGAGAATCCGGATGAAAGCACATCTCTGTGCTCTGCATGATGAGATGTGGGAAGTTCTAGATATTGGCCCCTTCACAAGCTTCCAGAAGGTCAATCCTGAACATGCCATAGACAACACCAGACCCCAGATGATCAGCAAAGCCAAGTCAGAATGGACCACTGAAGAGAGGAGAAAGTACAACCTAGACAATATTGCCAAGGACATCCTCTACAAGTCCATTGATGATAGGTACTTCAACAGAATCAAGAAGTGCAAGACTGCTAAGGAGATCTGGGATACTCTTGAGCTCATTGGAGCTGGTGATGAGCAAGAGAAGGACAACAAACTCACCATAGCCAACAAGAAGTTTGATGACTTCAAACTTCTCACTGGTGAAAGCATCTCCAAGATGTATGACAGGCTCCTCACTCTCACTGGAGAGATCTCTGAGCTTGGCAAGGATCTCACAACCAAAGAGATCAACCTGAAGGTGTTGAGGGGACTGCCCTCAGCATGGAAGATGAAGGTAGTTGTTGTCCAAGCCAGCAAGGATGTAAAGACTTATCCCACTGATAAGCTCATTTCAGATCTCAAAGCTCATGAGTTTGAAATGATTGAAGAGAAGGAAGATGTACCAGAAGAGAGGACCACTACAGCCCTCACTGCCAGCACATCTAAGGTAAATGATTTTGACCCTTCAGTACTTTTATCTGATGAATATATGGCTGCCTTTGCCAGGAGATTCAAAAAGTTTATGAAGAATCCAAAAGATGGAAGGAGTCCATCTTCCAACAGAAAGCCATACCAGAAGGTCAAATCAACAGAAAGAAGTGGAGAGCTTCTCTGTTACAACTGCAGACAACCTGGTCACTTCAAGGCTGATTGTCCCCATCCTAGAGTGTCCAAGAAGCAAGGACAGGATGGAGAAAAGAAGAAGTCCGAGGACAACCCCAGAAGAAGAAAGGCACTTGTGACAGAACAGCTGGAGAAAGACCCTCTGTCAGAAACAAAATCCAGTTCTGACTCAGATTCTGATGAGGCCTTCTGTTGCCTTGATACTGAGACAGAAGACCATTGCCTCATGGCTCATTCTGATGATGAGGTAACCTCTACTTCTGAATCTAGTTTTTCTTCGGTAGGCTTAGCTTTTGATTCTGATTCAATGTCAGAATTTTGGGAAGAGTTTAAGGCCATACAAGCCACTTATTCTTCTGTAACAGAAGAAAACAGTAAGTTGAAAGCTGAAATTCTTGACTTAAAGAAGGAGGTTGAGATCAAAATCAATCTTCTAATTGAGGAAAGAGATCAACTGGAAACTGAAAATGTTTCTCTTCTTAAGAGAATAAGAGAAATAGAGCCTCTCGAGATTAGTACAAAGCTTACCAGAAGGCCCAGTCTTCCATGGAAAAGATTGTGCTTGATCAACAGATTGGCACTGGTTTTGGTCTTGGTTATGGCTCAACAGAATCAGGTGAGCCTTCTGTAATGCCTAGCACCAGAGTTGCTAAGGCAGATAAGGTCATACAGCCACTGATCTCTAGCCCTATCTGTCAAGCTGGTGTATCTGGCCCAAGGTTGTCCATGAGGAAGTCAGACCAGAAAAGGGTAAGATAAAGGTTCAACAGAAACCCTTTTTGAAAAATAATGAACCTGGCAGAAAACCTTACAACATAAGAGGTTTTCAAAATAAAAAAAATAAAAGACCATTCATTGACAGACAACCTCATGTCAATCGTGCCAGAAATGATCACCAGAAGGGCAAATATCAAGAGAAAGTTAACTTCAGGCAGAAGAGGTTGGCTGGTCAACTTCAGAAGCCCAAGGTTAACCGTCCCTCTGCTCTTGATAGTATATGGGACTTCTTTCCAACAAAGAAAGCTATGCAAAAGTATGTAAACAGGAAGCATGACCCTCACAAGCATCTGCCCAAAGTGAATCACACTTCAGTTTACTATAACTTCCAGGTGGACAATGGGTACCACCCACCAAGGTTTCACTTGATGAGACCAAAATGGTACCAACTACCCAGACTCCATGACCCCCAGGACCCAGCACTGCTTGGGTACCTAAATCTTTCTTTTGATCTTGCAGGAACTGTGTGCTGGAGCCATCTCTGAACAAGAATGGTTTATTGATAGTGGATGCTCCAGGCACATGACAGGTGACAGAAGTTGCCTAACAGAGTTCCAGAAATGCAAAGGACCTAGAGTTACCTTTGGAGGTAATGACAAGGAAGGTCAAACAAAAGGAAGAGGAAAGCTGATCAAGAACCAGATAATCATTGATGATGTCTCATATGTAAAAGGACTAAAGTTCAACTTGCTGAGTGCTAGCCAGTTCTGTGACAAAGGCTACACTGTTGAATTCACAAAGGACTTCTGCTATGTAAAGCATGAGACAACAAAGGAAGTGGTTCTTACAGCATCAAGGAAGAAGAACATCTATGTAGTTGATTGGAACACTGCAAAAGATGGAGTTTGCCTGATAGCCAAAGGAGATTCAAAACTGAGCTGGGCCTGGCACAAAAAGCTCAACCATTTGAATTTCAAAACAATCAACAAACTAGCCAGAGAACACATTGTAGAAGGGCTACCAGACATTGTGTACAAGAAAGAGACCCTCTGCAGTGCATGTCAGAAAGGCAAACAAGTGAAGAATTCCTTCAAACCCATTGCTGGAGATCTTTCTACAAGTCCTCTAAATCTGATTCACATGGATTTATTTGGACCTGTTGAGACTCCAAGCGTTGGTGGCAAGAAATACACCCTAGTCATGGTTGATGACTACTCCAGATACACTTGGACTGTTTTTCTGTCAAAGAAAAATGAAACTCTTCAGAAGTTGCCATCTCTGTTAAAGCAACTTCAGACTGAGAAGAACCTGAAAGTGAAGACAATCAGATCAGACAGAGGAACTGAATTTGTCAACCAAGTCATAAAGGACTTCTGTGATCAGAATGGAACTTTTCATCAACTTTCTGCCGCCAGAACACCTCAACAGAATGGCGTAGCAGAAAGAAGGAACAGAACTTTAAAAGAAGCTGCAAGAACAATGATTGCAGAATCTGGACTGCCTATGAGATATTGGGCTGAAGCAATCAACACTGCATGCTATACTCAGAACAGAAGCATGATCAACAAGAATCACCAGAAGACCCCCTATGAACTCTGGAAGGGAAGAAAGCCTAACATCAGCTACTTTCATGTATTTGGATGCAAGTGCTACATTCTCAACAATGGAAAGGAGCATCTGAAGGTATTTCAAGAAAAAGCTGATGAAGGAGTCTTTATAGGCTATTCAAACACTAGTAAAGCCTATAGAGTACTCAACAGAAGAACCCTACATGTTGAAGAATCCATACATGTGAAGTTTGATGAAAGCACCTCTGTTAAAGAAGTAACAGAGACTCTCAAGGATGTCAGCATAGAAGACAGAACACCAGAATCAACAGAAGAGGTGGCAGACAACCCTGCATTTCCAACACCTGCACCAAACCCCCTTCTGTTGAATAAAGATGAAGACTCTGAAGATGAGGAACCAGAGAGACCAAGACAGCAGCTGACAGAACCAGACCTAACATGGTTAAGAGACCATCCTCCTAACCAAGTGATTGGTCAAATCAGAAGTAGAGTTCAAACCAGATCCACATCAAGGAGAGAAGCAATGCTTGCCTGCTATATATCTCAGATGGAACCTATGACAGTTGAAGAAGCTCTTGCAGACTCAGATTGGATCAATGCTATGCAAGAAGAGCTCACTCAGTTTGAAAGGAACAAAGTATGGGAACTTGTTCCTAGGCCGAAACACCAGAATGTCATTGGAACCAAATGGGTATTCAAGAACAAAGCAGATGAAGATGGCAACATTGTAAGGAACAAAGCAAGGCTAGTAGCTAAAGGATATTGTCAAGAAGAAGGAATAGATTTTGATGAGACCTTTGCACCAGTTGCCAGACTTGAAGCCATCAGAATCTTTCTAGCCTATGCTGCCTACAACAACATCAAGGTCTACCAGATGGATGTCAAGAGTGCATTTCTGAATGGAGATCTTGAAGAAGAAGTTTATGTGGAACAACCACCAGGTTTTGTCATCCCTACTCAATCTTCTTGTGTCTACAAGCTTAAAAAGGCCCTCTATGGTCTTAAGCAAGCTCCCAGAGCCTGGTATGACACATTGTCCCTTTTCCTAGTGAACCATGGGTTTACTAAAGGAAAGGTTGACAAAACTCTATTTCAAATCTCTGTTGCTAATCATATTCTGTTAGTACAAATATATGTTGATGACATTATATTTGGTAGTACTAATCCAGAACTGTGCAAGAAATTTTCTCAAGTGATGCAGAGTCAATTTGAAATGAGTATGATGGGAGAACTCAGTTACTTCCTAGGACTTCAAGTCAAACAAGTTCCAGAAGGGATCTTTATCAACCAAGGGAAGTACACCAGAGATCTGATCAAAAAGTTTGGAGTGGAAGGCAAATCATCAGTGAAGATTCCCATGAACACTTCACAAGGAATTGCCCAGATGATGAAGGAAAGGATGTAGATGCAACAACATATAGAGGAATCATAGGATCTCTGTTGTATCTAACTGCAAGCAGACCAGACATCTCATTCTCTGTTGGAATCTGTGCCAGATACCAATCAAAGCCCAAGGAAAGCCATCTAAGTGCTGCAAAGAGAATCATCAGATATATCAAAGGAAATCCAAATGCAGGCCTATGGTATCCCAAGGGAGGTAACTTTGAACTAATTGGTTATTCTGACTCAGACTTTGCAGGTTGCAGACTAGACAGAAAGAGCACCTCTGGTCACTGCCAATTGCTAGGAGGAAGGCTTGTTTCCTGGTTTAGCAAGAAGCAGAACTCCATCTCAACAAGTACAGCTGAGGCAGAGTACATTGCAGCTGGGAGTTGCTGTGCTCAGCTACTCTGGATGAAGCAACAACTGAAGGACTATGGGATTCAAGCCAAGGAGATCAAGTTGTTGTGTGACAACACCAGTGCTATTGCTATCACTCAGAATCCAGTTCTTCATTCCAGAACAAAGCATATTGAGATCAGACATCACTTCATCAGAGATCATGTGGAGAAGAAGCACTTCCGCATGGAACATGTGCCAACAGAAGACCAGCTTGCAGATATCCTGACAAAGCCTCTTCCTGAGGCTAGGTTCAACAAACTGAGAGAAGAATTGGGAATGATGGATGAGATTCCAAGGGAAAGATGAAAAGAAAGGCCCTCTGTTGCTGAATTCATGTTGACAGAATTCCTGTAGCAGAACCCCTTCTGTTAACCCCTTCTGTCAACCCCTTCTGTTCTCTACCCTGGCAGAACACCTACAACAGAAACCCTTTCTACAGAGAACCCTCTCTTGTCAAACAGAAGGTGGTGGACTTTGAAAAAATCTTGTAAACCGGGTGACCTAGTAACTTATTAAAGGTCTTTTACCCTTTTACCCTTAAAACGGTATCCAGCCCTATAAAATTTACTGCGCCCCCGTTCATTTACTGCGCCCCTTTTTACATTTATTGGTTTCTTGGAACCGTAAATTATCTCAAACGCCCACTAACCCATATCCATAAAATTCCCTTTCGCAAACCTAAACTGTTACTGCTCTCATAACTCTCAAGCTTTTGAACTCTTATCTCTCAGAAACTTTCTAACCGCAGTAAACTCCATGGCCATCTTGAGCTTCTCCGACCTATCCAAGGAACAAAAGGCAACACTTCTCAAGAATGTCTTGACTGGCCTGAGATGCGAACTGGAAGTACTACCCAGGTTCGCAGAGAAGAAGGAGAGGATGACCTCCATTGTTGACGGACTGTCACAATGTCAACTGAGCAGAGTCATCTCTCATGATTATGAGGCATACAGCAACATTGACACAGTTGAGTTCTATCTCAACGCATCCTTCAAGGATGAAGTCATCTCCTCCGTCGTCCAAGGAGAAAAGGTGGTGGTTGATGCTGACATCATCAACAACATCTTCCACATTCAGCAAAAGGGAGGAAGGGACTCTCTACTTGACTTGGAGGATATTGACATTCCTCTGCCAGAATTCAAGAAGAAGTTCTGCAGAAAAGGGGAAGAAGTTGAGAAAGTCAACATCAAGAAGCACCTGCTCAAGAGGGAATTTGAGCTACTTATAAACATTTTCCACAAATGTTTATGGTGCAAGTACACCTCCACTGATGATGTTACTACGGCCAATGCAAAGGCCCTGTATGCAGTGCATCATGGGGTGAACATCAATTGGGGACAAATCATGGTGAAGTCCCTGATTGAAGTGATTAAGAAGAAGAATCCCAAGACTAGCCTCTATTCTGGGAAGCTAGGGCATGGACTGCTCATTTCTGAAATGCTCCTCAAACAAGGGGTAAGCTTGAGGAAGGCTACAGCTTTGGATCACACCAAGGTAATTTTTCTGACTGCCTCTCCCAATAGGGAAAAAGCCATAAAGGCAGAGCTGAGGAGACAGCTTCAACTTGAGGCTAAGAGACAACAGGGAGAGAAGGTACAGAAACCTCTCTCTGTAGCCCCTTCTGCTGAGAAGGAAGAAAAGAAAAAGAAGAAGAAGACTGAAGGGGAAGCACCTGTTGCCCCCCTTAAGGCCGGACAGAAGAGGAAGAGGACCTCCAAACCCAAGAAAAAGGTTGCTAAACCTATGGTTTCAGAATCTGAAGGAGTAGCAGACACTCAGGGGGAACCAGAGATCCCCACCTCTGCTGCATCTCCTGAACAGAACAGGGTGCCAACTCCACCAGAGCACCCTAGTCCTGTCAAAGATGGGTATCTGTCCTTGCTTGACAGACAGTTTACCCGGGTCCTTGAATGGAGAAGGTGGAGAATGGGACCCCTCCACAAAATAATTCAGTTTTTTGATCATTATGAGGAAGAAGAAGAAGCCATCCTGAACTGGGTTGGGACTGATGATGTCTCAAAGTGCTTTGCCCTCAACTTTCTTCACTCTGTCCTTGAGAAGAAGAAGGCCAGCTACAAGGGTAAGGCTATTCTCATTTCTTCACCCTCAGAGGAAGCTGTCAAACCTCTTGAAGATGGAGAAATTGAAGCCTTTGAAGAATGGCTGTTCACCAAAATGGCATCTGACTCTGTACAGCCCAACTTCAACCCAGGAGAGTCCTCTGTACTCAAATCAGAAGGACAAGCTATGATGGAACACATCAAGGAGTGGAGGACTTCCTTGCTCGTGGATCACATCATTGTGGTAAACTCTCCAACCCCTTCTGTCATTATCCCAACAGAACCCCTCATTCCCTCACCTTCCACCAGCACAGAAACCCCTCCACCAGAACACCCTCAACATAAATCTCCTGAACAGAACACCCCCACCCCTCCTCCATCACCCAAACATAAAATTGCATCTCCTTGCAGAGCAATTGTTCCCTACAGAAACCGTTCACCTTCACCTCCCCCATCTCCCCCTCAACAGAATGCCTCACCTATTCACTCCTCACCCCAGCACCAAAACCCCTCACCCCAACAGATCTCCTCCTCCTCATCCTCTGAAACTGATCATCAATCTCCTCCTCCAGAATCTTCACCTCCACAACAACCTGCAGGAAACCTTAAACCCCTATGGTTTCTAAGAGATTCAGATCCTACAACTGTCTCCCCCATCTCTGCACCCAAAGGGTATTCTAGGGACTCTGTTGCCCCCAATCCCTCTCTGAGAAAGAAAAAGAAGATAGTCCGCAACAGAATCCCTATCTATTCTTCTTATGAAGATTCATCTGACATGGATGGTTTCATGATCAGCAAATCCCACAAAGCCACATCCAAGAGACAGAAGACCCCTCCTCTGACTCAACTGGAACATGAACAGCTTGTTCACTCTCTGTCATCTGTCCAAGAACATCACCCACTACCTAGGGGAAGAGGTCTAGAGATGCCTCAAGCAGATGGACAACAGAATGACATTCCCTTCAACAAGTTTGTTGAATCTGCAGAAGAATTTGGAGGACAGATCCTCCAAGGCTTGGACAAGCTGATAGAGATAAATGATAAGCTCTATGGGCATCTTGCTCATGTGAATGATAATCTGAATTCAGGGATGCAGTTCATCTCTGACCGTTTTGAGAACCTCACTGGGACACTCAAAAACTTCATCGCCTCCTCCTCTGCCAGAACAGATGTCCTGTCAACAGAAGTGATAGGCATCCACAACACTCTGTCAATCTTTCAACAGACTCTCCTGAGTCAAGGGCAGGCAATCCACCATATCTCAGAGCATCTTGAAGCTCTGAAGAAATCTGATGCCAGAACAGAGAGGCATCTGACCTCTATTGAGCAAATGTGCAGAACTCATCAAGAACAAGCTCAAGCCCTCCTATCTACTGACAGAGACTGGTATCAGAAGATGGTGCTCCTTGAAGCCAATAACAAGGACATCTTCTCTGCAATCCAGAAGCAGCAAGGTCTGATTGAAGGCCTTACTTCTGTCACTCAGACACTACCAGAGGCCCTGGAGCAGATAGCCTCAACCCAAGCATCAGAATTCCAGAAGATCAGTCTTATGATAGAAGACTTGAATGATGCCAAAAAGGGGGAAGAGGACCCTCAACAGACCAGGCCTAGGTCTCACAGAACTCCCACCAGAGCACCCTCCTCTAGTGAGCCTGCAGTAGATCCGGCTCCCTATTTTGAGGCTGCCCTACAAAAGAAGAGAGCAGCTGGCATACCTAGACCCCCATCTCCAGTAAAGAAGAGCTCCAAGAAAAAGAAAGTTTTCAACTTCACAGAGTGGAGATTGGGTGGCTCTCAGCAAATTGACAGAACTCAATTTGAGGAAATGAAGGCTAAAATGACTCCTACCCAACAACAGCACCTCTATCTGGACAAAGATGGTGTTGTCAGAGTTAGGTATGGAGGATCTCTTGAAGAAGCAGAAGAATGGTACAAAAAGAACATTGTCCCTGGAAAGACCATACATGAAGGTGTCCTCAACTACTTGGACTGCAAGCTCTCTCCAATATGGGCATCTTATCAAAGGTCTGGAAATCTGTTCAAAATCCGAGCTGAAATAAATGAAGAACTGCTCAGGCTTCAAAGACTAGAGGAAGAATCTCTACAGGCAGCTAATCTGGAGAATGTGTGAGGTTTAATCTCTGTAAAACCTATCTAATAAAATCACATCTCTGCCTTCTTATTTTGAAGTGCTTTTCCTCACATACTTGTCTTTTTGCCTTCTGTTTGTGTTTATTTATTTCTGTTATATTCTGCTATCTGAATGTATCGTACTCTTACTATTTTCCTATGCCAAGTTGCCCACCAAGATTTTAATGAAAAGTTTTAAACTTTAAATTTTTATGGTGAAGGCACTTCTCTGGAAATAGTTAAAGGGTTTTGGCATCATCAAAAAGGGGGAAATTGTAAGGAATAATTGTATTTAGATTTTGATGATGCTAGATTAATTAGGAATTTAGAGTACCCCTTTAGAAATTATGTATTAGAATTTTCCTTTGTAAAAGTTCTTAGATGTATTCGACTTGACAGAAGACCTTCAAGAACAGAAATGCTTCAAGGACAGAAGTGCTTCAAGAACAGAAGTGCCTCTTAAGGCTTTACTGAAACAGAGGACACTTGGTTCTCTGCTCCAGAACAGAAGTCCTCAGGATCTCTGTTAGTCTTGACTCTGACAGAAGTGCTACAGACCTTCTCTGCTGGATACTCCCAACAGAAGTGCTCCAGACCTCCTCTGTTCTATTCTCAGACAAAGACACCAGAAGGTCTGACACTTAGAAGATTTTCAAAGAACCGGGAAGTCAACTAAAAGATTCCTTCAACGGCTAGGAGTATGAAACGGAAAAGCTACAGTGCATGCATTAAATGCTCATTTAATGCACCCCATGCTACGTAGAGTAATTGCAGATGATTGGCCGGAATGTCAGGAATACTTTATCCCAAAATAGTAACCCGCCAACTTTACCAGGCTCTACTAGTCAAGTCAACTGATCGCTCATTTAATGCAGTTGTCCTCCTACTCCTCCAACGGGAAGACAACCTCAGTATAAAAGATACACTACGAAGAATAACTTGGCTAATAACTTTGCAATCACATTGCTACAAGCAAGATATTCAAACTCTGAAAAGCAAAAGCCTCCTTGAGATTCAAACTTAGTATCCTCTACAAGAGAAGGCAGAAGTTGGAAAATTACTCTTTCCAACTCAAGCAAAGTTCCAAGTGTTCTTCAACTCTTCAAGCTCATAACATACAAATCTTTTGTAACGAAGCTAGTTGGAGGAACCTCAGTTTCAACAGAAACTCTTCTTGCTACAAGAAGGACGTCCAAATAACTTGAGTAGTGAAGTGGTGATACTTCAAGGAAACTCAGTGAAAGGACCAGTGTTAAAGGAAGCCAGGCAGTGCATCCCAGGACACATCTAGGCTTGAAGAAGACGTGGAGTGCTTCTTAAGTGCTAGGGCTAAAGCTTTGTAAACGGCAGTTTTTACAGCTTAGTGGAACAGTGGATTAGAGGAACGAGTTGTTCCTTGAACCACTATAAAAATCCCTGATGTCGTTTACTTACTGCTTTTAATACTTGCATTTTGATAGAACTGTATAACTCCTTGGACTTGGTATCTGTGTTCAGCAGAACTGGTTCTACGAGTTAACAGAAGGCCCTTCTGCCTTTGCTTCTCTGAGGCTAACAGAACTCCCTGCCAGAACCCCATCCACTGCCAGTCTGTTCTTTCAACAGAACAGGCTATTCTGTAAATCTGGTACTTAGTTTAAAAAGTTAAAAACCAATACAGTCTATTCACCCCCCCCTCTAGACTGTATCCAGTGTAACCGGGACCAACAAGTGGTATCAGAGCCTCCTTGTTCTAATAATCTCTTAGGTTGTTTGTTGAACAAAGATCCACTTGTTTTTCTGTTTTACCTCATTTCTATCTGATATAATGGATCACTCCTTGTCCAAGAATCTTATGTTTTCAGATCTTAAGTTTGATGACTGGAGAATCCGGATGAAAGCACATCTCTGTGCTCTGCATGATGAGATGTGGGAAGTTCTAGATATTGGCCCCTTCACAAGCTTCCAGAAGGTCAATCCTGAACACGCCATAGACAACACCAGACCCCAGATGATCAGCAAAGCCAAGTCAGAATGGACCACTGAAGAGAGGAGAAAGTACAACCTAGACAATATTGCCAAGGACATCCTCTACAAGTCCATTGATGATAGGTACTTCAACAGAATCAAGAAGTGCAAGACTGCTAAGGAGATCTGGGATACTCTTGAGTGACATTGATGCCTAAGATGATCGTCTTTGCCACAATGCCCGCAAATTCGGCTATCATATGTATCAACGTATTTAGTTTTCCAAGTTCAAAAAAAATCTTTGCCCCTTTTAGAAAACTCTCGGTAGTTAGGTGTTTGTCCATAACCAGTTTCGTGCTTTTGAACCAATCTATCAAACCAGGTTGGTCCAGTTCTAGATTGCCTTTGATACGGCCTAGAACTATTTGTCCTCTAGTTCTGTTACCTAGGTCTTTGATTTATTTGAGTATTTCTTGGAACATATCCGAGACCAGCAGTCTTGTTTTCCTTTCTTTTGTACCGAGAGGGTCCAGTTCTAGAATGAAGTCTAGACCTGGTTCTATTTTTGGTACTATACGGCTGGTATTCCGGTTTATTTTTGAAATCTTGTCTCTCGGTCTCAAGGCGAGTAAGGTGTTCAATCAGCACACCAATGTTCGGAATTTTTGAAAGAAGTTTCTCACTTCGATCAACTTGTTGGTTCATGCTATCGAGCTTCAAAGAACAGATAATATTGTCTTGTTCTAAAACCACTTCACTGTATTTAAGCTTCTCACCTATTAACTCTCCCACTTTAGGTTCAAGCCTTAGCTTTGCTCGTGTGGTTTCCTCGAGTTTATATTCATGCTCAGGGATTTGTGATTTTAGATTCTCATTTTCAGAAAGGTTTTGGTTAAGCTCGATAGTTAGCCTTTTAAAAATTTTCCAAACTTTGGTTTTAGGCAAAGAATCAAACTTAGATAGAAAGTTTTCCAAATTTACCTCGAAACTCTCTTGGTCGGATTCCTCGTCGGAATTAGTCATAAGACACACCCATGCATGATTGGAACTCTTTTCACCTTCTTCCTCATCATCATCTGATGAGTCTCCCCAATCTGCCATCATCGCCTTCTTGAGGTCTCTGTTGAACCCTTTATCTTCACTGGACCTCCGGTGGGAACTGGTCTTGTTCTTGTCGTAGGTTCTGTGATTTTTCTTTTGGGGACAGTCTTTTGCCCTGTGCTCAAAGGAACCACAAACGAAACAACCTTGGTTATTAAAAGATTGAAAACCCTTTTTACCTTGCTTATTCCGGTTGCATTTGAATTTCCGGTACATCTTCCCGAATTGCTTGGCAAACATGCTCATTTCGTCATCCGATTCACTTTCGGATTCTTCTTCTTCTCGAGCCTTGAGAGCTATTCCTCGTTCTTTCCTCACGTTTTCTGCATCTTGTTCTTCTTGTAGGCCTAACTCATATGTCATGAGTGAATCGGTCAAGTCCTCTAACGTCATGGTGGAGAGATCTGTAGCTTCCTCTATTGCCGTTGTTTTAGGCTTCCATGCGGAGGGCAAGTTTCTCATAACTTTTCTCACTTGATCTTCCACAGTAATAACTTTTCCAAGTGTTGAAAGCTTATTTATAATATTAGTAAAGCGTGTAATCATATCCCTAATTGACTCTTTAGGTTTCATCATGAAGAATTCGTAATTACGCATAAATATGTCAATTTTGGATCTTTTTACACGCGAGGTACCTTCATGCGTAACCTCGAGTAAATCCCACATTTCTTTTGCGGATTTGCATCCAAGAACCCGGTTGTGCTAAGCCGGACCAAGTCCACAAATCAAATATTTTAATGCTTGGGCATTATGCTCGAGTTTACAATAATCATCAGCCGTGAATTCAGTTTTGGGTTTAGGGACAACCTTACCTTCGGATTCCACCTTAGTAATGATGTTATCACCTGCCTCAATTACGTTCCATACCTGATAATTCTCGGCTTTGATGAAGTTCTCCATTCGACTCTTCCAGAATTGATAAAATTTGTCGTTGAACAACGGTGGTCGTTGAGTCGAGTATCCTTCTTCCAATCGTTCAACCGTATTCATGCTGCCGGATCTCTTCCCAAGGTTTTAACCTTTATGTGGCGAAGACCGGCTCTGACACCAATTGATGAAACGGTTAGCAACACAAGAGGGGGGGGGGGGGGTGAATTGTGTGTGTGTGGAACCGTGGCAGTTTCTCACACAGTTCTAGTGTGGGCTTCAGGGAATTGCGAATTAGTAAAGTGCACAAGGATTTAACGAGGAAAAATCCCTTGGCTCAAAGGGATTAAAAAAACCTCGACCTCCCTCAGAGGAATTTGAAACAACTTCACTAAAAAGCCTTTTGTGGTTACAAGGTAAATTCTCCTAATCTACCCTTGAGCAGCCCCAACTCTATCTTCTCTAGGAAGAGTTATGCATCTCTATCTTGCGGGTAGAGAGCCTCTCAGCTTTACAACAAAGCTCTCACACACACGACCCCAACCCGAGGAGGATACACTTTAGCTTTTCCTCAAAACTAGTTACAACTTACAAGATAAAGAAGGGAAAAGAAACTATATCTAGAACTTCGTGAGCAGGTCCAGGTGCCTTGGTCTTGATAGTTCTTTATAAGTATTTCTCTCTGTAATTGCTCGGTCAAGCTCACCTCTTCTTCTCTTGGTCTTCGACTATATATAGCCCAGAGGATATCCGTTGATTCTCCTTCCTTTAGAGGCTTTGTAGACTTGCCTTGATATTTTGAATTACTTTCCTTCTAGTAGCTCCTCTTTTATTCGCTCAATCATGAGCAAAATTGATTCATGATTTACGAGCCATCATATAAGGACAACAAGCAGCCACAAATTATTTATGTAATCAAATTAAATCAAGCTACAAAGATTTCCTTATTCCGTGATCCGTTTAAAAAGATATTCATTTAATATTTCAATCAAGGATGGTTTTATCCAATGTTCTAAAATTCGCTAGGCGCTAGTCGGGCGGTCAAGCACCGCCTAGCGCCTAGGCGGACTAGGCGCCGATTAGTCGCCGATTAGGCGGCCAACTCGGTTTCAACATAATATCAAAAAATAAAATATTCTAACAAATATCTTGGGAGTTACGCTTAGATAAGGAAGAAACAACGGCATAAGAGGCTTGTGATTGTGGACATGATGCACTTGATGAGTCCATATCTAACAAATAAAAAATTAAATATTGATTACAACTTAGTATATCAAAGAATTTAATAAAATAACTAACCATGTAAGATGGCAACAAAAATTAGGAGGCAAGTGCATTGCAGATCAGTGGAAAATGCCTGTCCGGAAATCAGCCACACGTCAACAAGTATTACAATTACAAAACTGAAAATACACCAAAGAGGTAATGATTCAAACAAGGAAGGTCATTAAAAAATCCCTGCCTTAGAAGCTAGCTACTAATTAAAAAACCCCTGCCTTCAAAAAACCATTAGTATACCATTGCTGGAAAAAAAATCTAGTGTAATTAAAAAGAAGCTAGCTAGGCTAAACACGGATATCCTAAAAGCCCCACTATAAACCGTAGAACCCACATGAACAAAAACAAATAAAACCCAGAAATCAAGCATTGGAGGTGCCCAAACAAGATTTATCCTGATACATAAATCACCTTTGCCCAAACAAAAACATTTAATGACAGATTCAATCATTTATTTTATGTAAGTTTGTATTGTTTGACAATTTCAAACAGCAACTCTGTTTCCTGAATAGTAGCAGGCCACCAAGTTTATAAAAGTAAAATTGTTGCATTTCCATAGATATATATGCTTCCAAGGAAAAAATGCTTCAAAGGATCAAAATTTGACAGGATAGGCTATTACATTCCTATATATGGTATCCATGTTGATATTCAACAATTCTAACATGTTCTAATAGAATAGCTGGTAAGATAAACACAAAAAGTACAGTGTCTATAATGCTAAAACCTGAATTCCAAACATTACTTTTTCATGAAACAAAGGGAGTAAAATAGAAAGGCCTCAAATGGAGGTTTCTCCCTAAAGTTTGATTCACAAAAGGAATGTATATCATGTACTTAAAGTATTTACATTTAATAAGATACCAGGCACATTAGAAATAAAAAGGTCTGATAGCTATCATAACACAATCCAAATATCTTTACCTGGACTGCTGGACAGAGTGGAGATGGCTGAGAAGCTGATTGAATACTCGAAGAAGATGGAAATCCGGAAATGGAAGAGAAGAAAAATCAGCGATCAACACTTGTTCACTATGGCGTCCGTTCCATTGCAGAGGAGAAAGCGTCGCTCGTATACTCGTATTAGGTCAAGAGATGTCCTTTTGCGAAGAGAAGAAAGCCGTCCTCGTCATCGGTTTAAAAATGCAAGTTTTTTTTTAAAAACTTTGGGCGGCCGATTATCCTGGGCGGCCGATTTCACAGCGATTACGCGGCCTGGGCGGCCGATTTATCGGGGAAGCGATTAAATGCCCGAAAACAAGAAAAGCGGTAAGGGAGATCGACGCCTAGCGATTATCCAGCGCCTAGGCGGGCGATTTTTCCGATTTTTAGAACACTGGTTTTACCAAGTGTAGCATACTACGGTCTACTGTAAATATAGCAAGACCATCAACTAGCGCAAGTGATGATTATTTCCATAACGTGCATTAACCATGATGGGGGTCAACTCTCTAAAGTGGGTGCCTAATCATACATGCGAAATGTGCGACGTGTAAAATAATATAGCTTTGTATAGATGCAATATAGGTGAGCATTTATCAATTAAATCGCTTAGTATGGGCAAGCACAATAATTATGAACAGAACGTGGTTCGTTCCAATGGGTAGTTCTATCCAAAGGTCCCTCCTGCATGACCAGTTAAGTAATGAGTTATTGTTTGGACCCAAAGATAGAGTTCAATCCTGTTTAAGGTTAGTCATCAACAAAACAAAATAATCAATAAAATGACTAAATAGCTTCCTAAAACTTAGCTAACAAACTAGAATTCAAATTGCAATAATAAAATAATTAGGGATAAATTGATTTCCACGTGTGCATGGCTGCATGCACACCTAACCCGGTCAAGCTTGGTCACTTTCGACAACACCCACGACAACTACGGACGCACAGGCATGGGCCGTGTGGCCACCAATGGAATTAAGCCAAGCTTTGATAACAACAACTCCGCCACCGCAGCTGGGGCTTCTGCGTCTCTCATGGTTTACCCTGGTTCGATTCCATCGACTGTCTCACCACCGATGGAGGCCGTGAAGAAGAATCACGGGAGGCCTAGAAAGTGTCGGAATACTCCTTTTAACAGTAAGCAGGACATAGATTTATACGTAAATATCAAAGATGTAAAACTGCATAATAGAACTTCTTGAATGTGTTTGATATATTGCTTCAAAGGAAACAGGAGGAAAAACTGTCTTAGCAATAATCCATACTTCACCCTGTACTTATATGTGAAGGGTAAGAGTTGGTTACTGCTAAGTGGATTAAAAAACCTCCCACTAACAGTCCACGTACATCATGATCAATTTACTTGCGATTCTAGCTAATAATAATAATAATAATAATAATAATAATAATAATAATAACTGAATTAAATAACAAGTTTATTTATCTACATTCTCCTCCTTAAACTTGTTCCCTTCTTTCACGCATTGCACTCCAATCTTTGATCTTAGTTCTGAGAACCTTTGTCTTCCAAGTGGCTTCGTCAGTATGTCTGCAAGCTGTTCTCCCGTGCTGACATGCTCAAGTGCAATTTCTCCCCTTTCAACGCATTCCCGTATGAAGTGAAATCTTGTATCTATATGCTTACTGCGTTCATGATACACTGGATTGTTTGCCAAAACTATCGCTGATTTGTTGTCTATTTTCAGCAGTGGCTTTCCCTCCACTTTTTCATTCAAACTATGCAGTAACTTCATGAGCCAAATTCCCTGACACGCTCCTCCAGTAGCAGCAATGTATTCAGCTTCGCAAGAGGGTAGTGCTACTATTTTCTGCTTCTGTGATACCCATGTTATAGGACACTCTCCTAGAAAGAATAGAATTCCAGTAGTACTCTTCCTATCATCCATGTCAACTGCCAAATCACTATCGCAAAAACCAACCAGCCTGCTACTTTCTTTCCCACTTCTGAAAACGCAGCCCATTTCACTAGTCCCTTTTATGTATCTCAGGATTTGTTTCACTGTATTCATATGATTTTGAGTTGGGGCTTCCATATATCTACTCACTATGCCTACAGATCTAGCTAGATCAGGGCGAGTATTTACCAAGTACCTAAAGCTTCCTACCACACTTCTGTATAGCGTGGCATCTACTGGAATTCCTTCATCATATTTGCTTAGTTTGCTTTTTGGCTCCATGGGTATGCTGCAAGGATTTCATTCTCCCATTCCCATGAGTTTTAGAATTCGTTTTGCATAGCTTGTTTGACTCAGGCTTGTGACACCTTCTTCTTGTTTAACTTCCAAACCCAAGTAGTAGCTGAGCAAACCTAGATCACTCATCTCAAAGAACTCCATCATTTTCTTCTTGAATCCCTTAATTAGGACTGGATTTGAACCTGTAAAAACAGATCATCAACATATACACCAACAATGATTATCCCTATACCTGTGCCTTTCAAGTAGACTGCATGCTCATATGTGCATTTCTTGAAACCCAAAGACTTGAGACATTTGTCCAGCTTTTCATTCCAAGCTCTAGGTGCCTGTTTTAATCCATACAGAGCTTTATGTAACCTTAGAACCTTTTCTGGATATTCTTTGTTTACAAAACCTTCTGGCTACTCAACATAAACTTCCTCTTTTAATTCTCCATTTAGGAAAGCTGGTTTTACATCCATGTGATGTACCAGCCATCCTCTCTGTACAGATAAGGCTAGTAAGGTCCTGACTGTTTCCATTCTTGCAACGGGTGCAAATACTTCCATGTAATCAATCCCATACTTTTGACATTACCCCTTTGCAACAAGTCTAGCTTTATATTTTGTGATGTTACCATCTGGATCCTTTTTTACTTTGAATATCCATTTCAGTCCAATCGCCCTGTGATTCATTGGAAGATCTGCAAGTTTCCATGTCCCATTTTTCTGGATTGAATCTAGTTCCTGAATCATGGCATCTCTCCATTCCTTCTTTGTTGCAGCTTCACCATAGTTTTCAGGCTCTTCTATAGAAAGAAAACACAAACTGACATCTTCTGTGATCTCCCTAGTAGCATCATATATTTCCTGTAAAGATCTGTATCGTGCAGGTTCTTCACTTGAGCTAGAGTTGGTATGTGACACTGGTGAGTCCAGGATGGCATCACTGGATTCATAACTCTCATTTCTCCCATTTTCTTCTCTGTTATCATTGTCATCCACCTCTCTTCTTTGTACTGATTCTGAATCACTTAAGCAGGTTGCATAAGTGTTTCTCCCTGACTGCTCTATTCTGGAATCCCAATGCCACTTCTTGTCTTCTTCAAACTTTACGTCCCTGCTGATTATTATCTTTTCTTGCATTGGATCTAATAGCCTATAGGCTTTAGATCCCTCTTCATATCCCAACAATATGCCTTTTGTGCTTCTATCTTCCAACTTTTGCAGACGAGGCTTAGTTACTTTTATATGAGCAACATAACCAAACACACAAAAATGATTCACATTAGGGATTTTCCTGTGCCAGACTTGGTAGGGTGTCATCCCATTCACACTCCTTGTCATGCATCTATTTAGAATGTAAACTGTTGTACTTGCTGCCTCGCCCCAATACTTGTCAGGTAACCCCATACTCTTCATCATGCTTCTTACCATCTCCATAATGGTTTGGTTCCTCCTTTCCACTACTCCATTTTGCTGAGGTGAGTAGGGTGCTGTCAGTTGTCTGTGTATTCCTTCTTGCTCACAATATGCCTTGAATTCAAGTGACATGAATTCACCTCCCCTGTCTGTCCTAAGGCATTTGAGTTTCAATCCCTCTTCCTTTTCCAGTTTGTGGTTTAGTTTCTTGAAACTTTCAAATGCCTCTCCTTTCTGTTTTAGTAAAGTTATCCACATAAAACGTGAATGATCATCTACCAAAAGAAGGAAATAGTTCTTACCTCCAGGAGTTGACGGCTTGATTGGACCACATAAGTCACCATAAACCAGTTCCAGTTTTCCTTGTGCTCTGTAAGTTGTCTCCTGAGGAAATGAAATTCGGTGCTGTTTCCCTATCATACAGCCTTCACATGTGTGATTTAATTACTTGAGTAATTCTCGGCATTCCTTCCACCATAGAGTTGCTTGACATCTTGTTTAAAGCTGGAAAGTTTAGGTGCCCAAATCTGGCATGCCAAAGTAGGTCTGTGCTTGTAATCTTACTCAGTAAGCATATTTTGTCAACTACTTTGAGGCACACCATAAACAATTTATTCTCCTTTCTGTCTACCTTGAAAATGAGCCTATTGTCTCTGTTGAACACATTCAAAATTCCCCCTTCCAGTGTGACTTTCCCTCCTGATTGATCCATCTGTCCAAGACTTATGATGTTGCTCTTGAGTTTGGGGATATAATAGACATTGGGTAGAGATAGATGTTCTCCTGTTTTGCTCTGAAACACAACAGTACCAAGTCCTTTTATATCCACCATGGAATTATCACCAAATCTTACCTTCCCTTGTACTGTAGTGTCAAGCTTTGTAAAATATGACTTTACTCCTGTCATATGATTGCTTGCTCCAGTGTCTAAATACCACCATGTCATTGATTCTTCTTTGCTCTCCATCTCAGAAATTGATATCTGTTGTATTGACACATGTGACTTGGTCAGTTCACATGTTTCAATCATCAGCAAAGATGTTGATTCTTCTGTTACTTCTTCAACAAAATTTGTTTCTTCCTTCTTGTCTTCTTGAACACATTCAGATGCAAAATGCCCCATCTTGTTGCAATTGTAACACCTGATTTTAGACTTATCAAGCTGTCTTCTTTGCTGAGGTTGATTGTCTTCATTTTTGAACCAGCCCTGACTTCTTCCCCTTCCACGACCTCGTCCCCTTCCTCTGAAGTTGGTCTAAGGTCTGGCTTCATCTCTGGCTCTCCATTCAGCCCTTGTGAGAAGAATAGTTTCTTCATTTGTGTTGTTTTGCCCTATTAATCTTTCTTCATGTGCTTTAAAAGATCCAATGATCTCTTCTGCAGTCTTGACTTTCAGATCACAAAACTCCTCTATGGTTGATGCAATCTGCAGGAATTTCGGTGCTGCTCCTCTCAACAGTTTCTTCACAACTTTCTCCTCTTCTATCACATTTCCCAATCCTCTTAACTTGGTCACTATTGTCTGCAATCTGCCTGAGAAATCATCCATGCTTTCTGAGTTGCTCATCATCATTCCATCAAAATCACGTAGTAATGATTGGGTTCGTACTTCCTTTACACGATCTGCACCCAAATGCATTGTGCTGAGCATCTTCCATGCTTCCTTAGCAGTCTTTTTTGCTTCCAATTGAAGAAGGGTGTCCTCACCAATTCCTTGGTATATTGCTGCTAGTGTCATTTTGTCCTTCCTTCGTTCAACAGGTTCATCTGACTCCACAACATCCCATACCCCTTGGGCTATCATAAATACTTCCATTTTGATAGCCCATGATGTGTAGTTATCTCTGTTTAACATAGGATATTTTAAAGTAACAGTACCTTCTTTGCTTTGACTCTTCGCATTATTCTGTCCTTCATGGTCAAAGGTTCCATCTCCGAGCCCTTCGCTTGCCGAAGAGGAACTAGACGAACTCATCATGCAATGGCCACTCTAACCGTATGCTCTGATACCAAATGTCGAAATACTCCTTTTAACAGTAAGCAGGACATAGATTTATACGTAAATATCAAAGATGTAAAACTGCATAATAGAACTTCTTGAATGTGTTTGATATATTGCTTCAAAGGAAACAGGAGGAAAAACCGTCTTAGCAATAATCCATACTTCACCCTGTACTTATATGTGAAGGGTAAGAGTTGGTTACTGCTAAGTGGATTAAAAAACCTCCCACTAACAGTCCACGTACATCATGATCAATTTACTTGCGATTCTAGCTAATTATAATAATAATAATAATAATAATAATAATAATAATAATAACTGAATTAACTAACAAGTTTATTTATCTACAGAAAGTACGGAACTCCTGAACAAGCTGCTGCTGCTGCAAAGAGGATTTCTTCTTCTGCTTCTGTTTCGAATTCGGTGCCCAAGAAGAGGGATCAGGTGCAGTTGGGAGGTGCCGGCCGGGGGACAAGAAGGCGGCGTCAGCGGACAAGGAAGCGGTGTTTCTTTGCACACTCTGAAAACCTCAAAGTTTGCTACTATTGGTGATGTTGGGCAAGGGTTCACGCCTCATATCATAATTTTTGTTGCTGGAGAAGATGTGAGCAACAAAATAATGACTTTAACGCAACAAAGCAAGCTAAGCTTGAGTTATGGGGCAGTGTCTAGTGCATCTCTGCTCCAATTATCAACTTCTGGAGGTAATATTACATATGAGGGGAGATTTGACACCCTTTCACGCATAATGGGCGTGGAGGAAAAACTGGTGGACTTGGCGTATGTCTTGGATGGTCAAATCATTGGAGGCAGTGTGGCCGTCCCTTGACAAAAATAAGTTATGTTTCTATGTTTACCTTTGCCCTTTTTTGGATCTGATTTTATATTATTAGAGAACACATTCTTAAAAATGAACAATTAACTGATTAAGTAGTATTGTTGCAGAAAACATTGTAATCGGCTTTTTCACAACAGGTTATAGGCATGAGCAAACATATATTCTTCTAAAAGCACATGAAGGGAAACTTAAAATCGCCATTATTGTTAATTCAGAAGCAGCATTTCAATAAAGTGAAATAGCAGATAGACATATTAAGGTAACAATATTTGGTTTTGGATGGAAAGAGGGCGATAAAAATACTTTGTGTGGAGAGCATGTAGAAGATCGAAATGCGTAGAGATAAACATGTCCCTTTGGAAGAACATGTAGTCTTCGGCTCTTCCTTCGTCAGCGATTATTTGGGCGGTGGGATAACTACTCCGTATAATGGAAGGAAGAAGAGGGCCGTAGATATTTCCGTTATTTGCATAGACGGAAAAGACGGAAAAAGGACCCCTTAACCATCCGTTGGTACCGTGGATCGTCTGAGGGTGAGCACCATACTCCACTCCCAAAACGACGTAGTTTTGAACAATTTAAAAAAAAAAACACGTGAACTGTACACGTGTATACAGTGACTATATTTTTCTTTCTTTTTGTCCCAGTAGAGTGAATGGTACGTGTAACTCACGTTTAAATATATGTAACTTACGTTATTGATCGATGTAACTCAAGTACATTCGAAATGTAACTTGTCAAATACATAGTACTCCTTGAATATGTTTTGTTTTTAATATCATGTCTATAAAAAGGAGTGTCTAATTGCACATTTGTTTTAGCAAGGGTTCATTTTTTAATGTAACTCATGTTATTACAAATGTAATTCGTGTTGATGGCAAATATAACGTAGGTGTATACAGAATGTAACTTGCATTGTTGGAAAATTGAACAATGATTTTTGTTTGAGAATTATATATATATATATATATATATATATATATATATTATAAACATTGATTTCAATGTAAACAATGAAAAGTTGATCCTGATAGCTTAGCTACTTTTTTAAATAGTGAATATGTTTTATTTTTAATATTAGGGCTATAAAAATGATATTGCAGGGGTTTATTTCGTGGTGTAACTCGCATACATTAAGATGTAACTCGCGTCTATTAAGATGTAACTCACGTACATTAAGATATAACTCGTGTACATTAAGATGTAACTCGCGTACATTGAAATGTAACTAGCGCAGAAAAAGATGTAACTTCATTATGTATTATCAAATGTAACTTGAAGAATCAAAATAAACAAACTCTATGTATTACAAACCTCTACAAAAAAGTGTATAAATATAAAAAGCATATTATAAAAAAGGTATATGGATATAAAAAATATTAGAGAAACAAAATAGTGTATGAACATGAGTAGCAAAATACTTATTTTATTTAGATTAATAAACTTTTTGTTATGTATTGATATACAATAAAAAAAATAGATTGAATTATAATTTAAGATAAAGATAAAGAAAAGTAGGATTGCAATTAAGTTTTTGGTATTTTAATTTGATGGAAAAAGAAAAGAATTGAACAAAAGAAAAAAAAATAAAGAAAAACAAAGGAAAAGGAAATAACAAAAACTGCAGACAAAGGAAGAGGGAAAAGGAAAGTCACGTAACTTCCTTAAAAGTGGGATCGGCACACCATGCAGAAGGTGGGTCAATCCCACTGTATAATTTGCGGTTAACCATATTTGTCTCTTACTCCGTATTATATAAGCAAAGATTTTCATTAATATTAGTTAAATTTATCCTATTACTATTACTATTAGTTACATTCTCATTAATTAATATACATTCATACATTTATCCTATTAGTTACATTTTCATTAATATTAGTTATACATTTATCCTATTAATAGTAGTTACATTCTCATTTTTTCAACTTTAATATTTGTTACATTCTCTCTTTATATTATTTGTTACTTCTCAAATTATATTATTATCATTTTAGTTACATTTGAAATCTTTATATTATATAAAGTAATTGAGTGGCTAATGTGAGTTTTCTCGCACTTAAATTAATAGTAGAATAGTGGTGAAAGTACGAGTATCGTCTTGTTAATCCCAAATACTAACAATCATACAACCATAAGCAGTTATAAAGAAGCAGATAGAAAGATATGTCGAAGATTAAACGCGAATCTGGTATACCGTATGAAAATCGGCCGTTGCTCTCCCTGGAGAAGGAGAGCAGCGGCAACCCTACTCTCTCTATCTTTACGCCTCTGCGTCTCTAAGCCTCTCTCAATCAGTTAGGGTTCCCGTAAGTTTGCCTCCTTTTATAGGAGAAGTTGGCTAACTTACGGGTTACAAGGAAGCCCACGGGCTGATACACATTTGTGGCCCGTATTACACGTTTAAATAATAACTACACAAATACAAAGATATTTAATTAGATTGGACACCATAAAATATTCCCAACAATCTCCCCCTTGGTGTTCAATCATGGTCAATCAGCATTGCAGCGCGGATATCTTTGTCTTTGTTGTTATTCAGCTTCCTTTTACTTTGAACTTGACTTCTGAGGAAGGCTATCTGAAGAAGTCCTTGCAATCTCTCCTTTGATGTCTTCTTGATAATTTGATCTTTGATGCCGGGGGTTGAGGACTTCAGTATCTTGCATGTAGTCCTTGCCTTCCAGAAGTTGCTCTTGATCAGCTTGGATGAAGTCCGGTGGCGCCTCTAGAATGAATATTCTTTGGAGAATAGGAGACGCCCATGGAATTCATCTTCAGGACACGAGTATTTGACCTCTGTCTCCTCCACAATGTAGTCTTTTTGACTATTTAGAATGAATGCATTTGAGGAGAACTTGTCGGTGGTACAGCGGAACATAATGATGGTTGAATTGTGAACTTAGCTGACCATTTGAGTTGAATTGTGAACGTAGCGGAGATAGTAGAGAGAGTGTAGGAGGAGAGAAGTGTCCCAGAATGATTTTTTTGACAGTTAACAGCATGTGGACCACTCTCCCCCTCATGACGATCCGATGATTCGGGGCGTCATGCCTTTATTCTTTTATTCTGCAGAAAAAACAGGAAAAACAAGTAGAATCTAAAGAAGATAACGTAGCCCCCCGGGGTCGTGAAGACACCCGTTTTCATCACTATAGAGATAAACTCTAAAGCAATGGCCTGAAAATGTTGGTGATTCTTATGTTGCAACAGCAGGACTTCCTTCCAATTATTGGTCTACATCTATAATAGATGAGCCCTATGGAAGTTCTCGCGGGTCATGTAGACCTGCAACTGACTCTAAAAGTGCGTCTGTGTCCTAGAAAATTTCAAAACATTTGGGAGTGAGGTAACTAGACACGACGTGATCAATGAAAGTTCAGTGGCATGGGGCTGAGGCCACTGTAGTCAGTATTACTTGTCTCGGAAGGAGATAGTAATGAGAGATGCGGTTCCCCGTGAACTATGATTAAACACCTGTCTGTTGGGAGACAAGTGAGTGGTCTAGGGTAGGGTTGTGCATGCGCCGTTTGGACAAAATGCAGCGACTTCTACTCGGGATCTGAATAAACTCAGTCCTGAACCTATGGGGATAGTCCAGAGTATTTTAGTGGCTAGGAGCAAATGTTCAATTCATAGCAGGCAATTGAGGTAGCAGACTCATCATTGATAATTGTTTTTCTTCTCACTTGAGCCTTCTGCTTCCTAATGCTCATAATGTTCACTCACTCACTCGCTCACTCATGCACTTACGCTCGGCTTTGTCCCTTGGGTAGGCTTAGTTGGGTTTACTAAGCCATAGGGACATGTTCTCTCATTACTTTCTTCATTTTCTCTCTGTGCTCCCCCTCAACTGAAGCACTCGGAATGCTTTGACATTGTTAGGCACCGAAGAGGATAACATTGAACACTCCCCCTAAAATGTTGCATCCTTTGAGAGATTCCTTGCTTTGTCGGTGTAAGGCGCCAGGAGGAGAAAACTGAAACTCCCTTCTCAGAATGTGCAAGGTTTGATTGCTCACAGCTTGTCATACCCACCATGTGTGTGGAGCAATCTGAACATGTACCACACATGACGGTTTCCCTGAGACCATCATGTAGAATTTCAGCATATTGATGATCACATAATGTTGACGAGTCAGGGGAGGCTTCAGTGGTTGATTGTTGATTGTTGTAAGATGACCGTTGACGCGAGGTTGATTGAATTATCTACGATTTTCAGACCTTTTCATTGAAGTTTAGAAAAGTTTTGACCTCAGGGTTGACAATGAAAGAATTTGAACAGATTTGCCTAAGTTTTGACCTGGACATCGGTGATTTACAATGTTTGTCGGAAAACTAACGTTTTGACCCTCAAGGACTGCGAGTGAGGGCGCGTGGGAAAGGGTTCTGGGGCACAGCCCAAGAATTAATGTAGATCTTCTCGTTAGCTTTCCAACAAAAAAAAGTTTGCTCAAATCGGATCACCGAGTCAAAAGTTATGGCCAAACCAGTGCGGTGTCACAGAAAATCTCTAATTTTGAGTTTTTGAGGAATTTCTTTGAAGTTGAGGTTCTCGATGATGAATATCGAGAGCAGGGGGATTTTAAACAAAATTCTAAGGCAATACTTCGAAATCCAAATCTCGAGGTTGCCTCGAAGAATAATGGCGAAATCCACCTGCAAAACAAACCTCAGAATATCGAAATCTGCAGAATTTCAAAATGTTTGAACATCGAAAACTTTGGAGTTTCGAAAACCTCATAATCTCGAAAACTTGATGTTTGAAAAACATCAGAACATCGAAAACTCCTGAAACATTTATAAGCAGGGATGGACAAAAGGGAAATAAAGATTAACTAAATTCAGCGATTAAAAATAAAATAAAATAAATGTGTCGTGCGAGATTGATTGGTTGAATAGAAATTAAACTAATGCGAATGAGCGAATAAAAATAAAGATTTGGGTTCTTCTTAATTAACGACAAAGGGAACAAGGATTGATTCCAGGGTAATCAGATTTCTGGTAGATCAGGCCTAATTACATGAATTTAATTTAATTGAGCCTAGCTAATCAATACTAAGTTCTTACCGTTCTTGCGGCGTAGAGTACAATAATTTAGGGGATCAGGCTGATCTCTCATGCGACAGGATCCTAAATTATTGTCAAGACGAGCGAGCTTACGACCCCTTAATCGCTACTAATCTCTTAGCAAACGATTAAGTGTGTGTGAATGTGTCCTAAAATAAACTAGATCTCTCTTCATTTATTCTACAAGCAATTGTAATTCTAGCCGCGGTTCCAGGTTACAAAAGATATCAATTAAATTATTCAAACACAAATTAAACGACATTCATGCAATTAAACCATCAAGAATCTAGCCATACATCGTAATTAACCCCTTCAGCAAACCCAAATCCCTAATTAAGCTACTCACAATTCATAATTGAAGAATCAATAGAATTGGGAAGAATAGAATAAATTGTCATTAATTGAAAAGATGAACATACAAATAATCCCAGGGTCTTGGAGTAAAATAGCGGAAAACAATGAATGAATTCGTCCCTAGGTCTCTCCGTAATGTTCGTGACCCCTAAAAAGGGTAAGGGAGGCCTTATCTTACTATATACCCAAGGAAGTGAAAAAAATGAACAGTGTTCCCGCCCAAAGTTTTGGGTCAAATTCGGGTCGGGTATACAGTATCGGATCTTGGTTGTTTGTTGGGCAAAAGTACAGTTCAAGAGAAGAGATCAACATTGCATCCTGAGTAGATTTAATGCTCTACACAATTGATGGGACTGCTTGGTACTTGATTTCAAATTTTAAATATGTGGCGTGCATTGAACTGGAGGTTTTTAGTCCGGCACAATTGATGGGACTACTTTGCACAACGCACAAATGAGTTGTTTTTTGAATAAGAAGTACTCCGTATTGAGCTGGCATGTACACAAACAAATCAATTTTGAAGATTTTGCAGTACGATTTTTCAGATTTAAATATTATTTTAATTAAATATGTGGTTGATATTAGTCTACAGTGTGTTGTCTATTCAGACATCATGTCATAAAAAAATAGACACTACATACTATAAACTGTTGGATAATTGTTTTATATGTAGTATGTAGTACATATTAAGGGCACACTGCTAATTGAAGTATAAATACCGTCGAGTTTCAAGAGCATCACACCGCAAACACATCAAAGCTATTGCATAGAGAGGGTGTTGAAACCTTGAAGGGGCCATGGAGGTTGTTTGACAATCTGAAGTTGGGGAGAGCTAAATATTTTCATTAAAGGTATATCATGTCCCTGTTACCAATCTTTTAAAATATGTAGATATTCCATGTGTTTGTTGTGTACATCTAGGCAATAAAATGGATAGTGGTGACATACATATGTGCATCATCGGCTAACATTTGATATATGTATCAAAGGGATGTGTAAGCCTAATAATACACTTTGTTAATTTGATACTTATCATTATTCAGATCTAATTAATTAGTATTTCCCTATTTTTTTTGCAGGTAACATATCTTTTAACAAAAATCGGGAAAGACCACAACCAGCATCCAGAACAGAGGATTTATTTGAATCTAGGGTTTTATAAATTATATACATAGTATATGGATACACACGTGTACATATATAATACACACACACATATTACACTTGAAAACGTAATTTATAAACCTTAGTTTAAAAACCTAAATTCAATATATATATATATATATATATATATAATATTTCAGGAATTATAAATAAACGTATTCCATATAATTCAGGGTTATCACATGTGCTAATATTAGCAAATAAGAGTTAGTGAAAATAATAAAATGATATCTTAACAAAAATATTTCTAAATGTTATGCTCTATTTTAAATGCTTTACAGATTTAATATCGGAAACTAAAAATAGTAAATTAAGTTTTAGTATCGTCAAAGAAGCAATTATTATAAAATATCCAATGTGAATACATAAAACTCCACAAAGGTAATACCATGGAGTTATTAGTTACTACGTATTGGATTTACATATTTTAGGTTTGAAAGTCTATAAAAATAGGTCAGGGTTATTGTTGGCATAAGACCAGAAAATGAACATATTGAAACCAACAATCTTTAGTTTGATAAACACAAATCTTATTGGCCTTGGCCAGATAGTGGAAAAATGTGTACCAGTTTTAGGAAAATGGCATACGAGTTATTGCTATTTAATTTTACATTTCCTAGATTTGAAAAGCTCAAATAATTTGTATAACAGGTAATGGTTTGTGTGGGGCATAGTTTGAACTTAATACATTCTCTTAATCAAGTTAGTTATAGCAACATTCTTATATTACTGAATTATAAAAGAAGGATGATTTGTTTCCAACATTACATCTCAGGAAATGTTTTTAGAACCAATTTGTCTGTGATGGCTGACGAACACTTTGTCACGGTGCGTCAAAATAATTTCAATACTAAACACTTTATACGTAGTATAACGTAGTAGAGTTCGTATCCACAGAGAAAAGAATGATTCTCTTTTTATGAAACTAGTAATTAAAAAGGGGGTTTTGGTTTTGAGTGATTTAATTCAATTAAGAAACTAAGATGAACAACCTATATGTCTTTAATTCAAGAATCAAAGAGACTTGACTTTGCTACTTTCCACTTGTTGATATATTTTAGTTGATCCTTGTCATATCTATAACTTATCCCCTCTCGAATACTCAATCGAGGAGTATCTTCAATTCATCGAGGGTAGTTATTAACAACGACCGTTCATTAACAACTATTACTATTAATCAAATATAGAACAACGCCGTATACCGATATAATAGTAGCATTAATTCTTTTAACTCCTTGATGAAATCAATTGAGATTGATAACCTTAACACAACGGTCTCGGTTTAACCAATAAAATTGATCCCTCTTAAGTTTATTAACCACGACCGTGCAAACCGAATTTACTTACTTATGAAACCATCAACGATTAACCATCGGTTCGTTGATCGTTTCTAGCAGTAATTAATGTCGGGACGTTAACTAATCATCACTTTGCAACCCTCCAACATTAATATAAAATGAGATATAGGGAAGAATTAATAATCAAGAGAAGAAGTTAAGAAAATAACTCACAACTTTAATAATCAACAAGCTTCAAAAGCAAAATTAAGAATGGAAGTTTAGCTCCTCATTTGGAGACTAAACATAGCTAGAAAAATATAAAGAAATGCTATTCTAAACTGAGCTTAATAGTATGGAAGAAGGAATGATTTTTTTGTGAAGAAAAAATGTGCTATTTATAGGTGTTTTTCAACACCTTTGGCCGGGTACCCGACCGGGTATAGTGCTTACCCGACCGGGTACCGGTCAAAATCAGATCATCTCCCACGTTTTTGTGTTTCAGCACGTTAAAATGTCCCGGTCAAGTCAGACTCGACCGGGTCAAGTAGGGGACCCGACCGGGTTTGACCCAAAAATCAGATATTCTTTATTCGGGCGATTAAAATGTCCCGTTGCAAGCTTTCTCAAACGATTAATTGGTATAATGATTAAGCAAATAAAATTAAATAACAAAAGTAGTAATGGATAATTTAATTAAATGACACTAATGAGTAAATTAAACTAAAACTAGTGAACATGCAAAATAACTTGAGAGGGAATATTAACTAATTAAAACATTAAACTAGCAAACTTGTGGATGAGTAAAGTTTCAAAAATAAAATAATAAAAGGTAAATTTAATGTGACTAGTGACAATAAATTAACTAATTAAAATGGGGGTTTAAATTTGGAATTAAGGATCTTGGGTGTCTTTGGATTATGAACAAAAAAAGGAATAATTTCTCCAATCTAAGAATAGTGACATATTAATTCTCATAGACAAGAACTTGATTTTAATTCCCCTAACATGTCCTATTTCTAGGCTTAGTTTAGGGTGTGTAAGATGTGACCTAAATTAATTCTACACTCATAGACAAGCAAGAATTAATTTTTCAAACATTCAAAAGTGAAGTGATCAATTTCACAAATTACTCTTTCATTTCATCTCAAACAACTAGTCCCAAAAATTGGAGAAACTTCCTAAATTTAATTCAATATTCAAGAACACCCATTAACCTTAACTTTATCCAAATCTAAACCCCATGGAAATTTAGCCTATCATGCTTATGAAGAAACTAACACCATTAATGCAGGAGCTAAAGTAATACGTGAAAACATATAATTCTAATACAATTTCATTCAACATAGCAACAATGCAAAATCCAACTTAAGAGTAGTTCCAAATGATAAATAATCCAAGTAAACACCTATTCGGAATATGAAATAATCCAGGAATTAAAACTTAAAGCTTATTGAAATTTATATCTAAAGACAAATCAAGCATAGAACATTTAGGACTGAAATTGAAAGATAACAAAAGATAAACCGAAATTGTTGCTGCTGCTATCTTCTTTTCTGCTGGGATTTTCTCCGCTGCTGCCTAAGCCTATCTCATGTCTTTGCCGATTGTTGTGCCTTCCGGCCCAGAGCTGTTGGTCTGAATTGTTTTCTTTCCTACTGCCGACAAGTGAGCCGTGCCTGCAGCCTAGAACTGCCTTTTATTTGAGTTTATCTTGCAGATCCGTACGACTTTGGGCTGAATCTTCCATTTTTTGTTTTTCGTTTTCTTCTTTGATTGCTCTCAGCCATGTGCTGTCCTTTCTTTCATTTATTTTGCTGGCCGACACTCCGATCTGATCTCTTCATTTCTATTTTCATTTTTTTGGTTTCTTTTCCTTCTCTTTATTTTGTTTGTTTTTCTTTTTCTTCACGCAGCTTAGCTGCAGTTTTGTTTTTGGTTTCTTTTGATTAGAGTACTTGAAAGATGTCTTATTGAAATATAGTAGAATGCTGAATTTGGCAAATCACAAAATAACCAAAATACAAATAAGTGGGAAAAAAACACAAAATCAACCCAAACACTTCAATTAAACTAAATCACTCAAAAAATTGTAAACTTCAACACTAATTTCAAACATTAACAAAAATGCAACAAAAATGCAGAAAAGTGATTCAATTTGCCCCAAGTTTAACAAGAAACGCTATAAAACGTGAGTTAAAATATATGAACAAATCGGATTTATCAATCTCCTCACACTTAAACGTTGCTTGCCCTCAAGCAACAAAATTACTCTCAAACATATTTTCAAGGCAAACTGTTTATAGTGCGCACAACTCAAAGACTCAAGATCACTTAGATTCAACCATTAATAGACTAAGATTCTAATCTACCTAACAATATTTCCATGAAAGCGCAGTAATAACTCAACTTTTATGACACAACATACTAATTAAAAATCCTTTAGTATTAGCATATATGCAAGAATCGCTACTAAGTAGTTATGAGCACAAGTCAACATTCACATTCAAAAACCCTCAGTCATCCTTGAGTAGTCATGAAAAACACACAAGCTCCCGTTCTAAAAATAGTTTTAGCCCCCCTAGCATTTTTTGTTCTCTTTTTTTTGGATGATCTTGGGGAGCTATAAACCAAGCCAAGTTGGTATGAATTTTATGGTTAAACTAAATCATCGATTTGTGGGGCTATCTCATAAAATATATAAAATATACTCAACTCTCGCAGAATACGATAATGAGAAGAGCAGCGCCCCTTCTCGGAGATGAGACTCCCAACGAAGACACTTCTCAAATCAATAATCAAGTACAACCAGAATAGCGAAAGATATTCTATCAAATGCTAAAAGCAGAGCCTCATTCGAGGATAGAATTCTCCCTAATTCAAAGAATTTAAATTTTAAGCTAACCAAGGAGCATTGTATATATCCATGAAAAGAAAGTAAGACCGAACAACCATTCCAACCAAAAATCCAAACTTGTGCACACAACTTCAAAGTAGAAATCAAGCATATCTACTAATATTTAAAGATTTTTTTAAAAGTATAATGGTAATAAAAAGATTAGTTATAACAAAACTTTCAAAAAAAATTAGTTAAAGTAGATTACACCTTAGCTTATTACTGATCTTAACTTAGTTCACCTGGGCCTCTTGTCATGTACACTAGATCAGTCAATTGCCCAGTTCGTAAACCCTCCTCACACTTAGAGAATAGACCTCGTCCTCGAGGTCTCAAAATAAAATAGGGCAAATCTGCATTTTTTTTCAAAATTACCCTCCTCACACTTAAGATGAATCACAAATAAACACACATGGAGGGTGAAAATTGATAGAGAAAAGTATGAAGTACTCCCCTTGTGCTCAACATTGAAGAAGATTTGAAAGAGCAAGCACAAATGAAAATTTAATCCAATCAGAGAACTCCTGTAATTAACCTGAAAAAGCTAAGGAAAATAAAATATGAATTAAAACTAACGCACAAACAAAAGAAAAAAAAATCAATTTTTTTTTGCATTTTTTTTAGTTTTAGTTTTTTTTTGGTTGTTTTTTTGGGTTTTTTGTTTTTGTTTTTTGAAATTTTTAACCCCCTTTCTAACACTTGGATTGCCTCCCAAGAAGCGCTTCTTTAACGTCACTAGCTTGACGTTTGAGAGAGAACTATCGGTCATGCAAATTAGTCGTGGAGCACTCATCATCAAGGCCTCAACATTCCCTTCTAGGTATGCCGTCAGATGGCGTAAACCTTTAAACTCTCGAGACCACCTGAATGTAACATAGTCATCATAAACTGTATCATGTGAACTTGTAAAAACAAATCTGGCACACCCCTCTTCAGTAGCAACAACAAAAATCTCAAGCTTGGGTGCCTCCGGTGTCTCAAATTGCTCAAGTTGGCCTTCCATGATATGAGCATAACGAATAAAATTCTTAGGCTCCTCCTTTTGGTTTTCTTTTTCTTCTACTATGGCCTCAAAATTTGCATCCCAGAATTCAAACTCCGTGTCACTCTCTAAGAGTGCATCCCAACTTCCTTGCTCACTACTCCCACAAAAATCATCTAGGCAAATAGGTCTTTGTCTAACACAACTATGCTCATCATCATCAAGTAGAGAATCAAAGAAGGTATCATCGGGCATTGTTTCCTCCACATCACAAGTTTTATCAACTACTAGAACAGGTGCTTGGGCTCGTGTAGGATCAAAATTTTCATCAAGAATATCTTTCAAGGACTCTTTAGATGCAAGGCCATCCATAGACGGTAAGATATGGTCGGCGTCACAAAGTATCTCCTCGTCTATGATTTCTTCATCAACCTCAGTGAGAACTTCCAGATTGGGTTCTTCAGGGCAAACTTCTATGAGGATCAGTTCAAGTTCAGTAGCAATGGGAGGCTCAAAAGAATTAGGGTCGGAATGAGTTTCTGCCATCTCCTCCATAGTAACCATAGCCCCTTCCTCAGATGTGGTTCCTTCCCCGTGTGCCTCCTCCAGGGTGTCAGGTGCATCGTCTTCAAAAAGTTTTACAATCTCCGGATCCTTCCATAACTCTTTCGCTATTTTTTCCAAGATCCAAAGTTTTTCTCCATCAAGCTCCTCGTAGCAACCCCACTCCCGGTCTCGTCTAGCCTTATTTTCAGCCTTCATTTGATCGAGTAATGTAGTGTCAAAAGATACTGGAAATGTAGGCTCTGGGTTTATGTAAGACCCCGCTTGGTACTCGAGAGAGTATGGAAATGGTTCGGATGTATCATTTTGGAATGGTTCAGACTCCATGTGGTATTCTCCTTGATAGCCCCCGTAGTAGTATTGGTCCCTGAAATCATCAAAACCTCTTCCTTGATAGTCAAAACTGCCATAGTTCTCAAAAATCCTTCCTTGATAGTGATAGTTGCCAAGATGTTGGTAATCACTAAATTCAGAGAAATGATCATTGTATGGCTCATTTTGATCAGGATGGGGGTTATGAATGTTCTGATCATAATACTGATCAGGCTCTTGGTAGTGTTGTTGAGGATTGCCGTGATTACCCAGTGGGTAGTTAGGTTGGCAATAATGTGGTGGAGCATGGTTGTAGTGCCGGTTCGGATAATCCATCTGTATATCTTCTCAATCAAACCTGTGGACAACTACAACAGAACAAATTAAAATACAAACACATACAAAAAATAAACAAGAAAGTCTCACTAACTCAGGTTTGCCTATGCCAATTGATGGAGTATATGGCCCGGGAACTCCCGGCTCACAGACTCCTACTACTCCAGTAAAGGCCCAACAGGCCCAGAAGGCCCAACAGGCCCAAAACATGGCGCCCGGAGTGCCAAGCAGCCCACAGCGCACCAGGGGTGCCTTCGACCCCCTGGCCGAAGGCTCTAGACTCTCACAGAACGGGTTTCTCAAGCAAACTAAGAAACTGGGAGAAAACGGCGAAAACAGTAGCCCTCGGCACCAGGGTGCCCTCGGTTTGAGGAGCCCTCGGCTCCTGCTCTATAGCCGAAGGCACCTCACTCGACAAGATCTCCTCTTCACGCGCGTACAGATCACCGTACCCTGTACAACGTCCCATCCAACAGCCGCATTAAATGCGGCCACATTCGGTTTCCAGCGCCAACCAGATGAGGTGACTTCTCGGCCAATGGATGCTTGACACGTGTCCCTGTCCGGCATTTATTGCTACTATAAATAGCACCCCCTTTTTCCCATTGTAGACCACGACATTCATACTGAATACACTCTCTCTCTTACTTACTTATGCTCTGACTTCTCTCTAAGTTATTCTCAGCAATAACCCCTCGGATATATACCCCCGGGTAGACTATCCATCACGAATAATAAAAACCAACTTACAACCGTGCCACTCCCCGGCAACGGCGCCATTTAATAACCCGCTTTCGCGGCGTTGTAGTAAAACGAAGTTTAGCCCTTCCGTATGGAAAAGTTTATCCCCGAGTATCGTGTCTCTGAGGAGTGGCGGAGGGAAGTGTTGGTTTCAATATTGGTCACCGGTTAGTACGAGTCGTTGCAAGCATTCTCAAACGATTAATTGGTATAATGATTAAGCAAATAAAATTAAATAACAAAAGTAGTAATGGATAATTTTATTAAATGACATTAATGAGTAAATTAAACTAAAACTAGTGAACATGCAAAATAACTTGAGAGGAAATATTAACTAATTAAAACATTAAACTAGCAAACTTGTGGATGAGTAAAGTTTCAAAAATAAAATAATAAAAGGTAAATTTAATGTGACTAGTGACAATAAATTAACTAATTAAAATGGGGGTTTAAATTTGGAATTAAGGATCTTGGGTGTCTTTGGATTATGAACAAAAAAAGGAATAATTTCTCCAATCTAAGAATAGTGACATATTAATTCTCATAGACAAGAACTTGATTTTAATTCCCCTAACATGTCCTATTTCTAGGCTTAGTTTAGGGTGTGTAAGATGTGACCTAAATTAATTCTACACTCATAGACAAGCAAGAATTAATTTTCCAAACATTCAAAAGTGATGTGATCAATTTCACAAATTACTCTTTCATTTCATCTCAAACAACTAGTCCCAAAAATTGGAGAAACTTCCTAAATTTAATTCAATATTCAAGAACACCCATTAACCTTAACTTTATCCAAATCTAAACCCCATGGAAATTTAGTCTATCATGCTTATGAAGAAACTAACACCATTAATGCAGGAGCTAAAGTAATACGTGGAAACATATAATTCTAATACAATTTCATTCAACATAGCAACAATGCAAAATCCAACTTAAGAGTAGTTCCAAATGATAAATAATCCAAGTAAACACCTATTCGGAGTATGAAATAATCCAGGAATTAAAACTTAAAGCTTATTGAAATTTATATCTAAAGACAAATCAACCATAGAACATTTAGGACTGAAATTGAAAGATAATGTGGAGGTATTGGCCCCACGGGCCAAGGCAGCCCTCTCTATCCTATTGGGCCTGTTTGCTTACCTCTGCCCTGGCCCATGTTGTTCTGCCGCTAGCCCTTCTTCTGGAACCCTCCTTTAGGGCTTCCCCTATGGCCGGGTACTTAAACTCCTCTACGCCTTTGGTTGACGTAGAGGTCTTCGGTTAGAGAGAGAGAGAGAGGTTAAGAGAGAGTGAGAGAGACCCCTGTCTCTTCTCCGTTTCAGTCCCTCTGTGGTATTCTCTCTGTGCCTCCCCTTTTCTGACCTTTGGCGTCCGTTGAGATGGCTGGGCTGGTCTGAGTGTTCTTGTCCCTTCCGGTGGTGCTTTTGGTGTGTGTGCTGTATGAGCGTGGTCTGAGCTGGAGAGGTGAAAACCTGACAGTGGTATCAGAGCCGGAACTCCTGTCGTCCTCGCCTACAGCCCGGGAGCTCCTCCGCCGCCATCCGCCGCAGATCTCCATCTCAGTGGTAAGTCGAGAAGCCCATCCTCGGGTTCTTGCTCAGGTAAATTGGCGATAAACACCCTAGGTTGCCGGGTGCCTCCGGTTTTATGTGATTCTTTGGTGTTTTACTTGATTCATCCCCTTTCCCCGCTTTGCTCTTGCTGCTGACCGTGTTGGTCTAGCTATCAGTTTGTAACTGACATTCCCCAGGTGCGTTCTCTTTACCTTCGTGTGTGAAGTGGTCTGCATGAGTATTTTGTGTTTGCGGGATTGAGTTGTTTGATCTGGTATTCTGCTTTTCTGTCTCATTTACGTGTTTATCTCTACTTTACTGTTTTTTGTGCCTTCTTGGTATCCTTGTGAACTGGGTTTTTTGCCTCTGTGACTCGGCACCTGAGGTTAGGACTGACAGGTTCCCTGTCAGTCACTCAAGTGGCCCTCGGATCTGTGTGGCCTGTCAGCCCGCAGCCGGGTACACTGGTGAACCCTAGCTCCTTGGTTCTCTGTCTCTTTGTTTGCTATCTTTCATTTACCTTGTCTTCAGCCACTGATTCTTCAGTGTTATCCTTTTTTGTGTTCCTTATCATGTTTGCCAATATGTATGGTATGTTACCTTTTAATGGAAAAACTGATTTTGACATTTGGAAACAAAAGATCAAATGTGTTTTAATCCAGCAAAAGGTTTTCAGAGCTGTAAGTGAACTATATTTGGATTCTGATGATAGTGCTAAGATAGCTGAAATGAATGAAACTGCCTGCTCGACTATATATCTTAACCTATCTGACTCTGTGCTTAGAAAGGTTGGTATTTTGGATTCTGCTAAAAAGTTGTGGGATAAGTTAGATGATCTTTATACTGATACTTCCCTGCCTGGTAAACTGTTTTTGCTTGAAAAATTCTTTCGGTTTAGGCTAGACCTAACCAAAGACATTGATGAAAACTTGGATATTTTTAATAAGTTGATCCAGAACATTAAACAATCTGGTGATAAACATATTGATGATTATACTGCATTTGTGTTGCTTAATGCTGTTCCTGATTCATATAATGATGTTAAATCTGCTATTAAATATGGTAGAGATGATGTCACTCTTGATATTGTTGTGAATGGCCTTAAGAGTAAGGAACTTGACCTTAAACATAAAAGGAGTATCTCTAGTCAACCCAAGGATTCTGGTGAGGCTATGTTTGTGAGGGGTAGATCTAAGAGTAGGTCTAAGAATCAGAAACAGGATGCCCAAGCTAAAAATAGTAACCCGAATGGTAAGAAGAGGAATAAGTCTAGAAAGCGTGTGTGCTACAACTGTGGCAATTCTAGCCACTTTATAAAGGACTGTCCCCATCCTAAGAAACCTGGGCAGGCTAGTGTAGCTATAGAGAGAGATGACCTTGGTGAGGTTCTCATGGTGTGTGACCATGTTAATTCTGTTCGTAATACCTTGACTGAGCATGAATGGCTAATTGATTCTGGTTGTACCTATCATATGACTCCTTTTAGGGATTTGTTTTCTAAGTATGAGAATTGTGATATGGGTTATGTTTCCTTGGCTGATAATAAGAGATGCAATGTTTTGGGTGTTGGTGATATATGTCTCAAATTTTCTTGTGGCTCTGTGTTTACTCTTAAGAATGTGAGGCATGTCCCTGATTTGTGTCATAACTTACTATCTGTTGCTGCCTTGGAGGGTAGTGGACTAGAGGGAAAGTGGGGGAATGGGAGTATGAAAATTTTGAAAAATTCTCTAGTGTTGTTTAAAGCTGAAAAGGTGAACAACCTTTATGTGTGTCATGCTAAACCTTATATTGACTCTGTGAATGCTGTGAATGTTGTGAATGTTGTGCATACTGATAAAACCTTGTTGTGGCATAATAGACTAGGGCATATGAGTAATAAAGGTTTAGGGATCATGCACAAACATGGTTACCTTGGTAAAGACTCTGTGAACTCTTTGACTTTCTGTGAATCATGTGTGCTTGGTAAACAACATAGAGTCCAGTTCCCTCTATCCTCTTATCCTAATATGACTAAGTGCTCCTCTGTGCTTGAATATGTGCATGCTGATGTTTGGGGTCCTGCTAGTATTCCCACACATGGGGGGAAACGGTATTTCTTGTCCTTAATTGATGATTTCTCTAGGAAAGTGTGGGTTTATCTTCTAGAACATAAGTCTGATGTTTGTGAGAAGTTTAAAGCCTGGAAGTTACTTGTAGAAAATCACACTGGACAGAATGTTAAGACCCTTAGGACTGATAATGGCCTAGAGTTCTGTAACCAAGAGCTTGACCAACTGTGTGCCACTTCAGGCATTAAGAGACATAAGACTGTGCCCTACACACCCCAACGGAATGGGGTGGCTGAAAGGATGAATAGAACCCTTCTTGACAAGGTTAGGAGTATGTTGTCTACCTCAGGTTTACCTAAGAAGTTTTGGGGTGAAGCAGTCACCACTGTCACCTATCTGATTAATAGATCTCCCTCTGTTCCCATAGGGGGTCAATGCCCTGAAGTTAAGTTTACTGGTGGGCCTCTTGACCTAACAAACCTTAGGGTCTTTGGGTGTGCTGCCTATGTTCATCAGAAAACTGATAAGTTAGATCCTAGATCCAAAAAGTGTGTGTTCTTGGGTTATCCTGATGGGGTAAAGGGATATAGGTTGTGGGATAGAAGTGTGCCTGGTTTTAAGGTGGTTATAAGTAGGGATGTAATTTTTAATGAATTTGATTTCCCTTGCTTGCTTAAACCTGTTTCTGAGCATGAGCCTGAGAGGACACCTGTTGAGGTGGAGCCTCAGACTCCTTCTGTACCTATTATTCCTGTTGTTATGTATGACACTCCTCCTGTTGTTCCTGTCATCCCTTCTGATGTGCATGTTAATACTTCTTATGATACTGCTACCTCCGGTGAGGTGGAGTTCAACACTCAAGATGACCATGTGCAAAATGATTCTCTGTCTGGTGAGACTAATGTGTTTGATGATTCTGCTGAGAATGATAATGTTGATTTGCATGACTACCAACTTGTTAGGGATAGGGGTAGAAGAACCATTAAGAGAAAATCTGATACTTTGTCTGATTATGCTTTTACTGCGTGTGATATATCTGATTTTGCTTTTACTGTGTTTGAGACCCTAGACCTAAATGAACCTAAGACCTATAGTGAAGCTATAAGGTCCAGAGAGTCTCAGAAATGGCTTGAGGCCATGAAAAGTGAGATGGACTCTCTAAGAGTGAACCAGACTTGGACCCTTGTTCCTAGACCTAATGCCAGCTCAGTGGTTGAGTGCAAATGGCTGTTTAAGGTCAAGGAAGAACCGGGTAATAACATTAGGTATAAGGCCAGGTTAGTTGCCATGGGGTTTACTCAAAAAGAGGGGGTAGATTATGCCGAAATCTTTGCTCCTGTAGTTAAGTTTACTACTGTTAGAATCATGTTGGCATTGGTTGCTCACCATGACTGGGAGAAGAAACAAATGGATGTCACCACTGCATTTCTGCATGGTGAATTGGATAAGAAAATTTACATGACTCAACCTGAGGGCTTTGTGGATCCCAAGAGGAGTGACCATGTTTGTCTGCTTAGGAAGGCCTTGTATGGCCTGAAGCAATCCCCTAGGCAGTGGAATATTAGGTTTGACAAGTGTATGCAGTCTATGAAATTTGTGAAATCTGCCTGTGATCATTGTCTTTATTTCAAGAATACAAATTCTGTACCTGTGTTCTTGTTAATCTATGTGGATGACATGTTGATTATTAGCCCTTGTCTTAAATCTATTATGTCTGTTCAAAAATGTCTTTGTGAGAACTTTGCGATGAAAGATCTTGGTGATGCCAAGAGGATACTTGGGATTAACATTATTAGGGATAGGAGCAAGCATACTCTTGTTCTAAATCAGATTTCGTATGTTGAGAAGGTTTTGAGTAAGTTTAATATGTCTTCTGCTGCACCTGTGCATGTTCCTCTTGCCTCTCACTTTGTGCTAAGTAAGAATCAGTCTCCTAAGACTGATTCTGAAATTGAGCTTATGAAGTCTGTTCCTTACTCCAATGCTATAGGTTCTGTGATGTATCTGATGGTTAGTTCTAGACCTGATATTGTCTATGCTGTGAGTTGTTTGAGTAGGTTTATGTCTAATCCTGGTATGCCTCATTGGAATGCTTTGAAATGGCATTTGAGATACTTGAAATTTTCTGCTAATCATGGTTTGATTTTTACTAAGTGTACTGAAGGTGTGAAACTGAGTGGTTATGTTGACTCTAACTATGCTAATGATAAAGACAATAGGAAATCTACCACTTCCTATGTGTTCACTTTGTGTGGGTCGTGTATTAGTTGGAAATCTCAGTTACAACCAATTGTTGCCTTATCAACCACTAAAGCTGAGTATGTTGCAGCTACAGAAGCTTTCAAGGAAGCCATCTGGTTAAGTCGTCTTGTTGCTGAAATAGGTTTTCTCAAACAGGATGTTACTGTGTTTTCTGATAGCCAGTCTGCTATCCAGCTTTGCAAAAACCCTGTTTTTCATGACAGGACCAAACACATTGATGTGAGGTTCCATTTTATTCGTGATGTTTTAGATGCAGGTAAAGTGAAGTTGTGCAAGATACCCTCAGAGTTCAACCCTGCAGATATGGGGACGAAGTGTCTATCTGCTGAAAAACTTTTGTCTTGTAAACGAATTTTAAATTTGGACTGCGGTTAACTCTGTTTGCAGGTTTTGGGTATGTTGGAGGGTAGATTCTTGAAAGCGTAGTGCTTGAGAGAATCTACTCTCACGGTTAGGGAGAGTACTTTGGGTACTTCTCCAATTTCCTTTTGGGAGTATTTTGTGTATCTCCAATTTGTTTGCCAGTTATGTCTTTAGGATATCACTGGTGACCCAGCGATGATGAACCACGTGCTCATGTTACTTTGTGATACCATGCACCACCAATGATGGCCAATAAGGTGGAGAGTGTGGAGGTATTGGCCCCACGGGCCAAGGCAGCCCTCTCTATCCTATTAGGCCTGTTTGCTTACCTCTGCCCTGGCCCATGTTGTTCTGCCGCTAGCCCTTCTTCTGGAACCCTCCTTTAGGGCTTCCCCTATGGCCGGGTACTTAAACTCCTCTACGCCTTTGGTTGACGTAGAGGTCTTCGGTTAGAGAGAGAGAGTGAGGTTAAGAGAGAGTGAGAGAGACCCCTGTCTCTTCTCCGTTTCAGTCCCTCTGTGGTATTCTTTTTGTGCCTCCCCTTTTCTGACCTTTGGCGTGCGTTGAGATGGCTGGGCTGGTCTGAGTGTTCTTGTCCCTTCCGGTGGTGCTTTTGGTGTGTGTGCTGTATGAGCGTGGTCTGAGCTGGAGAGGTGAAAACCTGACAGATAACAAAAGATAAACCGAAATTGTTGCTGCTGCTATCTTCTTTTCTGCTGGGATTTTCTCCGCTGCTGCCTAAGCCTATCTCATGTCTTTGCCGATTGTTGTGCCTTCCGGCCCAGAGCTGTTGGTCTGAATTGTTTTCTTTCCTACTGCCGACAAGTGAGCCGTGCCTGCAGCCTAGAGCTGCCTTTTATTTGAGTTTATCTTGCAGATCCGTACGACTTTGGGCTGAACCTTCCATTTTTTGTTTTTCGTTTTCTTCTTTGATTGCTCTCAGCCATGTGCTCTTGCTAGCTTCTCACTGTGTGTGGTTGTCCTTTCTTTCATTTATTTTGCTGGCCGACACTCCAATCTGATCTCTTCATTTCTATTTTCATTTTTTTGGTTTCTTTTCCTTCTCTTTATTTTGTTTGTTTTTCTTTTTCTTCACGCAACTTAGCTGCAGTTTTGTTTTTGGTTTCTTTTGATTAGAGTACTTGAAAGATGTCTTATTGAAATATAGTAGAATGCTGAATTTGGCAAATCACAAAATAACCAAAATACAAATAAGTGGGAAAAAAATACAAAATCAACCCAAACACTTCAATTAAACCAAATCACTCAAAATAAACTTCAACACTAATTTCAAACATCAACAAAAATGCAGAAAAGTGATTCAATTTGCCCAAAGTTTAACAAGAAACGCTATAAAATGTGAGTTAAAATATATGAACAAATCGGACTTATCAAGGATCCTGCAGAATAAAAAGAACTACTTCTCTCATTCTCTCATTTTTCCTTGGTGCCCTTTCGGGTTTTCAACCCAGCTTCCCACATTTTCTTTTAATAAATCTCACAAACTCACTCTTATTTTTGCTTTATTTTTTCTTAAGCTGCCCTTTGTGGGTTTTCAACTTAGCAAGCTTTCTTTTCTTTTATTTTCTTTTTGTTTAGGAAGATAACAAGAATCAAGAGTGTGAATGTGAACATACCGGGAAGATCTAACCCACCGCTAATCTGTGGCACAGTCCCTAGTGCCCGTCCACATCTCCGCCATCGAAAAATCCTCCATAACCCCTATAGTGGGTATCCTCGTCCATATGATCACCGTTGTATCCGTCTTCCCCGCCTCCACCACTAGAGGTCGAACCACCAAAATAACCCCATTCAGTGGGGTTATACCATGAGGGTGCCGGAGGAGAAGTGGTCATAGAGGTGAAGTTTCCCTGATGTGCGATATAGGAGTAGATAGGTCCAAAAGTCCTCCTTTGGTCCTCTTCATATCGGCGCCAATCTTCTCGCCTTTGTTCTTCAATCCTCTCGAAGCTATGCCTTTGCTCATTTCTGTACAACCCAACTTCCTCCCGAAGTTGGGTGTAATTGAGGTTAAGAGCATTCATGTTGTTTAGCATTTCTTGCTCAAATGGAGAGTATTGATGAGCATGGGGTTGTGGGCGAGGTTGTTCAGGAATGACGGGTGGTGCTTCAAGTGCAGGTTGTTCATTGGCGGCTATGTTGTCTTCATTGTCCCCCGCCTCATTTTCCGGGGGTGCAAAATGTGGTGGAATTCCCCCGGGCATACAATAGTGGTGTCCATCACCGATTTGGTGATCGATGATGTTAAGCGGGAGGTTTTCGGAAGGGAAGGAGTAGTATAGTTCTTGGTCGGGTTTGATGTGCCAATTATAGATTTCTAGGCCACCATGTTCTATATGTGAGAGGGTCACATCGCCAGCATTCTTTAAAAACTGAAGGCCAAGAAGGGTCATGTGGTTTTGTGCACCATTGCATACAAAACCATATAGTGTGGCAATGTGGGTAATTAGACCCCCTATCAGAATTTTTCCTCCATCATTTTTAACATTTATGATGTGATCCCAAAGAACTGTGGTCACATCATATGGGCCGGCACCCGGAAGAACAGCTTGTGCTAAGAGGCATACATCCCACACTCTAGTTTGATGGTTGTTTGGTCTTCCGAAAAAGCAATTAGCCAAGAATTTTAAGAAAATTCGGAAGACCGGGTGTTGGACGTGGTCGAAATTGAGGTGGGAAGTACGAACATTGACAATTCCGGTCATTCTTCTCCATAGTTCATAGGCCACCGGTGAACTATACGCTACCGTGTCATCAAGCAAGGGTAGGCCGAAGTGTTCAGCGAATTCTCTTTTAGTGAGTGAGCGGTTCTCGTTGAGCAGACAAAAGTTGATCGTGTTATTGGTGTGATCATTTTCATCTTTCACATGCTCAACGAAACTGTAAAACTCATACACTAAACGAGAATATGGCCAATAATGCATATCAAACATTTTAAGCATGCCACACCTTTTAAGAATATATGTCTAATAATATCATGAATCCAGAACATAGTTAATGTCAATTGGCATATAAAGCGGGAGGGTTTTACCTCTCGTTCAAATTGCTCAAGGAAACGGGTGCGTTGTGCTTCGGTCTCAAATTCCACCGATTCGAAGCCCTCGACTGGTGGAATAGCTCTTGGAGCTCTTGAAGTAGCTCTTCCCTTTTTTGGTGCCATGGAATTTTTCCCCCTTTTTTTTGGTGAGGGATTTTCGATTTTTTTGGGGAGGTGGGATTTGGTGAGGGTGAGTGGTATGGTTTTGTAGAGGATGATGAGGAGAAGAGGTATTTGATGTTTGTTGGGGATTTTGGCTTGAATTTTGACTTTGAATGTCCAAAAATGGAGGGGTTCGAAATTTGGTGTAGGGTTTATGGGTTTGGTTGATTTTGGGGATTTTGGAAGGATTAATTGGTGTAGGGTGGAAGAGGGAGGTGAGGAGATGAAGAATATGATGTTATTTGATGAATTTGGTGCGGGAATGAGGGAGATTTGGAGGTTTTGGTGAATGAAAATGGAGGTTTTGGGGTGGGTTGTTCGAAAATTGGAAGAAAGAATGAGGAAGAAGGTGGATGGCCCGACCTGGTATAGGTTGAAAGTCCGTTGACCCGGTCGGGTTAGCGTTCCAGAGACTTGCAGAGAGCTTTTGCCTGGATACCCGATCGGGTCTCCTTTCTTTACCCGGTCGGGTGAGCTGATTTACTTAACCAGAGAGGTCTGGTAGTTGATACCCGATCGGGTGAAATAAAATACCCGGTCGGGTTTGCCTCTTTTTTTCAAATTTACGCTCCCCCACCCGGGTAGCCGTGCGGGTATCCCTATTTTTATGTCATACCCGACCGGGTGAACTGTGATACCCGGCCGGGTATATTCCGGAACCGTTTTTTTTTTACACACACACTCTACTAAAAAAATAGAAAGAAAAACATACCGTGCATGGGTTGCCTCCCAAGAAGCGCTTTATTTAACGTCGTGGCTTGACGATATCTTCTGTTGTTCCTCATTCGTAGACCGGTTCAGCGAGGTCTATGACTTCCACGTTTTTGGTTTGAAAACCCTCAAAGAAGGGTTTTAATCTCTGTCCTTTCACTTTCAGCACCTCTCCCGTCTCCAGGTCCTGAATTTCCACCGCCCCGTGTGGATATGTTTTGACCAGTTTGTATGGTCCGGTCCAACGGGATCTCAGCTTTACCGGAAATAGACGAAGACGTGATTGGAATAGGAGGACTTTTTCATCAAGTTTAAAATCTTTTCGTATGATCATTTTATCATGCCACTCCTTCGTCTTTCTCTTGTATATTTCCGCATTGTCATAAGAATCCAGGCGAAGTTCTTCCAATTCTTGTAATTGGAGCTTCCTATGTACACCGGCCTCGTCAAGATTGAGGTTGAATTCTTTAACCGCCCAATAGGACTTGTGTTCTAGCTCTACGGGAAGATGGCATGCTTTCCCAAACACAAGTCTATAAGGGGACATACCGATTGGCGTTTTGTAGGCAGATCGGTATGCCCATAGCGCATCATCAATGTGTATACTCCAATCCTTTCGGTTCGGGTTCACTGTTTTCTGGAGTATAGATTTCAACTCCCTGTTTGAGGTTTCCGCTTGGCCATTGGTTTGAGGGTGGTAGGCTGTAGAAATTTTGTGAGTCACACCATATTTTTTCAGTAGGGATCCCACAATTTTATTACAAAAATGTGTGCCTGAATCGCTTATTAAAATTCGAGGGACCCCGAACCTTGAAAATATGGGTGATTTTAGAAAACTAGCCACCACCTTGCCATCATCAGTTTTTGTTGCCTTGGCCTCCACCCATTTGGAGATGTAATCTACTGCAAGAATGATGTATATGTTACCTTGGGAATTTGGGAAAGGTCCCATGAAGTCGATACCCCATGCATCGAAAATCTCACAGAAAAGCAGGGGGTTTTGTGGCATCTCGTTCCTCCTTGAAATGTTGCCCGCTCTTTGGCAATTGTCACAAGATTGACAAAAGCCGTGTGCATCCCGAAATAGACTCGGCCACCAAAAACCGCTTTCAAGTATCTTCATTGCCGTTCGTTTCGGACCGAAATGTCCTCCACAAGCATAAGAGTGACAAAACTCTATGATGTGGGCTATCTCATATTCAGGGATGCATCTTCGGATTATTTGATCCTTACAATGCTTCCATAAATATGGGTCATCCCACACATAGAGTCTTGAATCCATTCTTAATTTTTCTTTTTGAGATTTTGAGAGTTGTGGAGGAAATTTGCCGGAAATGAGGAAGTCAACAATATTTGTGTACCATGGTTGTGTGACTTTGATGGAGAAGAGAGTTTCGTCCGGGAATTCGCCTGTGATGAGATTTGTGTGGAGGTCTTCGATGTCTTTGTGAGGAATGAGGTGGCTTAAATGATCGACCACCAAGTTCTCCGCTCCTTTCTTGTCTTTAATTTCCATATCAAACTCACTCAATAGAAGGACCCATCGAATGAGTCTTGGTTTGGCTTCTTTCTTTGTCATAAGGAATCAGAGAGCGGCATGGTCGGTGTAGACAATAACTTTCGTTCCAAGAAGGTAGGAACGAAACTTTTCCAAAGCAAAGACTACCGCTATCATTTCCTTCTCGGTGGTGGAATAGTTCTTTTGGGCTTCGTTGAGGGTTGATGAGGCGTAGTAGATGACATGAGAAGCTCTTCCGACTTTTTGGCCTAAAATAGCCCCCACCGCATAGTCACTTGCGTCGCACATGATCTCAAAAGGAAGAGACCAATCGGGAGCTTGTATGATTGGGGCAGTCACCAATCTTACTTTTAAAGTGTCAAAAACCTCTTTGCATTCATCATTTAGATCAAATTCCACCTCCTTTTGTAAAAGTTTGCATAGAGGAGATGAAATTTTTGAGAAATCCTTGATGAATCTCCTATAGAAACCGGCGTTACCGAGGAAAGAGCGGATGTCCCGTACGTTTGTGGGGTACGGGAGCGTTTGAATCACATCAATCTTTGCTTTGTCCACCTCGATCCCCTTTGATGAGATCACATGCCCAAAAACAATCCCTTGTTCTACCATGAAGTGGCATTTTTCAGAGTTCACCACAAGGTTGGATTCAATGCAACTTTTTTAGCACAAGAGTGAGGTGATAGAGGCAAGAGTCAAAAGAGTCCCCATGGATTGTGAAATCATCCATAAAGACCTCCATGAATACCTCCACAAATTCTGAAAATATGCTCATCATGCACCTTTGAAAGGTGCCCGGTGCGTTGCATAATCCAAAGGGCATTCGTCGGTAGGTAAAAGTGCCAAATGGACATGTGAAGGTTGTTTTCTCTTGGTCCTCCGGGGCTATTGGTATTTAGAAATACCCGGAGTAACCATCGAGAAAACAATATAACTTGTGCCTTTCTAACCTCTCTAGCATTTGATCAATGAAAGGCAATGGAAAGAAGTCTTTTCTAGTTACCGAATTGAGTCTTCGGTAGTCAATGCAAACTCGCCACCCGTTTTGAACTCGGGTGGGCACCATCTCGCCATCCTTGTTTTCAATGACCGTTACTCCGGTCTTCTTTGGCACCACTTGAGTAGGACTCACCCACTTGCTATCGGAAATGGGAAAGATGATTCCCATTTGAAGCAATTTGATCACCTCCTTTTTCACCACCTCCATCATGGGTGAGTTCAATCTTCGTTGCGGTTGTCTCACCGCTTTGGCCTCGTCTTCGAGCAAGATCATGTGCACGCATCTGGATGGACTAATGCCTTTGATGTCGGCAATAGACCATCCAATGGACAATTTATATTCCTTGAGGACCGCCATCAATCTTTCTTCTTGTTCTTGGGACAGGGCATTTGAAATAATCACCGGTAGAGTGTGATTTTCACCCAAGAACACATGCTTCATATTTTCAGGGAGTGGTTTTACTTCCACCTCCGGTGCCTGCAAAACAGATGGTAGCGGCTTCTCGCTTGGAATGGTTAGTGGGATGGCTTTAGAGCCCGGTGGCAAAAGTGGGAGTTGATTTAACTCCGCCACCATAACCTTCATGTTATTTGACATAGAGTATTCCAAAGTAAAATCCTCTATGTCGTTTTCAATTGAGCTTAGTACCTCATCCTTTCCCTCAATTTCAAATACATCTTGGACCCAAGTGTCGCAAGTGTCAATCGCAAAGAGAGAGTGATTATCAGTAGGGTATTTCATGGAGTCGTAGATATTAAATTCGACTTTTTCGCCATCGAACTCCATGGTTAACACTCCACTAAAAACGTCAATTTTTGCCTTGGCCGTTTTCAAAAAAGGTCTGCCTAGTAAAATTGGGACTGCATTTTTATCGTTCTCCATTTCAAGAACGTAAAAATCAGCGGGAAAGATTAAATTATCCACCATGACGAGAACATCCTCTACCACACCTTTTGGGTAGGCATTGGATCTATCGGCAAGTTTGATAACAACCCCCGTCTCATGTAAAGGTCCTAGTTCTAGGGACTTATATAGAGAATATGGGATGACATTGATTGATGCACCCAAATCTAACATAGCCCTAGAAGAACTAGAATTTCCAAGTTTACATGGTATAGTGAACATTCCCGGATCACTATAGTTTTTGGGCAGTTTCTTTTGAAAAACGGCCGACACTCTTTCACTTACTTGGATTTTATGCTTGCCATTCAACTTGTGTTTCCTTTTAATTGTGCAAAGTTCTTTTAAAAACTTTGCAAACCTTGGAACACCTTTTATTAAATTGAGAAGAGGGATATTTACCTCACATTTGCTGAAGGTCTCATAGATGTCTTTGTCATTGTTGTATTTTCGGTTATCCTTGAGAGCCTCCGGAAAAGGTGGCACCGGCTCATATGAGTTGAGCGGTGGGAAATTTCTTTGAGGTGTGATCTCCTCCTCTTTTTCCTCTTCATTTTGAGGGTTTGTGCTTGGTATCAAGATCTCCTCCTCCTCTTCTCCCACATGGCTCTTTGCTTTTGCCTTAGCCATAACCAATTCTTTGCCACTTCTCAAAGTGACCGCATGAGCTTGTTGCCTTGGATTCGGCTCCGTTTCAGATGGGATTTTTGCCGAATCCCTAGCTTCTAGCCTACTCACGGCATTTGAGATTTGGCTCATTTGGCTTTCCAAGTTGTGGATGCTAGACTTTGTTGTTTCTTGAAATTGGGCCACACTTTGTTACATCGTAGTCATGTTCATGGCTAGTGCTCGAATCATGTCTTCGGTGGACATGTTTGAGTTTGATATTTGGCCTTGTTATTTGTATTGTTGAGTTGGAGGGTTTGATTGTTCAGGGGGTTGAGAATTTCCGTACCTTAGATTTGGATGATCCCTCCATCCTGGATTGTAGGTGTTGCCGTGAGGATCGTACCTCCTTTGGCCTTGGAACCCCAAAGCATTGACTTGCTCGGAGTTCTCCTCTTGTAGAGTTGGGAAAGAATCTGTGGGATGCCCTTGTGTTGAACAGATGCCGCAGACCTTGACTTCTTGGGTTTTTGGATTTAAGAGGAAATCTTTAACCAAAGAAGTCAAGCCGGCTACTTGACTCTCCAACGAGTTGTTGGATTCAGCCGCCATGACTCTCTTTGTTGACCGCCGATCATAGTGTCTACAATTTTCGGCCAACTCCGAGATAAGATTCCTAGCTTGAGAAGGAGTTTTGTTGACTATTCCTCCTCCACATGCGGCATTGATCATCCGTCTATCATCATCGCAAAGACCATCATAAAAGTAAAGGATGAGGTCTTGCTCGGAGTAGTCGTGATACAGGCAGCTCGCACAAAGTTTCTTGAATCGTTCCCAGAATTCATAGAACGATTCATCATGTTTTTGCTCCACATTTCTGATTTGTTTCTTTAGAGATGAGGAGATTGAGGCAGGATAATACCTTTCGAGGAAGCTCTTCTTCATGGCCGCCCAAGTGTCTATGCTTCCCGAGGGAAGATAGAATAGCCAATCTTTGGCGGTGTCTTTTAGGGAGAATGGGAAAGCCCTCAACTTAATTTGTTCCTCGGTAACACTGTTTGGGCACATGCTTGTGCAAACGATGTGGAACTCCGAAAGATGTTTATTCGGGTCCTCTCCTCTTAGCCTGTGGAAAGATGGAAGTAGATGTATGAGTCCGGATTTTAACTCAAATGTAGCACCCGCATCAAGAGTTGGGAAGGTGATACATAAGGGTTGTTGGTTTAGATTGGGAGCTGTGAGCTCCCTCAGCGTTCTTGTTTCAAGAGCAATTGATATTGGCTCCTCGGACTCGCTAGATTGAGAACTAGCACTTGAGGATTCCCCCGAGTCGGTACTTGAGAATTTATTTTTTAACCGCTCGAGAGCTTTTTCTATTTCGGGGTTTGTTTGGTAGGTCAGTTGGTTTATGGATCGGGTTTTTACCATATACTCAAACAAAGCTCAGCAAAATAGAAAACTTTATATATAATTTTTCTTTCTTGAAATAAAATAAAAAGAAAAATTAATTGCCTTTCCCCGACAATAACGCCAAATTTGACGAGCACTTTGTCACGGTGCGTCAAAATAATTTCAATACTAAACACTTATACGTAGTATAGCGTAGTAGAGTTCGTATCCACAGGGAAAGGAATGATTCTCTTTTTATGAAACTAGTAATTAAGGGGGGGGGGGGGGGGTTGGTTTTGAGTGATTTAATTCAATTAAAAAACTAAGATGAACAACCTATATGTGTTTAATTCAAGAATAAAAGGGACTTGACTTTGCTACTTTCCACTTGTTGATATATTTTAGTTGATCCTTGTCGTATCTATAACTTATCCCCTCTCGAATACTCAATCGAGGAGTATCTCCAATCGAGAAGAATTTTCTCTCTCCAGTGTAGTGCTTTTACATATATGTTTTTTTTGTGGAAAGTGAAATTATAATTTAGGATTTTAGGCGGAGAATGTTTAGGCGGAAAAATTTTCTCTCTCCAATGTAGTGCTTTTAGGTATAGGACAACCATTTTTAACTTTTCCCGTAAAAAATGCTAGACTTCGACCAATACTATCTTTATATACGGAGTACAAAACTCTTTAAAATATGAAAGTAATATGAAAATGTTCTTAGTTAAACATACTATCATATAAGTTTGAAATATATAATCAATTTATCGGTTTATCAGCCTTATCAATCAACTTTTTTGTCACACGTAACTTTTGATTTGGCGTGCAGAGTTGTGTAATAATAAAAGTAAGTTAGGCTAAATTAAAGTTATTTTTCTGGATGAATTGACTGAACTTATTGTAGAAAATCATTTACTTTATTTCCACATAATTTTTTCTTTATTTATTATTGAAATATAATTTTTCATAATTAAGCAAAATCAGTCAATCAAGTTAAGACAGAACTTCATAAAATTAAGCAAAATCAGTCGATTCAATTTCAGTTTCATCAAATAAGCAAAATTTTAGAGATCAGACCTATCGATCCCGCAAGTGAAGGGCCAGGAGTAGTGTACGTCACACTTGTTGGGGACATCAAAACCCTGCCGCAGCTGGGAAGAGTAGGACAACTTGCAGCTCACCTGAAGCAGCCCATAATTTGATTTGTCACGGAACCGAAGTTGAGCTTTGATCTTTATGACGGCGGTGGAGCCGTCGTGAAGGACCGCGGCCGGTGCAGAAAAGGTGAGGGTGAGGTTATTCGAGGCTCGGGGAGACTGCAAAAACGCTGCCGCTGCAGCGTTCGCAACCTGCTCGAGTGCTGCGGCACCTCCCAAGTAGAGTGATGCTTGGGAGGTGCCATTGTCATTGGTGTACTTTCTTTTGTTTCGGTTGCAGGTGTTGAGGATGAAGGTCACGTTGCCGCCTCCGGTGAAACGGCGACTGCCATTGGTGGATAAGGGCCGCGCGTCCACCTCTCGGCCACTGAACGCAGTCCCTCTTCGGGTGGCCCCCGGGAAAAAGAAGACGAAGGGCGCAGCATCAAAGAAGAAAGGCAGTGTTGCCGACCAGGGGAAGCCTGTTGACATGCTCGAGGGGTATTCCTACTTGAATACCGCCGCCCTTGACATACGGTCGAAGGCTGATGGGGCGAACCTCTACGTTACTCAGCTCCATGTGGGGCCCTCGGCGATGGTAGTGCCACCGAGAGCTGATGATATCCTCTCCCAGGCTCCCGAGGGGTGTATAGCCATCCATATCTTGTCGGTGTCTATGGGCCTCTGATTCCCCCTGCACCCCTTTCTGCGTGAGTACCTTCGGTACGTAGGACAGCTCCCTTGCCAGCTCACGCCGAATAGCCATTCGTACCTTGCGGGCTTCCTCCACCTCTGCAAGTCCCGGGGGGTAACACCTAGCCTGGACCTATTCTTCCAGAGCTTCAACCTGTGCCGGGGGGGGGGGGGGGGCATGCGAACGTCGAGGGCTTCGCTAACTTGCAACAGGTGGCATTGTTCAAGTTGTTCACTGAAGCGCCTTCCTCCAACAAAGGATGGTAAGACCGATGGTGCTATGTGAAGCTGGCAGAGAGCCCCTTCCCGAGGGAGTTGCGCGACCGGTTCAGGCGCCATGAAAAGAGAAGGAGCGCCGCCCTCGAGAAAGATGGCAGGATCCTGGCTAAGATCCCGGAGGGTCGGGACAAGAACATCACCATCAAGGAATGCACCCAGGAGGGGGATCTGTACGCTCTAGGGTTCCAATGGTACCGTTTCCTGGGGGAAACAGATGAAAAGTACCCAGTGTTCGACGGAGCCTCTGGGGGTTTAGGAGGTAGGGGCCGAGGGCATCCAATCCTTATGGATATTTTTATTAGGCGTAGACATTTTTTTTGTTGCACCTTTTCTCCTCCGGTCTTAACCACCCTTATCTTTTGCAGGTATTAACATGGATCTCAACGCCTTCGCCGCCCTCAAGAAGCAGAAGGTTAAAGTCCCGGGCCAGAAGGAGCCCAGTAAACAGAAGCCCCTCGGAGAGTTTTCGAAGAAGGGCAGTGAGCCTTCGGAGGAGGCCGCCAAGAGGAAGGCCGCCGACAAAGCCCCAATCCCCGAGGGGAAGAGGCCCAAGAAGGGGGGAGCTAGGAAGAAGGCTCCCCCAGTGGTGGTTGTGGATGAGCACTCCACTTCCGAGCCCTGTGCTCAAATGGCAACGACTGCTTCTCACCTGCCCTCGGGTTAGGGGGTGAGGTAAGCTTGCCCCGGGAGGATATACGGTTGTCCCTGCCGAAGGGGGCTGCCATCACACATGGCACTGTAGACCCCCGGGAGTTCTTGGGCGGGGCTACCCCTGCATTGGATAGGAGGGCCCTCGGGAAGCTTGATGACGAAGCTCTCAAGTCAAAAATCCTCCGGTCCTCCCTTACTGTAAGTTCTTCTCCTTCTTTTTTTTTTTTGCATAGTGGTTTATTATCCTATATGTTGTATGATTGTAGCTTACCCCCTTACGTTGTTGTTGTTAACAGGCCTGCATAGCCCTCGGTGAACATGCCAGAAGGTTTGATGAGTGGCGCCTCTAAAAGGCGCAACAGGATGAGTCTCTCAAAAAAACTATTCATGACAACACCGAGGCCATGAGGCAGATGGCCCAGCTGGAAGGGGACCTCCAGCAGGCGAGGGCTGCAGCTGAGAAGGCAGCCAAGGAGAAAGCTGAGGTGGAGAAGGTTGCTACTTCGGCTGCAAGAAAGGCTTCCGAGGACGCAGAGGCCGCCAAAGCAGAAGCCGCCGCCGGTGCTTTTGCTGCCTTCATGGCCGAGGGATGGAAGGCAGAAGGCCACAAAGACTGGGTGGCCTCGGTCGTGGAGGGATCCACCGATGGGTGGGTGAAGGGCCCTGGGGCGATGTGGCTAGCCCGAAATGGCGAAGATTATTATGCCGGGGGGAATTCTTCACCCAGGCCTTGATCTACAGAAGGCTTGCGCGGCATCTGAAGATCGAGCCGAAGGCCTTCAACCTGGCGGCATATGGCCTCCCCCCCTCCAGCCTGATATCAGAGCCCCCCTTCCCGAGGGCGTTGAAAGGCCAGAATTGGAGGATTCTGAGCTTTTGAAAGAGGCCGAGGGAGATGAAGCAGAGGCCGGCACAGAGGTCATTTCAAAGCCCGCGGAAGAGGCTGCCACCGGGGCTGATAATATCTGATTTGTACTTAGTATATTTTGAACAATTTTGTTGTAACGTATATTTGTATGCCCTCGGCCTCGGCCCTTTTGTAATATACACTCTAACGCTTCTTTTCTTTTGATGAATGAACACCTGCCTTCGGGCTTTTTGTATATAATTCGTTTCCTTTGACTGTCTTTCTTTGAATGTATGCCCTCATCCTTCCTGAATGTATGCCTTCGTCTTTTCTGAATGTATGCCTTCGTCTTTCTTTGAATATGTGTTAGGACTTAGAATATATTCCTCTAATTATAATGCCTTATGTAGCCCTCGGCCACTAGGCCTATTTAGTCATCTGAATATTTTGTCGAGGGCCCAACGTTCAGGACTTAGAAATTTTTCCAAGTGTTGTTCATCTGTTGGCCCCCGGCTAATTCCTTCCCTCTGGTTCTGTGTAGCCTTCATGAGATAACCGGAGGCAAGGTGCTAAGGACTTAGAAAATTTTTCTAAGTGTTTGGATACCGTTTAGCCTTCGGTACGAGGGTACTCTTCGCTGCACAGGTATATAACCGAGGGCTCAGAATACTCAGGACTTAAAAAATATTTCCAAGTGCAGTTTCATCAAGCCTTTGACTGTGTGGCCCCTCTGGCTGCATGGAGATTTGACCGAGGGTCAAAAACATTTGGGACTTAGAAAATTTTCTAAGTGTAGTTTGTATGAGGGAGGAGCCTTCGGGTGAATGTGAGGACCTTGTCTCAGATGTGCCTTCGGCTGGCTGGTGGCTCCACAGGGGGCAAAGTATTAAGGACTTAGATTATTTTCTCTAAGTATTTCCTGCTGCTGGCCTTCGGGAGGGGACCCTTCGGCTGTATACTTTGTGGGCCTAGAACCGTTTATTTTGTCTTGCAAGGTTGGCCTGCCGTAACAAAAGCCTTCGGCTGTTTATTATGTTCCCCCAATGTTGATATAGGAGAGTTTGTAATCCAAGTCTAGCATAAAAAGGCAGACTCCCTCGGGAATTGTCTGGATGTATCCCCTCGGCATGTAGTGAGGTGCCAGAGGTGATTCTTGCTTTGATTTGGCCAACATCTGATAGCTTTGTTATATAGTAGCCTTCGGGGACGTTTTGAGTTGTTGTTGGCTGAGCCTGTCATGTTTTGTAGGATTTGAGCCTTCGGTTTGGATATAGCCGGAGGTAATCATGGAGTGGACTTAGCCATTTGTTTGATGATGTCTGTTCTGAATGGTATCTTTGGTACTTATGAGCTTCCAGGTACCGAAGGCGTTCCCATAGGGAGCCCTCGGTACATCCTCGTGAACTTGTTGGAGTGGTGTACTCATTGATTTCTCGCTGAGTCTACTCCCCTTCACCACCCCAATTGTTTTTTTTTGGGTAGTGAAGGGAAGGCTTCAAGAAACTTGGTTTCTTGGTATGGCTTGGCCTATCGGGAGGTAACAGAATACACCATTTGCTCCCCCCTCGGGTTAACCTTCCGAGTTCCAGGGGGATCGAGGGTCGTTTCCTGGGTACAACATATGGTGGTCTGTAGCCTGCCTCCCCTTGGGGGATGGCACAGAAAGCGCCTCAGTTTTGAAAGTCGTCCCCTCGGCGCTAGACATAGTCCGTGGCCTGCCACACCCTTGGGGTAGTGGCTCGGGGAGCGTTTCGATTTGGAAGTCGAATCCTGGGCATTTTAGATGCGTGCCAATCCATTGGGGAAATGGCGCGGAAAGTGTTCCGTTTTTGAAAGTCGAATCTTGGGCATATTTCGTGCATGTCATACCCTTGGGGTAATGACGCGGAAAGCGTTTCAGGGAAGGGTTTTCATTTGCACACTGGTTGCAAATGGCCGGGGGCACTACGTGCTGCCGGCACCGAAAGGTGGCGCCTTCGGTATAGGCGTCCTCGAGGGGTACGACTTTAGAAACAACACTTGGTGTTTGTTTCGGTGTACGGCCCCCGGTACTTGGTACCGAGGGGTCTTCTGTGAAAACACTTGGTGTTTTTTCTTCATTTGTCGCAGGTGATTGTGTTGTCTACCCTCGGTACTTGGTACCGAGGGGTCTTATGTGGAAACACTTGGTGTTTTTCCTTTATTTGTCACAGGTGATTGTGTTGTCTACCCTCGATACTTGGTACCAAGGGGTCTTCTGTGGAAACACTTGGTGTTTTTTTTTATCTGTTGAAAGTTGATAGTGGTGCATCCCCCTCAGCACTGGGTGCCGAGGGATCTTCTGTAGGAACACTTGGTGTTCTTTTTTTCACGCCGTGGATGTCAGTATAGTATACCCTCGGCACTTGGTGCCGAGGGTTCTTCCTTGTAGGGGTCGATATGAGGGCTTGGCTGCTCATAAGAGTCTTGTTCCATGTTCTTGGTGTCTCCAATATGCCTTCATTCTTCAAAATTTCTAGGCCTTGGGCCGCAAAATAATACATTCACGAGTTATGAGGGCTTGGCCGCTCTGATGTTATTGATAAAATCTAACTAAGTGATGTACATTCCAGTGTCTAGGGACTTCAGTCCCATTAGGGCGTTTTAGTTTGTAAGTTCCTTGTTTGATGATGGCTGCCACGATGTAGGGCCCTCGAACTTTGGTGTCATTTTCCCGCCCTCGGTCGGTTGGCTAGCTTCCCTTCTTCGGAGGGCATAATCCCCCACTTGGAATTCCCGGGAGTGGACCTTGGCGTCAATGTAACTCTTCACTTGCCTTCGGTAGTTTTCTGCGCGTATGAAGGCTTGCTCTCGGCGTTCTGAAATAAGGTGGAGGTCGAGGGCCATATTGGCGTCGTTGGCCTCTAGATCATACTGTGTGACCCTTCGGGTTGGAAGAGTTACCTCAGTGGGGGCCTTAGCTTCAAATCCGTAGCAAAGGGAGAAGGGTGTCTCGCCAGTTGCCCACCGAGGGGTGGTACGGTAGGCCCATAAGATGTTGTGGAGCTCTTCTACCCAACCACCCCCTTCGGCCTCCAGTTTCTTCTTTAGGCCCTCGAGCAAGGTCCTGTTGGCGTTCTCTACCTGACCGTTGCCCTGGGGGTAGGCAACGGATGAGAAGGTGTGTTTGAAGCCCCATGCCTCCAGGAGGGCACAAAAGGGGGCTGCCTCAAACTGAGTCCCATTTTCGGAGATGATTTGTTGGGGGATGCCAAACCTTATGATGATGTTTTTGAGAACAAAATGACGGCACATGGCCTCAGTAATGCTGGCGAGGGGTTCAGCTTCCACCCATTTGGTGAAGTAATCGATGGCGACGATGATGTACCTGTTGTTGGAGGTACCCCTCGGCAGAGGGCCCACAAGGTCTATGCCCCATCGAGCGAAGGGTATGGATGTGCTGATGGGGGCATAGTTGACCGCTGGCCTGCCGGGGGCTTTCTGGAAGTGTTGGCATGCGGAACACCTTCGGGCGAGATCCGCACAATCCCGGGCCATCGTAGGCCAGAAGTAGCCCTGGATTATTAGCCTTCGGGACATGGAGAAGGGTCCCTGGTGAGCTGAACAAGTTCCACTGTGCACTTCCTCCATCGCCACTTCGGCTTCATCTTGATGAAGGCACCGAAGTAATGTCCCGTTGTAGGACCTTTTGTAAAACCTTCCGTCTTTGATAGCGTAGCTGGGAGCCCTCAGCTTTGCTAGCTTGGCGCGGGCCTCATCCTCGGGCAGTTGCCCTGTGGTGATGAAGGCGACAATGTCTGAGATCCAGTCATCTTGCCTTTGTTGTATGTGCATGATGGGGCTAGCATGTATGCTAGAAAGGCTGAGCTCTTCTACTTTGACAATCTTTGAGATGTGCTCAGGGGATTCGGCCGAGAGCTTGGATAAAATGTCGGCCTCGGAGTTTTGAGCCCTCGGTATTTGAGTAAGAGAGTGTGCCTCAAATACCTTAAGCAACTCCTTGGCCGCCTCCTTGTATTGCTTCATTCTCCCTTCCTTGGCTTCGTACTTCCCGGAAATTTGGCCGACAACCAATTTGGAATCGCATTTGACGTGGATTTGTCGGGCCTTCATGTTGGCTGCCAGCCGAAGGCCACAGAGGAGGGCCTCGTATTCGGCTTCATTGTTAGAGACTTTGAAGGAGAAGCGGACTGTGTAATAGGCCCGGAAGCCTTCGGGTGAGATGAGAACCACCCCTCCTCCACATGCTTTGACGGCGGAGGAGCCATCGGCGTAGAGGGTCCACCAATCATCCGAGGGGGCCGAGGGCTCCTCGTCCGTGGCTGATCTCGCCGTACATTACGTCACGAAGTCTGCCAGGGCTTGGCCCTTGATGGCGGGCCTAGGACGGATGTCGATGTTGTATTGGCTCAGGAAGACAACACATTTTACCATTCGGGAGGAGCTGGTGGGGCTCCTCATCAAAGCGCCGAGGGGTTGGTGAGTGAGGACCTAGACCGGTTGAGCCTCAAAGTAATGGCCCAACTTCTTGACGGTCCACACGATAGCCAACACCGTTTTTTCCACAGGGGAGTACCGGAGCTCCGCTTCCCTGAGGGTCTTGCTAACATAGAAGATGGCATGTTGGATGTCATCCTCTTCCCGGATGAGTACTGAGCTGATGGCTGCCGGGCTAACACCCAAGTAAAGGTACAAGATCTCCCTGTAATACCCGAGATTAATTTAAGAGGATTAATAGTACTACTCATACCAACAGAGGTGCATCTCCTTTTAAGGGAGCTCATCACCCAAGAACTCCAAAGTTAAGCGTGCTTGCACGGGAGTAGTCTTGGGATGGGTGACCCCCTGGGAAGTTTCTCAGGGCGCGCATGAGTGAGGACAAAGTGTGCGGTAAAGGCTCGTGGTGGTTTGTGGGGACAGTACTAGAGGTCTAGAGTAGCTACCTTGGGTCCTGCGAGGCCGGGGTGTTACAGGTGGTATCAGAGCAACCCTGCGACAGTGTGCTGACTCGTTAGATATCGGGCGGGCACTTAGCGGGGCAAGATTCTGGGGTTTTATTGAGATTGGTTTAAGGGCGCAACGAGGACGTTGCGATCCTAAGTGGGGGTGATTGTAATACCCGAGATTAATTTAAGAAGATTAATAGTACTACTCATACCAACAGAGGTGCATCTCCTTTTAAGGGAGCTCATCACCCAAGAACTCCAAAGTTAAGCGTGCTTGCACGGGAGTAGTCTTGGGATGGGTGACCCCCTAGGAAGTTTCTCAGGGCGCGCATGAGTGAGGACAAAGTGTGCGGTAAGGCTCGTGGTGGTTTGTAGGGACAGTACTAGAGGTCTAGAGTAACTACCTCGGGTCCGTGTGGGGCCCCGGGGTGTTACACTCCCCCACCTTGGGTTTAGAGAGCACAGGGGGTAAAGATAAGTACCGTATCAGTTCCTCGAAGGCCCCCTGACATTCTGAAGTCCATTGGAAACCGGCGGTTTTTCTCATGATCTCGAAGAAGGGTAAGGACTTCTCCGCCGATTTTGATAAGAAGCGATTGAGGGCTGCCAGGCGGCCCGTCAATCGTTGGACCTCCTTTACGTTGCGTGGGGGCTCCATGTTGATGATGGTCTGGATCTTCTCGGGGTTGGCCTCGATACCCCTTCGGATCACCATGTAGCCCAAGAATTTGCCCCCCTGAACGCCGAAGGTACACTTCTTCGGGTTCAGCCGAAGGCTAAACTTCTGCATGATGGCGAAGATCTCCATCAGGTCGTCAGCATGGCTTGCTGATTGCTTGCTCTTGACGATCATGTCGTCAACATACGCCTCCATGGTGCACCCTAGGACAGCTTGAAATACCCTGGCCACCATCCGAGTGTAGGTGGCGCTCGAGTTTTTCAGGCCGAAGGCCATGACAAGGTAGCAAAAGATGCCCTCGGGAGTCATGAAGGCTGTTTTTTCAGCGTCTTCCTCATGCATAAATATTTGATGATATCCGCGGAATGCGTCGAGGAATGACATGATTTCACATCCCGCGGTTTCATCTACAAGTTGATCAATATTTGGCAAGGAAAAGGGGTCCATGGGACACGCTTTGTTGAGATCCGTGTAGTCCACGCACATACGGAATGAGGGCGGTTTTTGTGCGAGGACTACGTTTGCCAGCCATGAGGGGTAGTTTACCTCCCTGATGTGCTTGATAGAGAGGAGCATGGCAAACTCCTTCTTCATGAATTCCCTCCTCTCGGCCGAGAGGGGTCTCCTCCGCTGTTGTACTGGTTTGGCCGAAGGGTCCACCGAGAGGCGGTGAGTGATGACCCTTCGCCTGATCCCCGGCATGTCCTCCGGCCCCCATGCAAAAAAAATGGAGTAGGCGCGGAGGGCGCTGATGATGCCGGTCTTCAAGTCTTCGGGGAGCTTGGCTCCAATCTTCACGACTCTCTCCGGCTTGGCCGGATCGAGCTCGAAGTCTTCTACCTCCTCGGCTGGTTCAGCCCTCGGTCTCCTTTCTTCCGCTTCCACAGTTCCGGTGATGGTGTCAACGCGTAACTCTGTCTTGCTAGCCTTCTTTGTCACTTGAAGGTAGCAAGCGCGGGCAAGCTTTTGGTTCCCCCTTGAGTAACTGATGCCCCCCTCGGCTGGGAACTTGAGGCAGAGGTGCCTCATGGAGATGACGGCTTCGAGATCCTCGAGGGCTGGCCGGCCGAGGATGATGTTGTGGGTGCAGTCGATGTTGACGACGACGAACTCCACCTCGAGCTTGGCTCTATGGAGCCCGTCGCCGAAGAGTACCGGAAGGGTTATAACCCCCTCGGAATCAATGGTGTCGCCGGTGAAGCCGGCAAGAGGGGTCTTGATGGGCCGAAGGGACCCCCTCTCCAGATGCAGCTCTCTGAAGGTACTGAGGTACATTACATTGACGGAGCTGCCCGTGTCAATGTAAATCCGGTGAATTATAGTGTCATTGATCTCTGCGCGGATGACGAGGGCATCCCTGTGTGGGGAGGACACTGGGGGGAGATCAGCGTTAGTGAAGGTGATGGGTTCTTCTGTGGATCGTTGCGCTTACCGCTACACTAAAAGCAATCGCTGATAGTGAAGCACGCTCCTCCCCCTTTATAGCACAAGCGAAGCACCACGCGGTCCGATTGCACCGGCAGGCTAGCTGTTGCTGGCACCGCATACCCGCGGCCCAACAATCTCCCCCCAGCACCTACCAGCCTACAACTGCGCAGCATGCTGTTGCCGGGGGTCGAACCTGTGACCTTGGCTCTGATACCACTTGTGGATCGTTGCGCTTACCGCTACACTAAAAGCAATCGCTGATAGTGAAGCACGCTCCTCCCCCTTTATAGCACAAGCGAAGCACCACGCGGTCCGATTGCACCAGCAGGCTGGCTGTTGCTGGCACCGCATACCCGCGGCCCAACAATCTCCCCCCCAGCACCTGCCAGCCTACAACTGTGCAGCATGCTGTTGCCGGGGGTCGAACCCGTGACCTTGGCTCTGATACCACTTGTGGATCGTTGCGCTTACCGCTACACTAAAAGCAATCGCTTATAGTGAAGCACGCTCCTCCCCCTTTATAGCACAAGCGAAGCACCACACGGTCCGATTGCACCGGCAGGCTGGCTGTTGCTGGCACCGCATACCCGCGGCCCAACATCTTCCCTCAGCCGCTTTACTGGGGGCATATGAGTGACTTCCCCCACGTAAAGTGATTGGGCCCACTTCTTTCATTGACTCGTAGAATCCCCCCGGTATTGCCTCCGGTGATCATGAGGATGTGGCGCTTCTTTTCTTGGTACCGGGGGTACTCCTCCTCCTCACCTTTCAAGTTCCCAATCTCCCTCTTCTTGCTGAGGGGGGTGGTGTTGGGGTTGACCCATGCCTTTGCTCTCGCAGTTTGCCCTCGAGGTGGCCCTTGGTGAGGGGGGCCCTGTTGCTGAGGGCCTTGAATAAATTGGGACAAATGGCCCGCCTGTATTAATTTTTCGATGGCCGCCTTCAGCTGATGGCAGTCATCGGTTCTGTGCCCTTGATGCCGGTGGAAGCGACAGTAGGGGTATTTTGGATTGATGGCATATACTTCCGGGGGTGCGCGGGAATCTCGCTCCACCAGGCCCCTCTCCTCGGCGAAATCAAGAATGACGCTGACGGGGTGCGTCAAAGGTGTCCAAGGGTGCTCTAGGAGAACAGGCTGTGCCCAAGCCCTCGAGTTACCCTTGTAGCCTCCCCCCGAGCTTGGATTGGTCGTGCCGGGGGCGATCACCGGAGGGGGCAGAATCCTTGGGATGTGTGCGGGGAGCCCCCGGCCCCCGGTTACCTTTGTCGTCTGGCCGAGGGCGTTGCTGATCCGGGACGTGGTGGCACTTCTCCACCTCCTCGGCTTCGGCGTACCGGTCCCCCGTTGTAGGGCCCTTATATAATCGCGGGGGGGTTCGATGATGAGGCTCCTTGAGAAGTTCCCGGGGCGGAGTACCATTTGGAGGAGAGCCAGGAGGGTCCCGTCGTTAGCGCCATCAACTTTATCAGCCTCCGTTCTCCAGCGCTCTAAGAAGTCCCGAAGGGTCTCCTGCTTCCTCTGCCTCACTGTCAGCAAGTGGGAGAAGTGTTTTCTTGTGCGGCGCCTTCCCGCAAATTGCGTCAAGAATCGCTGGGCGAGTTCTTGCCATGAGTCAATGCAGCCCTCGGGCAATCGATTGAACCATTCGTAAGTCAGCCCCTCTAAGGTGGAGAGGAACCAGCGGCACAAATATTCATCTGATGCCCCCACCATCATCATGCTGTTTTCGTACCTGCTGTAGTGCTCTTGGGGGTCAGTCTTTCCGTCGTAGGGCTTGTTGGTCCCGTTTGTAATGAAAACAGTCTAGAGGGGGGGGGGGGTGAATAGACTGTTTAGGAATTTAAACTTTTCTCTAAGTCAAGTCTGACTTATCAGAGATGGTCCAAATCTGGTGACAGAGATGGTCAAGTTCTGATGGCAGAACTAGACCAGGCAGCGGATAAGTTTCTGTCCGGGTAGCCTCTAGAAGAAAGCTAAGGCAAAATGCCTTTCTGATAACTCTGAAGGAAGATCTGCTGGACACAGAGTCCAACCTTAAGAGTTAGTCAGTAGAATCTTAAGTGCAGGAATTAAAAGCTTAAAGTAAATGACACCGGGGTTTTTATAGTGGTTCAAGGAACAACTTGTTCCTCTAGTCCACTGTTCCACTAAGCTTGCAAAAACAACAATTTACAATGCCTTAGTCCCTAGAACTTAAGAAGCACTCCTCGTCTTCTTCAAGTCTAGTTGCCACCCGGGATGCAGTCCTGCTTCCTGATGGCTGGTCTCGTTTCACTGAGTTTCTTGAAGTATCCCCACTTCACTTACTCCAGCTAGTTTGAGACGTCCCTTCTTTTTCAAGAAGTGTTTGATATAAAATCAGTTTTCTCCAACGTTGCTTCTTCACAAATGATGAGTATATGAAGCTTTCGAAGTGTTGAAGAACTGAGTAACTTTGCAGTTTGCTAGTTGGATGAAGGATAGGAAAGTATATATTCCAACTGGAGCCTTTTCTTGTCTAAGGATGGAGTTTGAATCTCAAGAAGGTTGATTTTACGCAAAGTTATCCTCTTAGTTCTTCAGAGTGTATCTTATATACTGGGAGCAGTCTTCCCGTTGGAGTGTAGAAGACAGCTTCATTAAATGCATGTACTGTTGACTTGCTATTTTGGGGGCGTAAAGATACTCGCATGGTCAATCATCAGCTTTAAATATCTCTTCGTACGTACAGCATTAAATGTGCATTTAATGCGTGTACAGTACCATGTTTCCGTTGAAAGGTTCGTAACCGTTAGGGGATTTCCCGTTAGTTTAACGACCGTTGGAAAGGCTTCCGGAATCTGGTGGGTTTAGCAGAGTCTTAAGAGGCTCTCTGGTCCAATCTCTGAAGTCCGTCTCTGTTGCCAACTCTGGTATCTTTCTGATGACCAGTTTCTGATGACTTCTCTGGTGAGCAACTCTGGGAGCAACTCTGGTAGAGGCAAGATGGAACTCTGGCAGACAGACTAAGCTAAAACTTACAAAAGAAATTCTAATACACAATTTCTAATGGGGTACTTTCAAATTCTAATTAACCTAGCATCATCAAAATCTAAATACATTTATTCCTTACAATTTCCCCCTTTTTGATGATGCCAAAACCCTTTAACTATTTCCAGAGAAGTGCCTTTCACCATAAAAAAAAAGTTTAAAACTTTTCATTAGAGTCTTGGTGGGCAACTTAGCATAGGAGAATAGTAAGAGTACGATACAATCAGATAGCAATAAAATCAAATACGATAACAGAATACACACAAGAAAGTAAATAAGAACAGATATTTGAATAAGCCAAGCAAAAAGAGAGGCAGAGTTGATATCTTATTAATCTGATAAAGAAAGTAAAGCTTTACAGAGTCAGAGATAGAGAGTTAGAGATCTTCTTCATCTACCTGTGGTCCTGCTCTGTCAATCCTTTCTAGTTCTGCATTTACCTTTGCTCTGATTGAGGCTAGATCCCTCGGATTCTGATAATCAGCCCAATGTGGTGCAAGTTTGCAGTCCAAATAGTTTCTGACAGCTTCTGCAGAATTCTTGCCATTGAGAATCTTCATTCCATACCACATCTCAGCTTCTTGGATTGAACCACCATGGTTGATCTGGACAAGTCCATCACTGTCCATGAACAGATTCTCTCTTTGAAGAGGAGTCATCAGTTTCCTCATCTGTTCAAATTGAACTCTGTCTGGCCTTAACAGACCGCTCTTCATCCAATCATTGAGTGAAAAGGATGAAGTCTTTTTCTTTGAGCTTCTAGGAGGAGGAGGTGGGGGTCTGGTACCTGTAGCAGCTAGCCTTTTCTTTCTAGTTGCATCAAAATATGGAGTAGGATCAACAGAGGAGGGATCTCTGATAGAGAGGGCTCTGGTGCTGGGTCCTTCTTCTTCTCTGGTATCTTCCCCCTTTTTGGCATCACAAAGATCACCAAGGAGAAGTTCAATCTTTGAGAACTCAGAGGCTTGTGCATATCTGATTTCATCAAGGGTCTCTGGCAGAGTTTGGGTGACAGAGGCAACTCCTTCAATCAGGCTCTGTTGCTTGTCAACTGCAGATTGAAGGTCCCTAGTGCTGACTTCTAGGAGCACCATCGTCTAGTACCTTTCCTTGTCATACTTGAGGAGAGCCAGGCCTTGCTCTTGATGTTCTTTGCAGAGGGAGTGTAAGATATTGAGCTTCTGGGAGGAACTATCAGCAGATTTTTGGAGATTGTGAACAGAATCTGAGATCTTGTTGATTGTCTGGTTCTACGCAAGCAGAGCTTGAGAGTGAGAGTGGAGAACAGAGTTGAGACCACTAACATCTCTGGAGACAGAATCAATCCTCAAGGTAGAAGAATGCATGAAGTTGTGCAGATTTTCTGTCAGTGCAGCAACTTTATCTGTCAAATGTTGAAACCCTATAGTGATTTGCAGGTTGGTATGGGTAAGCTCTTCATGTTGCTTGTCATTCAATTCAATGATCTTGCTCAGATCATGAACCAATATACCACCAAATGCTTCAGCAGATTTCACAAACTGGTTGAAGGGGATCTGGGGTTCTTCAGAAGTAAATCCAGGCATCTCTAAACCTCTGCCTTTGGGTAATGGAGGAGCTCTGTTGGATGGTGGAGGGGAAGGAACTCTGGGAGGTGTCCTTCTCCTTTTGGAGGTTTCATCAGCAGCAATGGAGGAGGTGAGAAATCCATCATTGTCACTTGATGAAGAGGGGACCCTGAAGATTGGTTTCTTCTTTGGTGTAGAGGCAGCTGAGTGATGTGAGGATCTCTGTGGTGAGGCAGATTTGGATGGTGGTAAGGAGTTCTGAGGAGGTGAATTCTGGGGAAAAGGGATTATGGGTTGAGGAGTAGGTTGGTGTGAGGGAGATGGTGGGGGTGAAAGTGATCGATTTCTGGTATAAGAGGGTTGTTTGCAGGGTGATGTGGGTCTGGAGTTGGGTTTCTGGTGAGATGGAGTTCTGGTGGAGGTTGAGGTTTTCTGGTCTGGTGAAGGGGTTTTCTGTTCTGGTGAAGGGGTTTTCTGGTGAGGTGGGGATGAAGGTTTAGATGGAGATTTGGAAGGTGAAGGTTGAGAAATGGGAGATTTGGGAGGAGAAGGAGGAGGTGAAGGAATTACCTCAAGCACAATCTCAGAGAACATGGATTCTCTTCATTCCTAGATCAGCTTCTCCATGGTAAGAGCAATGTCATTTGCTGTGGAGGGTTCTCCTTCCTCAAGAGCACTATGGCGAAATTTGATCATTGATTCTTTTCTTTTCTTCTCCATCAGCCATGCATCAAACTCTTCCATTTCTTCTTCTTCCAAGGCTTTGACATGCCTTTCTGGAGATAGGTCAGATGTTGGAATTTTACCTTGATATCTGTCTTTCTTCTTTTGTAGGACAGAGATCAGGAAGGTAAGGTTGAAGCATTTTGACACATCATCAGTGCCTACCCAGTGAAGAACAACAACTTCTTCTTCTTCATAAGCATCAAAGTACTGAATGATTGGTTGGAGAGGTCCCATTCTCCATCTTCTCCATGCTAGGACTCTGTCAAACTGCTTCTGCAAAATGATTCTGAAGTCAGTTTCTTGGTCCATCTCTGGTGAGGCTTCACGTTCTGGTGAGAGAGCAGAGTTTGGCAACTCTGGTGCAGATTCTGGGTCAGCCTCTGGTAGAGTTCTAGATTCTGGTGCAAGTTCCCCCTGAACTGTTGATTCCTTGGCAGGTGAGATTACTTTAGTCTTCCTCTTCTTCTGCCTTGGTTGAGTGCTTGAGTTGTCAGAGTCACCACTCTGCACAACCATCTTTCTTCTTCTCTTCTGCTTCAGTTTTCTGGCAGGAGATTTCCTGGTTGCCTTTGGGGAGGGCAACTCTGGTGCAACCTCTTCTGTTGCTTCCTTCTCTGGTAGTGACAGATTGTCACTTTTCTTCTTCTTTCTGATTTCCCTTACAACCTGTGATTGCTCAGGTTGCTTAGAAGTCTCACTGGGCTTCTTGGTAGCTTTCTTTGGAGCAGGTTTGGCCTTAGCAGCCTGTTCTTCCCTTTTCTTCTCCAGCCTTTCCTCTCTCTTAAGCTCAGAGGAGATGGCTATGTTGAACTTTGGGGAGGCTGTGAGGAAGATTGTCTTGGAGTGATCAACTGGGATGGTATTCCTGAGTTGAACTCCTTTGGCAGCAAGAATGGTAGAGATGAGAAGCCCATGTCCCATCTTGGTTGAGAAAAGACATGTTTCAGAGTCTTTCTTCTTGATGAATTCAGTTAGGGAGCCAAATATTACCTCGCCCCAATTGATGTTCATGCCATGGTGAACTGCAAAGATTGCCTTGGCATTGTTTTTGTTCATCTCGTCAGTTGAAGCAGTTTTGCACCACAAACACCGGTGCAGAATGCTGACAAGTTTCTCAAAGTCCTTCTTCAGCAGAAATTTCTTCATGTACAGTTTGTCAAGTCCGGCAGCCTCCGGACGACAGTATGTCTGAACAAATCCTTCAGTGGAGACTTCCACTGAGTCAAGAGAAAGAAGGTTGTTGGCTTCCGGGTCTTGGGAGTCAAGTTGAACTCCAAAGAACTCATTAAGTGCGTCTGCATTCAGAAAAATGCGTTGACCCTGCACTAAGGAATGAACTCCGGTCTTCGAGATGGTGGCGTTGAGGTAGAACTCAGCCACGTCCTTGATGCTGAAGTGCTCATAGGGATGAGCAACAATCTTTGAAAGTTGTGAGTCAGTCATCCCTTGGATGATCTTGGTCATCCTCTTCTGGTTTTCTGCCAGCAGTGGTAGAGACGACATGTCAACCTTCATGCCGGAGACAACGTTGGCAATGAGGGTCTTAGCTTCTTCCTTAGAAAGATCGTTGATGCTAAGGAAGTTCATTCTGAGTGACGGTTAAGAAAAGTTCTGGGGATTGAAAAGTTTAGGATCTGAAAGCTTTGAATGCTAGAGCAGTTTAAGAGAGAGATGAAGTTGCAGTAGGGATTTAGGTTGAAGACGGTGGATATAAAGGGGTTAGGAATAGTGGACGTTTGGTATATTGGCAGTTTCGAGGTAGCATTTAATGGAATGCGGGCGGAAAACGTTTCCGTTAGAAGAGTAACGATCAGGGGTATTTTGGTAAAAGACCGTTTCAGTTAATTAGGTCTTGCCCGTACCTCGAAATATTGCTAAGTCCACATCCGTATATGTTGTCTTTCTGATGGGGATCTCTGGTCAGAGAAGGGGAGGTTCTCTGATGTGAGATTCTGATGAACAGAGATAGGGATTCTCTGATCTGAGTTTCTGGTGCAGAAGAAAGCAGTTCTGGTTCAGTGAATCTCTGGTTCATGCATCTCTGGGAAGATCATCCATCATTCCCAATTCTTCCCTTACCTTGCCTCAGGTAAAGGCTTGGTTAGGATGTCTGCAAGCTGGTCTTCTGTAGGCACATGCTCCATACAGATATGCTTCTTCTTCTTCTCAACATGATCTCTGATGAAGTGATGTCTGATTTCAATATGCTTTGTCCTAGAGTGAAGAACTGGATTCTGAGAGATAGCAATGGCACTGGTGTTGTCACACAACAGCTTGATCTCCTTAGCTTGAACTCCATATTCCTTCAACTGTTGCTTCATCCAGAGTAACTGAGCACAGCAACTCCCAGCTGCAATGTACTCAGCTTCAGCTGTGCTTGTTGAGATTGAGTTCTGCTTCTTGCTAAACCAGGAAACAAGCCTTCCTCCTAGCAATTGGCAGTGACCAGAGGTGCTCTTTCTGTCTAGTCCGCAACCTGCAAAATCTGAGTCAGAGTAACCAATTAGTTCAAAGTTACCTCCCTTGGGATACCATAGGCCTGCATTTGGATTTCCTTTGATGTATCTGATGATTCTCTTTGCAGCAATCAGATGGCTTTCCTTGGGCTTTGATTGGTATCTGGCACAGATTCCAACAGAGAATGAGATATCTGGTCTGCTTGCAGTCAGATACAACAGAGATCCTATGATCCCTCTGTATGTTGTTGCATCCACATCTTTTCCTTCATCATCCGGACCAATTCCTTGTGATGTGTTCATGGGAATCTTTACTGAGGATTTGCCTTCCACTCCAAACTTCTTGATCAGATCTCTGGTGTACTTCCCTTAGTTGATAAAGATCCCTTCTGGAACTTGTTTGACTTGAAGTCCTAGGAAGTAACTGAGTTCTCCCATCATACTCATTTCAAATTGACTCTGCATCACTTGAGAAAATTTCTTGCACAGTTCTGGAGTAGTACTACCAAATATAATATCATCAACATATATTTGTACTAACAGAATATGATTAGCAACAGAGATTTGAAATAGAGTTTTGTCAACCTTTCCTTTAGTAAACCCATGGTTCACCAGGAAAAGGGACAATGTGTCATACCAGGCTCTGGGAGCTTGCTTAAGACCATAGAGGGCCTTTTTAAGCTTGTAGACACAAGAAGATTGAGTAGGAATGACAAAACCTGGTGGTTGTTCCACATAAACTTCCTCTTCAAGATCTCCATTTAGAAATGCACTCTTGACATCCATCTGGTAGACCTTGATGTTGTTGTAAGCAACATAGGCTAGAAAGATTCTGATGGCTTCAAGTCTGGCTACTGGTGCAAAGGTTTCATCAAAATCAATTCCTTCTTCTTGGCAGTATCCCTTGGCTACCAGCCTAGCTTTATTCCTTACAATGTTGCCATCTTCATCTGCTTTGTTCTTGAATACCCATTTGGTTCCAATGACGTTCTGGTGCTTTGGTCTAGGAACAAGTTCCCACACTTTGTTCCTTTCAAACTGAGTAAGCTCTTCTTGCATAGCATTGATCCAGTCTGAGTCTGCAAGAGCTTCCTCCACAGTCATAGGTTCCATTTGAGATATGTAGCAGGTAAGCATTGCTTCTCTCCTTGATGTAGCAGATCTGGTCTGGACTCCACTTCTGATTTGTCCAATTACTTGATTAGGAGGATGATCTCTTAACCAAGTTAGATCAGGTTCAGATAAGGGTTGTCTTGGATTCTCTTGTTCTCCTTCTGATTGTTCATCACTATCTTTGCCTTGTAGGATGGGATTCTGATGGTGCATTGGTATGGCAGAGTTAGTTAGCAACTCTGGTATATCCGTCTCTGGTGGATCCAGCTTTGGTGATTCTTCTAGATTCGCTTTCTCCAAGTTTTCAGTTATGCTCTCAACAGAGTTGAGATCATCAAACTTGACATGAATAGATTCTTCAACAAGTAGAGTTCTTTTGTTGAGTATTCTGTAGGCTTTGCTGGTGCCAGATTAGCCTAAGAATGTTCCTTCATCAGCTTTTTCTTGAAACACCTTGAGATGATCCTTCCCATTGTTGAGTATATAGCATTTGCATCCAAATGCATGAAAGTAGCTGATGTTGGGTTTTCGTCCTTTCCATAATTCATAGGGAGTTTTCTGATGAGTTTTGTGAATCATGCTCCTGTTCTGGGTGTAGCATGTAGTATTGATTGCTTCAGCCCAGTATCTGTAAGGTAGACCTGATTCAGCAATCATGGTCCTTGCAGCTTCCTTCAGGGTTCTATTTCTTCTTTCTGCAACTCCATTCTGTTGAGGAGTTCTGGCTGCAGAGAGTTGATGCATTGTACCATTCTGGTCACAGAATTCCTGTATGACCTTGTTGACGAACTCTGTTCCTCTGTCTGATCTGATGGCTTTGACTTTCTGATTCTGCTCATTCTGTAGTAGCTTTAGCAGAGATGGCAGTTTCTGCAGAGTTTCATTTTTCTTGGTTAGAAAGATAGTCCATGTGAATCTGGAGTAGTCATCCACCATGACTAAGGTGTATCTCTTGCCACCAACACTTGGAGTTTCCACTGGTCCAAATAAATCCATGTGAATTAGATTCAAAGGGCCAGTAGAGAGGTTTCCAGCAATGGGTTTGAAGGAGTTCTTCACTTGTTTTCCTTTCTGGCATGCACTACACAAGTTCTCCTTTTTGTATACAAGGTTGGGTAGACCTTCAACAATGTGATCCCTTGCTAGCTTGTTGATTGTTTTAAAATTCAAGTGACTCAGTTTCTTGTGCCATTCCCAACTGAGTTTTGAATCTCCTTTAGCTATCAGGCAAATTCCATCTTTTGCAGTTGACCAATCAACTACATAGATGTTTTTCTTCCTTGTTGCTGTTAGAACCACTTCCTTAGTTGTCTCATGCTTGACAGAACATCCTTCCTTGGAGAATTCAACTGTGTAGCCTTTGTCACAGAATTGGCTAGCACTCAGCAGGTTGAATTTCAATCCTTTGACATAAGAGACATCATCAATGATTATCTGGTTCTTTATCAGCTTCCCTCTTCCTTTTGTCTGGCCATCTTTATCATTACCTCCAAAGGTAACTCTAGGCCCTTTGACTTTCTGGAACTCTGTTAGACAACTCTTGTCACCTGTCATGTGCCTGGAGCATCCACTATCAATGTACCAATCTTGCTCAGAGATGGCTCCAGCACACAGTTCCTACAAAATTAAAAGGAAGATTTAGGTACCCAAGCAATGTTGGGTCATAGGGGGTCATGCAGTCTTGGCAGCCGGTACCACTTTGGTCTCATCAAGTGAAACCTTGGTGGGTGGTACCCATTGTCCACCTGGTAGTCATAGTAAACGGAAGTGTGATTCACTTTGGGCAGATGCTTGTGAGGATCATGCTTCCGGTTTACATACTTCTGCATAGCCTTTTTAGTTGGGTAGAAGTCCCATATACTATCAAGATCAGAGGGGCGATTAACTCTGGGCTTCTTAAGTTGACTAGCCAACCTTTTCTGCCTAAAGTTAACTTTCTCTTGATATCTGCCTTTCTGGTGATCATCTCTGACACGATTATCATGAGTTTGTCTGTTATGGGTTTGTCTTTGATTTTTGGTATTCTGAAAACCTTTTCTGTTGTTAGGTTTTCTGCCAGGTTCATTAATTTTTAAAATGGGTTTCTGTTGAACCTTTATCTTTTCCTTTTCTGGTCTGACATTCTCATGAATAACCTTGGTGCCAGATACACCAGCCTGACAAATGGGGCTAGAAATCAGTGGCACTATGACCTTGTCTGCCTTAGCAACTCTGGTGCTAGGCATTACAGAAGGCTCACCTGATTCTGTTGAGCCATAACCAAGACCAAAACCAGTGAAAATTTGTTGATCAAGTACAATCTTTTCCATGGAAGACTGGGCCTTCTGGTAAGCTTTGTACTTAATCTCAAGAGGCTCTATCTCTCTTATTCTCTTTAGAAGAGAAACATTTTCAGCTTCCAGCTGATCTCTTTCCTTAATTAGAAGATTGATTTTGATCTCAACCTCCTTTCTTAAGTCAAGAATTTCAACCTTAAGCTTACTGTTTTCTTCTTTAATAGAAGAATAAGTGGTTTGAATGGCTTGAAACTCTTCCCAAAATTCTGATATTGAATCAGAATCAAAGGCTCTGCCTACCGAGGAAAAACTAGAGTTGGAAGTAGAAGATACCTCATCATCGGATTGACCCATAAGGCATAGGTCTTCAGTCTCTGTATTCAGGCAATAGAATGCTTCATCAGATTCTGATTCCGAGCTGGACTCTGTCTCAGAGAGGGGGTCCTTCTCTGGTTGTTCAGTGATGAGTGCCTTCCTTCTTCGGTGCTCATATTTCTTTTCTCCTTCCTGGCCTTGCCTTTTGGAGACTATAGGGTGTGGACAGTTGACTTTGAAGTGCCCTGGTTGTCTGCAGTTGTAGCAGAGAAGCTCTCCACTACTTTCTGACGGTTTGGACTTCTGGTGTGGCTTTCTGCTAGAGAGTGGACTTCTGCTATCCTTCGGCTTCAAGAATTTCCTGAACTTCCTAGCAAAAGCCGCCATATACTCGTCAGTTAAAAGAATAGAAGGGTCAAAATTATTTACCTGAGAGGTGCTGGCAGTGAGGGCAATAGTTGTTTAGTCCTCAACTTCTTCTTTCTCTTCTTCATTCATCTCAAACTCATAAGACTTGAGATCAGAGATGAGTTTCTCAGTGCTGTAGGTTCTGAGATCCTTGCTATCTCTCATGGCAGTGAGGGTGAGCAAGCGTGCATACATCTCAGCTATGCATTCTTTGGGTAGAAGTTTGAAATCTTCAAACTTCTTCATGGCAATAGTAAGTTTGTTGTCCTTTTCTTGCTCATCTCCAGCTCCTATCAGGGTAAGAGTATCCCAGATTTCCTTGGCAGATTTGCACTTCTTGATCCTTGTGAAGTACTTGTCATCAATGGCTTTGTAGAGGATATCCTTGGCAATGTTGTCAAGGTTGTACTTCCTCCTCTCTTCATTGGACCATTCATGGCGCAGTTTGGTGATCATCTGGGGTTGACCACTACCAGTGATGTATTCAGGGTTGACCTTGGTGAACTCTGTGAAAGGCCCTGCATCAAGAACTTCCCACATTTCATCATGGAGTGCGCAGAGGTGAGCTTTCATGCGGATCCTCCAGTCATCAAACTTTGTCATTGAGAACATAAGATTCTTTGAAAGAGTGTTATCCATAATATGAGATTAAAGAGGCTAAAACAAGTGGATCTCTTGTTTAGTAAGTAACCTAAAAGATTACAAGAACAAGGAGGCTCTGATACCACTTGTTGGTCCCGTTTGTAATGAAAACAGTCTAGAGGGGGGGGGGTGAATAGACTGTTTAGGAATTTAAACTTTTTTCTAAGTCAAGTCTGACTTATCAGAGATGGTCCAAATCTGGTGACAGAGATGGTCAAGTTCTGATGGCAGAACTAGACCAGGCAGCGGATAAGTTTCTGTCCGGGTAGCCTCTAGAAGAAAGCTAAGGCAAAATGCCTTTCTGATAACTCTGAAGGAAGATCTGCTGGACACAGAGTCCAACCTTAAGAGTTAGTCAGTAGAATCTTAAGTGCAGGAATTAAAAGCTTAAAGTAAATGACACCGGGGTTTTTATAGTGGTTCAAGGAACAACTTGTTCCTCTAGTCCACTGTTCCACTAAGCTTGCAAAAACAACAGTTTACAACGCCTTAGTACCTAGAACTTAAGAAGCACTCCTCGTCTTCTTCAAGTCTAGTTGCCACCCGGGATGCAGTCCTGCTTCCTGATGGCTGGTCTCGTTTCACTGAGTTTCTTGAAGTATCCCCACTTCACTTACTCCAGCTACTTTGAGACGTCCCTTCTTTTTCAAGAAGTGTTTGATATAAAATCAGTTTTCTCCAACGTTGCTTCTTCATAAAGGATGAGTATATGAAGCTTTCGAAGTGTTGAAGAACTGAGTAACTTTGCAGTTTGCTAGTTGGATGAAGGATAGGAAAGTATATCTTCCAACTGGAGCCTTTTCTTGTCTAAGGATGGAGTTTGAATCTCAAGAAGGTTGATTTTACGCAAAGTTATCCTCTTAGTTCTTCAGAGTGTATCTTATATACTGGGAGCAGTCTTCCCGTTGGAGTGTAGAAGACAGCTTCATTAAATGCATGTACTGTTGACTTGACCGGTTGGACCTTCGACTTGCTATTTTGGGGGCGTAAAGATACTCGCATGGTCAATCATCAGCTTTAAATATCTCTTCGTACGTACAACATTAAATGTGCATTTAATGCGTGTACAGTACCATGTTTCCGTTGAAAGGTTCGTAACCGTTAGGGGATTTCCCGTTAGTTTAACGACCGTTGGAAAGGCTTCCGGAATCTGGTGGGTTTAGCAGAGTCTTAAGAGGCTCTCTGGTCCAATCTCTGAAGTCCGTCTCTGTTGCCAACTCTGGTATCTTTCTGATGACCAGTTTCTGATGGCTTCTCTGGTGAGCAACTCTGGGAGCAACTCTGGTAGAGGCAAGATGGAACTCTGGCAGACAGACTAAGCTAAAACTTACAAAAAAATTCTAATACACAATTTCTAATGGGGTACTTTCAAATTCTAATTAACCTAGCATCATCAAAATCTAAATACATTTATTCCTTACAGGGCTTGATGAGCTGCCCTCGGTATTTTTCCGGGATCCGGGCTGCCAATACCCTTGGGGTAAATGGCGTCCGGGTCCGGAGCTGTATGGTGGGTTCCCCGGAGCCCTCGGCTATCTTCTTCTGCATTTCCTCCATTTTGGCCAACATCGCCTCATACTTGAGGTCTGTATGAGGGGTAGAAGTGGTGGCATGTGCTCTGGTGGCCTCCATCTCGTCAAGCCGGCGCTGGAGGGCCGCAATGATTTTGTCCCGGGGGTCCTTCAGGAGGGCCTCCGCCCCCTGCGAATGGACGCGGGCCGAGTGGGCCTGATTGATTTGGTGGCGGGCGTCGTTGGCATGGAGAGGTGCCTTGCCTTTGTCCTGAGGGGGACGCCTTTCATTGGCCCTCGAGACGGATTCGCCACTTTCCTGAGGCCTCAGGAACGCCTTCCCCCGAGGAGGTCTTGGACCCCTCGGCGGTCTTGCGCCCCTCTGAGTCTCTCGAGGGCGGAGGTCCGGAGTTGTTCTCTGTTTACGTTGTGGCGGTCCCGGGACTGGACTTCCTGGGAGGCCGTATCTTGGGCCACGACCCCCTTGGAGTTCCCAATCCGGAGGACCGGGTTCCCGAAAGGGTGTGGATGAGGGGGAGGCATAATATTCTCCCCGACCTGAGGTTGGAGGGGAACCAAAGTGCCGAAGGCACCCGGGTTCTAAGTGAGTGACGTGCACTTGTCGTGAGGTGCACTCAAAATAATTAATCAATACAACACTAATACGTAGTATAGTGTAGTAAGGTTCGTATCCACAGGGAAAGGAATAATTCTCTTTTTATGATACTTAGTAAATAAAAGGGGGGATTTGGATTGAGTGATTTAATTTAATTAAGAACTAAGATGAACAACCTATATGTGTTTAATTCAAAGATAAAAAGGACTTGGCATTGCTACTTTCCACTTGTTGATATATTTTAGTCGATCATTGTTATATCTATAACTTATTCCCTCTCGAATACTCAATCGGGGAGTATATCCACTTCATCGAGGGTAGTTATTAACAACAACCGTTCATCAATAACCCTTACTATTAATCAAATATAGAACAACGCCTTATACCGATTTAATAGTAGCATTTAATCTTTCTAACTCCTTGATGAAATCAATTGAGATTGATAACCTCAACACAACGGTTTCAGTTTAACCAACAAAATTAATCCCTCTTAAGTTTATTAACCACGACCGTGCATTAATAAACCGAAGTTACTTACTTGTGAAACCATCAACGATTAACCATCGGTTCGTTGATCGTTTCTAGTAATAATTAATATATGAAACAAAACTAGTTGATCCTTTAAGTAATGTTCAAAATTTTAATATGAAATATGAGTAGAAATTAATTAATATTCAAGGAAGAATATTATTAAAGAAGATGAATCCTACTATAATTAATATCAAGATGTTAACTAATTGTCATCTTAGCAACACTCCTCAACATTAATATAGAGGAAGAAAATACCATTCTAACTAATGTCGAGATGTTAACTAATTATCATCTTAGCAACACTCCCCAACATTAATATAGAGATGGTATTAAGGAAAGAACCATTAATTAATATTCAAGGAAAGAAGTTAAGAAAATAACTCACAACTTTAATAATCAACAAGCTTCAAGAGCAACACCAAGAATGTAAGTTTAGCTCCTCATTTGGAGACTAAACATGATATAAAAATATAAGAAATGCTATTCTAAACATTGACAGGTGCTCTAGATGAAATACTCTCGCCCTTTGTTCTCTTTGGTGCCATTTTCGCTTGATGCTTTGAATTTTGAGTTACAAATTTCGGACTTGGGGGAGGGCGTAAGGCATTATTTTTGGACTTTAGTTTTTTGGGGAAAATGTGGTGTTGATGGATATGGGGTGTAGAGGGAAATATGGTGAAGATTTTGGCGTTGGTTTGGAAAGATTTGGTTGAGATTTGAGGGAGTAATGGGAGAAAGAAACTTCGAAATTGGAGGTTTGGGGAAGATGAAATGGGTGTTTTGGGTGGCTAATTCGGGTTTAAAGACCGTGTACCCGCCCGGGTACCCTGACATACCCGATCGAGTATGCCTGTGTTTCTTCAAAATCCGGGGTCCTACCCGATCGAGTTGGGGTATACTCGATCGGGCGTTTTGGTGCGAACATATTCCCAGAGAAAGTTAACATACCCGACCGGGTATATGGAGCTGCCCGATTGGGTACTTCATAATTTTCCACCCCTGAGTCGATCGAGTATTTGGTTACCCGAGCTTCACCCTTTATATTTTTTGTTTATACCCGACCGGGTAGTACGTGACACCTGATCGGGTATGGTGCCCTTGGTATTTTTTTTTTGAAATGAAAACTACGAGGGAGAAAAGAATATGTACCTTTGCTTGGGTTGCCTCCCAAGAAGCGCCTCATTTAACGTCGCGGCACGACGCCATCATTGTGTTCAATCGTTCAAGCTTGGATCATGATAATTATTTTGACTCTTCACTTCGAAAATCTTTCCAGGATCAAATATCCAGATTTCCATTGATTCATGTGGTGAGAGTGAGGGAAAGAAATTATCGATTAACATGATCAATGGAAAATGTTTTGATCTCTCAATTTTTGTGAAGATTTCAAAAATGTCTTTATCCTTTTCAATTTTATGAGTTTCCCTCGAAGTTTTTAGAATTGTTGGGGGTACCTCAAAGAATGATAAGGATAGATATTTGACCTTGAAACACGGTTCATCCTCTTCTTTGACCAGCTCGAGCTCTGTGTCTCTTTCTTTCTCTTCTTCGCCAATGTGGCTCTTGGCTTTTTCTTTGACAATAACCAACTCCTTGCCACTCCTCAATATGACCGCATGGGCTTGTTGCCTAGGATTCGTCTCTGTTTGAGATGGAAGTTTTCCCGAATCCTTAGCTTCGAGCCTACTCACCGCACTTGAGATTTGGCTCATTTGGTTCTCAAGGTTTTGTATGCTGGATTTTGTCTCATGTTGAAATTGAACAATGTTTTGTTGCATGGTTGAGACATTAGTGGTGAGTGCTCGGATCATGTCCTCGGTGGACATATTTGAGCCTTGGCCTTGGGGTTTAGAGTATGGTTGTTTTTGAGGAAATTGATGTTGTGGAGGGTTATTTTGTTGTGGGTTTCCTTGCAGATTCCCATATCTCAAATTGGGGTGATCTCTCCACCGGGGATTATAAGTATTGCCATAAGAATCGTACCTCTTTTGGTTTGGAAACCCCAAAGCGTTAACTTGTTCGGTGTTGTCTTCTTCGAGAGTTGGGCATGAGTCGGTGGGGTGCCCTTGTTGTGTACAAATGCCGCAGACCTTGACTTCTTAGGTCTTGGAATTCAAAATAAAATCCTTAACCAAAGAAGTCAAGCCGGCAACTTGACTTTCCAATGATGATGATGATTCCGCCGCCATGACTCTTTTTGTTGATGATCGCCCGTTGTGATGTCTACAATTCTCGGCCAATTCCGAGATAAGATTTATAGCTTGAGAAGGAGTTTTGTTGACGATCCCCCCTCCACATGCGGCGTTGATCATCCGCCTATCATCATTGCAAAGACCATCATAAAAGTATAGGATGAGGTCTTGCTCCGAGTAGCCATGGTATGGACAGCTCGCACAAAGTTTCTTGAATCGTTCCCAATATTCGTAGAACGATTCATCATCTTTTAGCTCCACATTGCTGATTTACTTTTTGAGAGATGAGGAGACAGAAGTAGGATAGTACCTTTCAAGGAAAGCTTTCTTCATGGCCGCCCATGTACCTATACTTCCCGAAGGAAGGTAGAATAACCAGTCTTTGGCGATATGTTTGAGGGAGAATGGAAAGGCCCTCAATTTTATTTGTTCCTCGGTGACTCCATTGGGGCACATGCTTGTGCAAACAACATGGAACTCCGAGAGGTGTTTATTTGGGTCCTCCCCTCTTAAGCCATGGAAAGATGGGAGTAGATGTATGAGTCCAGATTTCAACTCAAATGTAGCACCCTCATCAAGAGTTGGAAAGGTGATACATAAGGGTTGTTGATTTAAGTTTGGAGCTGTGAGCTCCCTCAAAGTTCTTGTTTCGAGAGCCATAGTTATTGGCTCTTCGGTCTCGCTAGAATGAGAACTAGCGCTGGATGTATCTCCGGTAGATAATTCCTCCGAGTCGGTACTAGAAAATTTATTTTTCAACCGCTCGAAAGTTTGCTCTATTTCCGGGTTTGTTTGATATGTGATTTCGTTTATGGAACGATGTTTAACCATATACTTCACCAAGCTCAGAAATAAAAGAAATAAGAACTCTTTATATTTTTATTAAGATATATATTTTTTTTTGATTTCTTGAAATACAATAAAAGAAAAAATAATTGCCTTTCCCTAGCAACGACGCTAAATTTGACGTGCACTTGTCGTGAGGTGCACTCAAAATAATTAATCAATACAACACTAATACGTCGTATAGTGTAGTAAGGTTCGTATCCACAGGGAAAGGAATACTTTTCTTTTATATAAATAGTATCAAGGGGAGTTTTAAGTTTGATTTGATTGAATTTAATTAATACTAAGATGAACAACCTATATGAGTTTGATTAATAGAGATGAGGACTTGGTTTTGCTTTTATCCACTTAATGAAATGTTCGTCGATCCCGGTTATATCTTTAACTATCTTCCTCTCGAATACTCAATCGAGGAGTATATCCAGTTCATCGAGGGTAGTTATTAATAACGATACGCGTTCATTAATAAAACTTACTACCGAGTTAATATAGAACAAGCGTCGTATATTGGCCCGATAGTAGCAATAAACTTAAGATGAAAACGATTGAGATTGATGACCTCAACACAAGCGGTTTATTGGTTTAATCAATATAATTAATTCCCCTTAGATTATTAACCATGAGACGCATGCATTAATAATCCAAGTTTTACTACCGTTGAAAGAACCGAATTAATAACAAGCGTATTAATCGATTGATTCTAGCAATAATTAATATATGAAACAAAACTAGTTGATCCTTTAAGTAATGCTCAAAATATTAATATGGAATATGAATAGGAAATAATTAATATTCAGGGAAGAAGATTAAAGAAAATAACTCACAACTTACAAATTCATTAAGCTTCAAAGTAGCAAAACCAAGATGGAAGAGTTTAGCTCCTCATTTGGAGACTAAACATGAAGAAAATATAAAGAAAGAGCTTGTCTAAACTGAGCTAAGAAGTATATGTTAATTGGTGATTTTTGTGGGAAGGAAAGGGGGGTATTTATAGGCTTTTTAGGCTTGCAGGGCCGTGTACCCGATCGGGCTGTAAGGGCACTCGATCGAGTACTTGGTTGCTTCGCGGAAATATAAAAAACTAGGTTATACCCTATCGGGTATGTCGGCCACCCGATCGGGTATGAACAGTCGATCGTGCCAAAATCTCCCCTGCACGTTGCCTTGTCCCGGATCCGATCCGATTTGATTTTTCAACAAGGTACCCGATCGGGTATAGGTCATACCCGACCGGGTACAACACCAAAAATCAGAATCTTGAGATTTGTTGCACCTTCCTTCCATTTGTGATGTTCACCAATGGTCCCTAGAGTGATCTTAGACCTGTTTGAGCTCAGTATAAACCTAATCTAAACAAATTACAAACATTTTACAACTAAAACTATTACACCAAAAGTGTGTAATTTCCAAGGTAATAATCAATCTAAACTAATAAAAAACATAAACGTAAGCATGGAAATTACATGAATGTCAGTGAGCGTCTGGATGAAGGCGGAGAGCGCCGATTGTACGTCGATTGTGATGACCGGAGGGCTAATTTGATTCTCGCTCCGGTCCTTCTTCTTGCCCTCGATGCCGAGGCGGGCATCGGGGGTTATATTCATGTAATTTCCGATTGTATGTTTGTATTTTTAACTAGTTTTTATTAGTTCTAGTTGAGGAAATTACACACTTTTGGTGTAATACTTTATTTTCATATTTATTTGTAATTTGTTTAGATTAGGACTTTTCTGAGCTAAACAGGTGAAAGATCATCCAAGGGATCAAGATTGGACCTTAAAATATCAAGGAAAGTGCAAGGAGGCAAGAAAGATTTCGATTTGGAAAAAATACTCATGTACCTGGTCGGGTATTACCTATACCCAATCGGGTATTTGCTTGATTCGATTGTCCAAATCAAATCCGAGAACAAATGATCGTGCGAGCAAGATTTCGTTAAGATTTGTCACATACCCGATCGGGTATGCCGACATACCCGATCGGGTATGCCCAGAAAAGTGAATTTCTGGGAAATTTCCTAAGATACGCGGTCGGGTATCCTATATACCCGGTCGGGTATCAGCCCCTGCAGCTCCCAAAAGCCTATAAATACACTCATTTCCTTCACAATAAAATCACCAATTCCTATATACTTCTTAGCTCAGTTTAGACAAGCTCTTTCTTTATATTTTCTTCATGTTTAGTCTCCAAATGAGGAGCTAAACTCTTCCATCTTGGTTTTGCTACTTTGAAGCTTAATGAATTTGTAAGTTGTGAGTTATTTTCTTTAATCTTCTTCCTTGAATATTAATTATTTCCTATTCATATTTCATATTAATATTTTGAGCATTACTTAAAGGATCAACTAGTTTTGTTTCATATATTAATTATTACTAGAATCAATCGATTAATACGTTTGTTATTAATTTGGTTCTTTCAACGGTAGTAAAACTTGGATTATTAATGCATGCGTCTCATGGTTAATAATCTGAGGGGAATTAATTATATTGATTAAACCAATAAACCGCTTGTGTTGAGGTTGTCAATCTCAATCGTTTTCATCATTAAGTTTATTGCTATTATCAGGCCAATATACGACGCTTGATCTATATTAACTCGGTAGTAAATTTTATTAATGAAAGCATCTCGTTATAAATAACTACCCTCGATGAACTGGATATACTCCTCGATTGTGTATTCGAGAGGAAGATAGTTAAAGAGATAACCGGGATCGACGAACATTTCATTAAGTGGATAAAAGCAAAACCAAGTCCTCATCTCTATGAATTAAACTCATATAGGTTGTTCATCTTAGTTTTAAATTAAAATTAAATCATCCAACAAAACCCCTCTTGTTACTAGTTACATAAAAGATAAATATTCCTTTCCCTGTGGATACGAACCTTACTTCGTTATACTACGTATATTCGTTGTATTGTATTTATTTTGAGTGCACCTCACGACAAGTGCTCGTCAAATTTGGCGCCGTTGCCGGGGAAAGGCAATTATTTTTTCTTTTATTGTATTTCAAAAAAAAACAAAAAACATATTAAATAAAAATATAAAGAGTTCTTATTTCTTCTATTTCTGAGCTTGGTGAAGTATATGGTTAAACATCGTTCCATAAACGAAATCACATATCAAACAAACCCGGAAATAGAGCAAACTTTCGAGCGGTTGGAAAATAAATTTTCTAGTACCGACTCGGAGGAATTATCTACCGGAGATACATCCAGCGCTAGTTCTCATTCTAGCGAGACCGAAGAGCCAATAACTATGGCTCTCGAAACAAGAACTTTGAGGGAGCTCACAGCTCCAAACTTAAATCAACAACCCTTATGTATCACCTTCCCAACTCTTGATGAGGGTGCTACATTTGAGTTGAAATCTGGACTGATACATCTACTCCCATCTTTCCATGGCTTAAGAGGGGAGGACACAAATAAACACCTCTCGGAGTTCCATGTTGTTTGCACAAGCATGTGCCCCAATGGAGTCACCGAGGAACAAATAAAATTGAGGGCCTTTCCATTCTCCCTAAAAGATACCGCCAAAGACTGGCTATTCTACCTTCCTTCGGGAAGTATAGGTACATGGGCGGCCATGAAGAAAGCTTTCCTTGAAAGGTACTATCCTGCTTCTGTCTCCTCATCTCTCAAAAAGCAAATCAGCAATGTGGAGCAAAAAGATGATGAATCGTTCTACGAATATTGGGAACGATTCAAGAAACTTTGTGTGAGCTGTCCATACCATGGCTACTCGGAGCAAGACCTCATCCTATACTTTTATGATGGTCTTTGCAAGGATGATAGGCGGATGATCAACGCTGCATGTGGAGGGGGGATCGTCAACAAAACTCCTTCTCAAGGTATAAATCTTATCTCGGAATTGGCCGAGAATTGTAGACATCACAACGGGCGATCATCAACAAAAAGAGTCATGGCGGCGGAATCATCATCATCATTGGAGAGTCAAGTTGCCGGCTTGACTTCTTTGGTTAAGGATTTTATTTTGAATTCCAAGACCCAAGAAGTCTAGGTCTACGGCATTTGTACACAACAAGGGCACCCCACCGACTCATGCCCAACTCTCCAAGAAGACAACACCGAGCAGGTCAACGCTTTGGGATTTCCCAACCAAAAGAGGTACGATTCTTATGGCAATACTTATAATCCCGGATGGAGAGATCACCCCAATTTGAGATATGGGAATCCGCAAGGAAACCCACAACAAAATAACCCTCCACAAAATCAATTTCCTCTAAAACAACCATACTCTAAACCCCAAGGCCAAGGCTCAAATATGTCCACCGAGGACATGATCCGAGCAATCACCACTAATGTCTCAACCATGCAACAAAACATGGTTCAATTTCAACATGAGACAAAATCCAGCATACAAAACCTTGAGAACCAAATGAGCCAAATCTCAAGTGCGGTGAGTAGGCTCGAAGCCAAGGATTCGGGAAAGCTTCCATCTCAAACAGAGCCGAATCCTAGGCAACAAGCCCATGCGGTCATATTGAGGAGTGGCAAGGAGTTGGTTATTGCCAAAGAAAAAACCAAGAGCCACATTGGCGAAGAAGAGGAAGAAGAGGAGTTTGTAGAAAAAGCTCAACCGGGGGAGGATAAAACTCAAACCTCAAATCCAACGCCGGTCATCCCAGAAATTGAAGCACCTTTTCCCGAGGCTCTAAGGGAAACAAGAAGGGTGGAGAAGGATAAAGACATCTATGAGACATTCTCCAAATGTGAGGTAAATATTCCTCTCCTTAACTTGATAAAGGGTGTTCCTAGATTTGCAAAAAATTTTAAAGAGCTATGTACAATAAAAAGGAAACATAGACTCAATGGAAAACAAAAAGTCCAAGTTAGTGAACGTGTTTCAGCGGTCTTTCAAAAGAAACTCCCCAAAAAATACAATGACCCAGACATGTTCACTATACCTTGTAAGTTGGGAGGTACTACGTTTTCAAAACCCATGCTAGATTTAGGAGCATCAATTAATGTCATTCCTTACTCCTTATTCAAATCACTTGAGCTTGGCCCTCTAAATGAAGCCGGAGTAGTCATTCAACTTGTGGATAGATCAAATGCTTATCCTAAAGGTATTGTCGAAGACGTACTAGTTATGGTTGATAATTTGATCTTTCCCGCTGACTTTTATGTTTTGGAAATGGAGAATGATAAAAATGTGGTTCCTATCCTTTTAGGAAGGCCATTTTTAAAAACCGCTAGAGCAAAATTTGATGTTTTTAGCGGATCTTTAACAATGGAATTTGATGGAGATAAGGTTGAATTCAACATTTATGACTCCATGAAATATCCAAATGAAGATCATTCTTTATTCGCCATTGATATTATTGATCCTCTTGTACAAAACACTTTTGAAATAAATGGAGAGGATGAATTGTTGAGAGTGATTGAGAATGATTTCGGGGACAATTCTATAGAACTTGCCTTGACTCCCAACATACAAGCCATGATGGTGGAGTTGGATAACCATTTCCAACTTCCACTTATGCCACCGGGGTCAAGAGCATTTCCACTAACCATCCCCGAAGAAAAGCCTTTGCCTTCTATTTTGTAGGCCCCCGAAGTTGAGATGAAGCCACTTCCAAAACATTTGAAATATGTGTTTTTGGGAGAAAAAGAGACCTTGCCGGTTATAATCTCCAACAAATTGACCCAAGAGCAAGAAGGAAAGCTGGTTGCGGTGCTCAAAAAGCATAAACTTGCAATTGGATGGACTATAGCCGACATCAAGGGCATTAGTCCATCCACTTGCATGCACCGCATCTTGATGGAGGACGAAGCAAAGCCGGTGAGGCAGCCCTAAAGAAGATTGAACCCACCTATGATGGAGGTGGTCAAAAAGGAGGTCATCAAACTACTACAAATGGGGATCATCTTCCCCATTTCCGATTCAAAATGGGTTAGCCCAACCCAAGTTGTTCCTAAGAAGACCGGAGTCACGGTGGTGGAGAACAAGCATGGAGAACTTATGCCCACCCGAATTCAAAATGGGTGGAGGGTGTGCATAGATTACCGTAGACTCAATGTGGTGACTAGAAAGGATTTCTTTCCTTTACCCTTCATTGATCAAATGCTTGAGAGACTTGCCGGGCATGAGTTCTATTGTTTCCTTGATGGCTACTCCGGGTACTTTCAAGTACCCATAGCCCCCGAAGATCAGGAGAAGACCACTTTCACTTGTCCATTTGGCACCTTTGCATATCGACGCATGCCATTCGGACTATGCAATGCCCCGGCCACATTCCAAAGATGCATGATGAGCATATTCTCTGAATATGTTGAGCTATTTATGGAAGTTTTTATGGATGATTTTACAATCCATGGAGACTCATTTGATTCATGCCTATACCATCTATCTCTTGTATTAAAAAGTTGTTTAGAATCAAACCTTGTTCTGAACTCGGAAAAATGCCACTTCATGGTGGAAGAAGGAATTGTTCTAGGTCATGTCATCCCATCAAAGGGGATAGAGGTAGACAAGGCCAAAGTTGAAGTCATCCAATCACTCCCTTATCCTACCACCGTTAGGGAGATACGATCATTCCTTGGACATGCAGGTTTCTATCGAAGATTTATTAAGGATTTCTCAAAGATCGCATCTCCTTTGTGCACACTTTTGCAAAAGGAGGTGGAATTCATCTTTTCCGAGGAATGCAAAAAGGCCTTCAAAACGTTGAAGGAAAAACTAGTAACCGCGCCTATCATTCAAGCACCCGATTGGTCTCTTCCTTTTGAGATCATGTGTGACGCCAGCGACTATGCGGTAGGGGCCGTCTTGGGCCAAAAGGTTGGAAGGGCCTCTCATGTTATCTACAATGCATCCACCACCCTCAATGATGCCCAACGCAACTACGCCACCACCGAAAAAGAAATGTTGGTTGTCGTCTATGCACTTGAAAAATTCAGGTCATACTTACTTGGAACCAAGGTGATAATTTATACCGATCATGCAGCTCTTAGGTTCTTAATGACAAAAAATGAAGCCAAACCAAGGTTGATACAGTGGATACTTCTTTTGAACGAGTTCGATGTGGAGATCAAAGACAAGAAGGGCATGGAGAACTTAGTGGCCTACCACTTGAGCCGTTTAGTTCTTGATGAGGGGAACGATCACATCACAGATGATATCCGAGGGGAATTTCCCGATGAGACCTTTTTCTCTCTAAAGGAAATTCACCCTTGGTAAGCACATATTGTTAATTTCCTTGTTCTAAACAGGTTCCCACCAAGCTTCTCTAAAGCTCAAAAAGAGAAACTCCAACACGATGCAAAACAATACGTGTGGGATGAACCATACTTATGGAAACACTGCAAGGATCAAGTAATTCGAAGATGCATTCCTGAAACAGAGATAGCATCCATCCTCTCATTTTGCCACTCACATGCATGCGGTGGTCATTTTGGAGGAAAAAGAACAGCAATGAAGGTGCTAGAATGCGGTTTTTGGTGGGCGAGCTTATTTCGAGATGCCCATGCCTTTTGTCGATCTTGTGACAATTGCCAACGCATGGGCAACATCTCTCGAAAACATGAAATGCCACAAGTTCCTATGCTCTACGTTGAAATCTTTGATGTGTGGGGAATAGATTTCATGGGACCTTTTCCTAATTCCCATGGAAATCTATATATTCTCTTGGCGGTGGACTACGTGTCAAAATGGGTGGAAGCAAAAGCCACCAAGACCGATGATGCCAAAGTAGTGACGGACTTCCTCAAAACCCGCATTTTTTCAAGGTTTGGAATTCCACGAGTTTTAATAAGCGACAGGGGTACTCATTTCTACAACAAAACTGTGAGTGCCTTGTTGAAGAAGTATGGCGTCACTCATAAACTCTCCACCGCCTACCACCCACAAACAAATGGGCAAGCCGAAGTCTCAATCAGGGAGCTCAAGTCTATACTCCAAAAGACAGTGAATCCTAACCGAAAAGATTGGAGTCTTCGCATGGATGATGCCTTATGGGCATATAGAACCGCTTTCAAGACCCCTATTGGGATGTCACCCTATAGACTTGTATTCGGGAAAGCATGTCATCTCCCAGTCGAACTCGAACATAAGTCTTATTGGGCGGTGAGAACATTCAATCTTGACATGGAGTAAGCGGGGAAACAAAGGAAGCTACAACTCCAAGAGTTAGAGGAGCTTCGACTGGAGTCCTATGAGAATGCAGCCATCTACAAAGAGAAGACGAAGGTATGGCATGACAAAATGATAACAAGAAAGGATTTCAAAATTGGAGACAAAGTCCTTCTTTTTAGATCACGCCTTCGTCTTTTCCCCGGTAAGTTAAGATCAAGGTGGGAAGGACCATTCGAGGTGGTCAAAGTCTACTCACATGGAGCGGTTGAGATCAAAAGCCTTGACACCGATAAAATCTTCAAGGTTAACGGGCATCAACTCAAACCGTTCCTTGAAGGTTTCCAAAAAGAAAGCGTTGAATGCATGGATCTCTTCGATCCAATCTGATAAGGATGAACACTACCATGGCGTCGTGCCGCGACGTTAAATAAGGCGCTTCTTGGGAGGCAACCCAAGCCAAGGTACGCATTTTTTTTATCTTTTCTTTTCAATTTTTGTTTTGGAATGTCAACTTTGAGAAAATGGGGAGATTCTCAAAAGAAAATAAGAGAAAAATCATGTTTTTGAAAGGCTGGGAAAATCTCCGATCGGTCATCATCACTTATCCGGCCGGATCCATGCCAGAAAAGAGGATAAAATTGGACAAAATCACACCCCAGGGTAGTGTACCCGATCAGGCCCCATTACTGCACCCGATCGGGTATAGATGAAAAAAAAGGGAATGCGGAGGAAAAACCCAAGACCCGATCGAGTCAGGGCTGAAAACAAGGTCAGCACCTGATCGGGTAGATCCATGACCCGATCGGGTATAAACAAAAAAATTGGGAATTTTCTTCGTCACGTTTTACCCGATCGAGTTAGGGCAGAAAACAAGAGGGTACCCGATCGGGTATGTCGGGCCATCCGATCGGGCATAAATGAAAAAATTGTGAATTTTTCTTCGTCAGGTTTTACCCGATCGAGTACCCCTAAAACTCGATCGGGTACGAACCCCTGGAGCAAAAAAAAAAAATTAATGAAGTACCCGATCGGGTACTCCCATATACCCGGTCGGGTAAAATAATGTTTTTGGTTGGAATTCATACGGCGCAGAATGCCCGATCGAGTATAACCCAAACTTGATCGGGTCCGATCCTAAACCATGAGAAAACAGGAGGGTATCCGATCGGGTATGTCGGGCCACCCGATCGGATACACCAACTTTTAACCCAAATCAGACCCAAAAATCGGCCACTTCATCTTCTCCAACCCCAAACATTCGAACCTCTCTTCCCAAATCCACCATTTTCGAACCTTCTCCCTTCCATATCTCCATCAATACTCAACAAAAACCCATCAAACCACCACCAAAACACTCCCCTCACTCTCCTCTACAACCCACTACCCATAAAATCCACCCTCTCCCCATATTTCCGAAACGCCCAAACCCTACCCCCCAAACCCCAAGTCCGAATCAAGCTCCACATTTGGTCATCAATGGCTCCAAAAAGAAACCAACCGGAGAGCTCCAACACACGGGGACCAGTTCATGGCTTTGAGGATGTCCGCTTTGGGCCGTGAAATCATCGGGCACGACTTTTGGCCATCATTAAAAGGCAAGTAGTTCCTTCTCGATTTCCTTGTCATGATGCCCTTGAGAAACTAGGCTTAGAGGATGGCATGAGGGAATTATTTCATGTATTGCAAATGAATTTGATTTTCAATATGCGATACAATTGTGTTGACAAAATCATATATGAGGTCATGAGCTCCATGAAATTTGTTCTACAAGAGGACCCGGCGGATTTCAATTCCGATAAACTCACGTTTCGTGTGCGCAACACCGAATACTCAATAACGAGACGTGAGTTTGCCGCACACTTTGGAATTCTTGTGACCCATGAGAGGGGGATAACGGAAAGCACGCTTGATGCTCATACTCTATGGTCAAAAATGACCGGAGAAGTGAAAGTTAACGCGTCTAAACTCTCAACTAGTCACGTTCAACATCCCCTTCTCCGGATTTTCCTAAAGTTCTTGTGTAATTCTTTGCTCGGCCGCCCCAACAATCACCATACTCGGATGGGGGACGTGGTCATACTCAATCTAGCCCCTTTTTAGAGACCTTCGGCATATAACCTTTGTAATCTCATGTGGGATCATTTAGAGGAAGCTTGTAAGAAAACAAGGAACATTGTGGTTGGGGGGTAATCATGCACTTGGTGTCCAAATTCGGCTATACGGACAATGCTCCAATTCACGCCGATACATTGATGCACATTGGTTGGTTATCCAATGCGTGATTAATCTCTTTGGGAAACAAGGACCACAATGGCACCCAACATTACAAATGGCACATGAAGTACCCCGAACCCATCAAATACTTTCCTCTCCCTTGCGACGAACTACCTAAACTTAGGTATAAACTAGCAAGCTTCGAAATCACCCACTATTTGCTTCCTAATGCCATTCCACCACACCTTCAAGCCCAACTGAACCAATCCGACCAAGCCGGACACCAAGAGGAACATGAACATGCCCAACACCACATTCCCGACTCCCCTCAAAACCCACCCCCGCAAGACTTTTTCCAACAACTCTTGGAGGGCCAACAAGTACTACTTGCCGAGTTCAACACCATGAACCTCAACTACAAGAACATGGGTGAACAACTTGAACGAGTCCGAGAGGAGCAACGGGCGGGTTTCCAAAGAATGGAGGAGCTACGACAAGCCGACCTCCACCGCTATGAAGAGGATTATCGTAGGGCTTATGGTCCTATGTACTCATACATAGCTCATCACGGAGATTTTGCATCTATGACTTCACCACCACCGGCACCTTCTTGGTATAATCCCTCCGATTGGGGAAATTTTGGTGGATCTAGTTCCGGCGGTGGAGGATACAACGGAGGGGATACTACTATGGGAGACGGTGATGATGTACATGGGAGCAGATTTGGAGGTGGCTATTATGGCGGCGAAGGCGGGCACTAGGGATAGTGCCATGTTTCAAGTGTGGGGGAGGGAAATTCATCTCTTGGTATGTTTACTCCCTTTATTTTTTTTACACTAAGCATTACTTTCATGTAATAGTTGTACACACAAAAAAAAGGGAATGAAATGCTAGTTAGGTTGAAAACCCAAAAAAAGGCAATCTAAGCAAGAAGGGTTTACAAAAATAATGAGTGAGTGGTGAGAAAAGGAAAAGGAAAGAGATGCTAGGATGAAAACCTGAAAAGGCTCCTAGGCAAAACAAGAAATATGAGAGAAATTTGTTTTTGCAGGACATCATCTATTGAAGAGAAGAAGAAGAAGAAGAAGAAGAAAAGGAGAAGAGGCAAAGAAGAAGTAAGGAGCATAGAAGACCCTTAAACCCAAGGAAATGTTGTTCTGTGAACTCATTTACAATACTTGGTGGTCTTAGTTTCTTATTTTTTTTTTACTATCTTTGAACTTATGATCTTTTGATGAACATTGTATAAACATTTGGTTTTACTCGAGGTCGAGTAAAGAAACTAAGTGTGGGGGAGTTGACATTCATGTAATTTCCATGCTTACGTTTATGTTTTTATTAGTTTAGATTGATTATTACCTTGGAAATTACACACTTTTGGTGTAATAGTTTTAGTTGTAAAAATGTTTGTAATTTGTTTAGATTAGGTTTATACTGAGCTCAAACAGGTCCAAGATCACTCTAGGGACCATTGGTTAACATCACAAATGGAAGGAGGGTGCAAAAAATCTCAAGATTCTGATTTTTGGTGTTGTACCCGGTCGGGTATGACCTATACCCGATCGGGTACCTTGTTGAAAAATCAAATCGGATCGGATCCGGGACAAGGCAACGTGCAGGGGAGATTTTGGCACGATCAACTGTTCATACCCGATCGGGTGGCCAACATACCCGATCGGGTATAACCTATTTTTTTATATTTCCGCGAAGCAACCAAGTACCCGATCGAGTGCCCTTACAACCCGATCGGGTACACGACTCAGCAAGCCTAAAAAGCCTATAAATACCCCCCTTTCCTTCCCACAAAAATCACCAATTCCTATATACTTCTTAGCTCAGTTTAGACAAGCTCTTTCTTTATATTTTATTCATGTTTAGTCTTCAAATGAGGAGCTAAACTCTTCCATCTTGGTTTTGCTACTTTGAAGCTTAATGAATTTGTAAGTTGTGAGTTATTTTCTTTAATCTTCTTCCTTGAATATTAATTATTTCTTATTCATATTCCATATTATTATTTTGAGCATTACTTAAAGGATTAACTAGTTTTGTTTCATATATTAATTATTACTAGAATCAATCGATTAATACGCTTGTTATTAATTCGGTTCTTTCAACGGTAGTAAAACTTGGATTTTTAATGCATGCGTCTCATGGTTAATAATCTAAGGGGAATTAATCTTATTGATTAAACCAATAAACCGCTTGTGTTGAGGTTGTCAATCTCAATCGTTTTCATCATTAAGTTTATTGTTATTATCGGGCCAATATACGACGCTTGTTCTATATTAACTCGGTAGTAAGTTTTATTAATGAACGCATCTCGTTATTAATAACTACCCTCGATGAACTGGATATACTCCTCGATTGAGTATTCGAGAGGAAGATAGTTAAAGAGATAATCGGGATCGACGAACATTTCATTAAGTGGATAAAAGCAAAACCACGTCCTCATCTCTATTAATTAAACTCATATAGGTTGTTCATCTTAGTGTTAAATTAAAATTAAATCATCCAACAAAACCCCCCTTGTTACTAGTTACATAAAAGATAAATATTCCTTTCCCTGTGGATACGAACCTTACTTCGTTATACTACGTATATTCGTTGTATTGTATTTATTTTGAGTGCACCTCACAACAAGTGCACGTCAAATTTGGCGCCGTTGCCGGGGAAAGGCAATATTTTTTCTTTTTATTTTATCTCATAAAAATCAAAAAACAAAAAAAAAAATTAAAAAAATCAAAAAAAAATCTTGCTCTTCTATTTTCTGAGCTTATATGAGTAAATGGATAGCAACACATCATCGTTAGAGAGTCAAATTTCTAGCTTAACATTTTTAGTAAAGGAGTTTCTCTTATGCTCAAACGTTCAAGATACCAAGGCCTGCAACATTTGCATGTCACAAAGGCATCTTACGAATTTTTGCCCCAAGCTTCAAGAAGAATACTTTGAACAGAGTAATGATGTTGTTTTCCAAGAGAGGTATGATTCATTCTCCAACACATATAATCCATACTCAAGTTCTTATTCCAGCATGTCCACTGAAGACATGATCCGAGCTCTCACTATCAATGTGACAAAAATGCAACAAGATATGTCGCAATACCCGCAAGAAACAGTGCTCAAAGAACTGAACTTGGAGAATCAATTGAAACAAGTGCCAAACATTGTGAACCACATTGGCGAGGAGGAAGAAGAAGAGGAGCTTACGGAGGGAGCTCAACCAGAGGAGGAGAAACTTCAAAACTCAACTTCATCACCGGCCATTCCTGAGAACATGCCACCATTTCCTGAGGCTCTAAGGGAAACAGAAAGGGTAGAGAAGGACGAAGATGAAATCCTCAGCAAATGTGAGGATAATTCAAATGTACTTTTCACGGTTGCAAATAAACCGAGAGAATATCATTTGGATTTCCTTTCATTCACCAATATGCAGGAAATGATAGTGGAGTTAAGTTAACATTTGATACCCCCTCTCATGCCACCAAGATCAAAACACTTTCCATTGACCATGCTAAATGATAATTTCTTTCCCTCACTCTCGCCACATGAATCAATGAAAATCTGGATATTTGATCCTGGAAAGATTTTCAAAGTGAAGGGTCAGAAAATCAAGCATTCCTATGGAAGTCCTAGGGGTGAAAATGTGGCGAAGATAAACTATCATGATCCCAGTTTGAACGACTGAACACAATGATGGCGTCGTGCCGCGACGTTAACTAAGGCGCTTCTTGGGAGGCAACCCAAGCAAAGGGACATATTCTTTTCTCCCTTGTAGTTTTCATTTCAAAAAAAAAAATACCAGGGGCACCATACCCGATCGGGTGTCACGTACTACCCGTTCGGGTATAAACAAAAATATAAAGGGTTAAGCTCGGGTAACCAAATACTCGATCGACTCAGTGGTGGAAAATTATGAAGTACCCGATCGGGCAGCTCCATATACCCGGTCAGGTATGTTAATTTTTTTTTGGAAATATGTTCGCACCAAAACGCCCGATCGAGTATACCCCAACTCGATCGGGTAGGACCCCGGATTTTGAAGAAACACAGGCATACCCGATCGGGTATGTCAGGGTACCCGGTCGGGTACACGGTCTCTAAACCCAAATTAGCCACCCAAAACACCCATTTCATCTTCCCCAAACCTCCAATTTCGAAGTTTCTTTCTCCCATTACTCCCTCAAATCTCCACCAAATCTTTCCAAACCAACGCCAAAATCTTCACCACATTTCCCTCTACATCCCATATCCATCAACACCACATTTTTCCCCAAAAGACTCAAGTCCAAAAATAATGCCTTACGCCCTCCCCCAAGTCCGAAATTTGTAACTCAAAATTCAAAGCATCAAGCGAAAATGGTACCAAAGAGAACAAGGGGCGGGAGTATCTCATCTAGAGCACCGGTCAGCCTGGTTATGATGGAGACAAGCACTAGGGGCAGTGCTTCGAGCTAAGTGAGGGGGAGTCACTCATCGGTGCGTACTTAAATTTGATACCTTGTAAACTAGCATTATTTTCTTCGCAAAAAAAAATGCTAGTTAGGTTGAAAACCCAACAAATGGGCAATCTTAGCAAAAAAGGCTTACAAAAAAAATGATGAGTGAGTGGAGAGGTGAAAAAAATAAAAGAGATGCTAGGATGAAAACCTGAAAAGGCTCCTAGGAAAAATGAGAGATATGAGAGATATATATTTGTTTTTACAGGACATCATTTAATCTCTTGAAGATGAAAAGGGGAGATGAGCAAAGAAGGCCATGAAACCCAAGAAGATATTATTCTTTGAGCTGAACACTCAATGTAAAACCCATATATTATCCTTGGTGGTCTTTTGCTTTTTCTGGTTGATTGTTGAACTTTTGAGGACTTGGAACTGTTAAACATTTGACTTTACTCGAGGACGAGTAAAGAAGCTAAGTGTGGGGGAGTTGATATTCATGTAATTTCCGATTGTATGTTTGTATTTTTAACTAGTTTTTATTAGTTCTAGTTGAGGAAATTACACACTTTTGGTATAATACTTTATTTTCATATTTATTTGTAATTTGTTTAGATTAGGACTTTTCTGAGTTAAACAGGTCAAAGATCATCCAAGGGATCAAGATTGGACCTTAAAAGATCAAGGAAAGTGCAAGGAGGCAAAAAAGATTTCGATTTGGAAAAAATACTCATGTACCCGGTCGGGTATTGCCTATACCCGATCGGGTATTTGCGTGATTCGATTGTCCAAATCAAATCCGGGAACAAATGATCGTGGGAGAAAGATTTCGTTAAGATTTGTCACCTACCCGATCGGGTATGCCGACATACCCGATCGGGTATGCCCAGAAAAGTGAATTTCTGGGAAATTTCCTAAGATACCCGGTCGGGTATCCTATATACCCGGTCGGGTATCAGCCCCTGCAGCTCCCAAAAGCCTATAAATACACCCCTTTCCTTCACAATAAAATCACCAATTCCTATATACTTCTTAGCTCAGTTTAGACAAGCTCTTTCTTTATATTTTCTTCATGTTTAGTATCCAAATGAGGAGCTAAACTCTTCCATCTTGGTTTTGCTACTTTGAAGCTTAATGAATTTGTAAGTTGTGAGTTATTTTCTTTAATCTTCTTCCTTGAATATTAATTATTTCCTATTCATATTCCATATTAATATTTTGAGCATTACTTAAAGGATCAACTAGTTTTGTTTCATATATTAATTATTACTAGAATCAATCGATTAATACGCTTGTTATTAATTCGGTTCTTTCAACGGTAGTAAAACTTGGATTATTAATGCATGCGTCTCATGGTTAATAATCTAAGGGGAATTAATTATATTGATTAAACAAATAAACCGCTTGTGTTGAGGTTGTCAATCTCAATCGTTTTCATCATTAAGTTTATTGCTATTATCGGGCCAATATACGACGCTTGTTCTATATTAACTCGGTAGTAAGTTTTATTAATGAACGCGTCTCGTTATTAATAACTACCCTCGATGAACTGGATATACTCCTCGATTGAGTATTCGAGAGGAAGATAGTTAAAGAGATAACCGGGATCGACGAACATTTCATTAAGTGGATAAAAGCAAAACCAAGTCCTCATCTCTATTAATTAAACTCATATAGGTTGTTCATCTTAGTTTTAAATTAAAATTAAATCATCCAACAAAATCCCCCTTGTTACTAGTTACATAAAAGATAAATATTCCTTTCCCCGTGGATACGAACCTTACTTCGTTATACTACGTATATTCGTTGTATTGTATTTATTGTGAGTGCACCTCACGACAAGTGCTCGTCAGGGGGCATTCTGTTGAATCTGATGGCGTAGATCGACAGCCGTCTGGTCCAACCCGGCGATGACGCCGCCCCCGGGAGCCCTGTTGGAGGCTTCGGGGACGTCGACCTCGCCGAGGGCCAGGTTCCTGTTCTCAACATTTTTGGAGTTGGCACGAGTTGTTCTCACCATTTTAGCTAGGTGTTTTGTGTTTGGTCGAGGGGGAGGGTTTCTTACTTGATTGTACGACCTCTCAACGAGAGCACCAAATGATGGAAAGTGTACCCGGGGGTAGCTTATCCGAGGGGTTATTGCGGAGAATAACTAGAGAGAAGTCAGAGCAAATAAGTAAGAGAGAGAGTGTATATTCGATATGTATTCAGCGTGGTTTACAACGGGGAAATGGGGTGCTATTTATGGTAGCAATAAATGCCAGACAGGAACACGTGTCAAGCATCCATTGGTTGAGGGGTCACCTCAACTGGTTGGCGCTGGCAATCGCATGTGGCCGCATTTAATGCGGCTGTTGGATGTGACGTCGTACTTGGTACGGTAATCCATGCGCATGTGGAGCGGATATTATGTCGGAAAGGTGCCCTCGGCTGTAGATGATTAGCCGAGGGCTCTGATCATCGGGGACTTCCTTAGTGCCGAGGGCTCTAGGTGCCAAGGGCTACTGATTTTCGCCGTTTTCTCCCAGTAACTTTGTTTTCCTGATTTGGCCATCCTGTGAGAATTGGAGCCTTCGACCAGGGGGCTGTGATTTGGGCCTGTTGTGCTTCCTGGGCCTATTGGGCCTTTATTGGAGTAGTAGGAGTCTGTGGACCGGGGGTTCTCGGGCCATATACTCCATCATACTTCAAGTAAGAGACTCAAGTTCAACTTGCTGGTTGTGTGAAGAAAAGCTACTCATTTGATGATTGCTCTCTCTCTCATTAATTACATTGCTCAAAGTCAGATTTTATTTGGATTAAATCTATTCAAGAGAGTTTTGAATATGTCATTTACTTTAGTGAATTTACAATCTTCTTTCACATAATACTAGTTCTTTATTACCAAATTTATATCAATGTTATATGTTGGTGTTACACATGGAGCCATGTAAAATAACTACAAAAGTAGATGTTGTATGGAGATGCTTATTGTCCATCCATATGCTTACAATTAAAAGTTAGTTTCTTAATTTGAAAATTTTACAAATAACTGTCTTGTTTTGTTTGTCATGATGGAAGTTGCATTTCTTTTCTTTGTGAAAGCCTCTGTTTGTGTGTGAGATTTTGAGAAACTCAGTTTGAAGTTGAGAATATGTCATTTATATTGAATTTTTCTCTGAATTTGTTTATCATGATAGAAATTGTTGTATGATAAGTTAGAATATGTTCCTCATTTTTATGATATTTTACCACAATACGACGCTTATTGTTTGCTTAAATGACTACACAGGTGAATACTTTATTAGAAGAATTTGTGGATTTCTAGACATTTTGTTCCACTATTGAAGTAAAGTTACAAGTTGAAGGGCTTAATTTAGGCACTGAAAAGTCAAATGACATAATTTGTGAGTGGACTCAATTTTGGCATGGGCTGAAGGTTTTAAAAAGGTCAAGTAGTCCTCTTTATGAAGTGAAGCACCAGCAATTTTAGAAAAAGAGTCCTACTACAGAAAAGTTTGTCCTAAGCTGCTTCAGGAGAATGAGGGGCATACCGGTCAAGGCAGCTTTTTCCCTTAATTGCTATATGTAATGAAACTTTTAGCTTGTTTTTTAGCTTGTTTATTCATATATTGATCATGCATATTGGCTATGGAACTTCATTTCCCTTTATTTTGGTTTTTTGTATCTTAGGAGGATAAGTTCTCATTTTTGTTTATTACTCTCATATCTTGAATTGTTAGTTGGTATTTATATCATATCAGGTGGTAATGATGTCAAAAAGATATTTACTCTTTCATATTATTATTCAGAGCACGTGTGTGGCACAAAGAACATATGTGAGGCATACAAGAAATGTCTGGGTCAGACAAATTTTGTCTGGCTGAACTCCAGAAAGTAATTACTTGGCCCAGACTACTAATGTCTGGCCTGGACAACTTTTGTCTGGCTGTAAGACGGAAAGTAATACATACACCCAGACTAAAAATGTCTGGGACAGACAAATTTTGTCTGGTTGTACTCTGCAAAGTAGTTACTTGGCCCAGACTACTAATGTCTGGCCCAGACAACTTTTATCAAGCTGTAAGACACAAAAGTAATACATACCCCACACTACAAATGTCAGGGATAGACAAATTTTGTCTGGCTAGACAGACGCTGCAGTTCTAAATTGAAGCATAGAGTGTTGGGGAAATAAAGATAACCAGATAGACATTATTTTTACGCAGAGAGACAATAACTTTACACAAACAGACAATACGGCGGATACCCAGACAGACAAAGATCAACATACATAGGTGGATAATTGTACATGTAATGTTTCCAAAAACTTACACATGACGAAAAAAAACAATCCAATTGTTTACCTCAAAAAGCTGCGGGAGGTGCCTTACTGCGTAATAAGGAAGGTGAACTGATTTGGGCGATGGAGTTGGGTCACACGAATTTTCAAGTCGAATCAAATGCTGCTGTTGCATTGAAATACATCGCAGAAGACAATACGGGTAGATGGAAGGGTTCGTTTTAGGAAACAATACTCAAAGCTAAAAGGAAAGGGGTTGAACATCAGGATGTGGCGAGAGAAGGCAATTGGGCTTCTCACTTTCTAGCGGATCAGGATGTGGCTCAACATCAGACTTTTTACCGGGCTTCAAATCTTCCATCTTTGGCCTGTTCAGCTTATTATTCTGATTTGTTTAATATTCCGTCATTTAGATATCATTAATTTTTTGTATTGGGTCAGGTTTAGCCCCCCCAATACTTTTTGATTTTATTCTTTCGTCTCTATGTTTTTGTTAAGAAGGTATGCCTTCTTTGGAGGGGTCTTGGCCTAGTCCCTCCTCTTTTTGTATTATTTTGTTCTTACATTAATAAAACCTGGTAAATGTTCCTCGGAAAAAAAAACCAATCCAATTGTTCAACATTGTACAATATTCGGCACATTAAGAAGGTATGCCTTCTTTGTAATATGTAATGTTTGTAAAAAAATACATATTCAAAAAAATCACAAGTTCAAAATCGACACATTTCCCCAACACTCTATGCTTCAGCCTTCTTCAAGCACCATGTTGGCGTAGTCATAGTCAGGAATCAATAACTTCCTCAGTAACAACTGCTCTGCAAATAATATGACCATGACGCCACATTCTTCGGATCTGTAGACAGACAAATAAAGCACAGACAGACATTTAGAACACTTAACACAGACAATACATGTAATGCAAAAATATATTGAGTTTAATACCATGATTGCTATTGAGGCACACATAGAGTCATAAACTTTAACCAATCTACTTCCAAAGACAACTTTGAAGACAACCAATTACATCTCAAAAAATACACACCACAACTTACATACAACTCACAATCAAATGACAGACAACTAAATATGAATTACAAACATCTTTTTTTAAAATGACAGACAACTTCACAACTCTTACAGATTCCTCACAACAACATGATAGACAAGTCATTACAGACAACTCAAAACATATACATAGAACAAACAAGCAAATGACAGACAACTGAAAAATATTAAATTGGAAAAATGTTGGAGATATTTAATTGTGAATCAAGTTGGTCATAGATTAGCTTTATATTTAATCCTTGTATTTAATTAGTGCATGAACTAGATAGAAATCAGGCCAAGTGTTAGGCCCATATAAACAGGCTAAAAGCCTGGTACGCCTAACCTAAACCTCGCCTATAAAAAGGGAGCCGAGGTTTAGGAATAGGTTGAACGTCGTACTTATTATTCATAGCCTTACGCGCATATCTTTCTGTTGTACGAGTTCACGGTTTATCAAAGAAGGTTTTACGGTGATTTATTCTGTGTTCATCTTTACGTTTAATCTTCGTTGCTAGATCGTTATTCATTGCTGTTACAGAAACAGGGACTAACAATTGGTATCAGAGCCGATCGAGAACCGATCAGAAGAACTCTTGCAGAATACTCTGTTTTTATTTACGTTGTTCTTACTGTCGATTTTTGCTCTGTAATTTTGTTTCTTGTTCAAAAATTGTAAAAGTTACACCTTTAGAATCGCCTTTTCAGAGCGATCAAAGGGTATACTTCAGATTGTGTTTTACGCATATACAGATTTCGAGATATCTCGAGCAGGGGTTGTCGACATCCTGCTTTTTCACAGGTTCTGCTACGTTTTTAGAGCTGAAAATTTTACCCAAGGATCTCGATATTCTACTCTACAGGAAACTACCTTCAGATTTTGTTTATCTGATTTTTACAGGTTGCAGGATTTCGACATTGAGGATTTCGACATCTAGGATTTCGAGATCTTGATTTCGAGTTAAGGATTCGACATCTGGTCTCGACATTTGACTTCTCAGATTAAGATTTCGAGTGATTAACTTCTCGACATTTCAAATCTCGAGATCAGCATCTCGAAATTTGAAATCTCGAGATCCCTAATCTCGAGATCCTTAATCTCGAGCCCAAATCTCGATACCGGGCCTCCTTTATCGAAATCTGAGATTTCGATATTCAGATCTCGACATCTGATTTTTCGACTTTCTGCCTCTGAAAATCTTTTGATCAATTTTCTCGAACGGTCAGTTTAGTACAGCAATGGCTTCAGAATACAATGCATAAGGGAACAGCAGTACCCCTCCTAGCCTCAGGAAGGGTGAATATCAAATGTGGAGGAACAGATTTCTTAATTTCCTCGAGCACAAAGAGAACTCCGCTGCGATGCTTCAATCATTGCTTGAAGGACCAGCTGAACTCTTGATTTCAGTTGGTGGAGATCTAGAAAATAATCCTCCTATTTTTCCAGAAATAAGGAGGAAAGTGCCATCTGAATACACAGAAGCTGACAAGCTCAGACTTCGTGGTGACCTTATGGCCAAAACATACCTTCTTCAAGCAATACCAAATGAAGTTTATGTTCTCATTGACAGTATGCAGACAGCTAAGGAAATGTGGGATGAAATAGAAAAACTGCTACAAGGCACAAGCATCAGCCTCAAAACCAAGAAGACTACGATTCTCATCGCTTATGACTCCTTCAAAGCAGGTCCAGGAGAACCATTGAATGAGACTTACAACAGACTCGTTCAACTGGTAAATGAACTCAGAAAAATCAAAGTACTCAGGTCCAATCTGGAACTGAATATTAGATTTTTATCCAGCCTGCATCCTGCATGGTAAAAGACAGTGAAGGATGTAAGATCTCGGATAGATTTGGACGAAATTGACCTCTGCACACTCTATGAACATCTGAAACAATTCGTCAACGAGGTTGCCTGTGCTGAGGATCATCACACCACAAACCCCTTAGCTCTTGTAATGGAGGCTCAGCCAAGAAGGACAACCACTTCACTAAAGAAGAAAAAGAAGAAGGTGGTGGTTGAATCAGATGATGATGAGAGTGATGATGACAAATCTGATCTTGAAGCTGAGCTAGCAGACTTACAGAAGAAGATGGCACTGCTTGCCAAAAGATTTGCTAAGAAGAACAGCTCCTCCAACAAGCTGAGAACTTCCTCCTCAAACTACAAGCAGAAGAACCATGATCAAGGATCTTCTAGGAAGGCATCATCAGCAGAAGAAGCTCCAAAATGCTACAATTGCGGTAAGCCTGGACATGTTATCAAAGACTGTCGTCTCCCAAAGAAGAAAGATGCTAACTTCTACAAGCAGAAGATGCTGTGGAATAAGCAGAAATGCTGATGGTGCAGAAAGAAGAAGAAACCTCTGCCATGATTGCTGAGAATGAGAACTGGGCAGAAGATTCTTCTGAGGAGGAGGAGGAAGACAACTATGCCCTTATGGCACATGTGGAGGGAGATGAAAGAAAGGGTGATGCTGCGATCCCCGAAAGCGAGTGCTCAACAAGCTCTGTAAGTACCTCACATATTTCTTTAAATAATCAAAATGCAGTCCTTACTTGAAAAGGACAATCTAATCAAAGAACTAAAGGAGAGACTAGACAATAATCATAGAGTACTGAAACAGAATCTAGACCAAAAGTCTTCCTTAAGTGTTCAACTTGAAATTGCAAAAGATCAAGTCAAAAAGGTGTCCTCAGATTTTGAAAGCTTTGAACTTAAGATAGCTGAATTAACTAGGAAATTTGAGGATAGTGAACGGGAAAAAAGCACAGCAAAGGCTGAATGCGATATTTTTGCATAAAAAAAGAAGAACGCTTTTAAATAAAGTAAAAGAACTAGAAGATCTAGCTGCTAGAAGAGGTCAATCTGAACAAACTGTTTTTCTGCTTAACAGCAAACAAAAGGATGACCGATTCTACAATGCTAAAACAGGACTGGGCATAACCAACCCACGTCATCTTAAGAAAGTTAACTATCTTCAAATCTATAACAAAGATTACATGGGACTAGGGTTTGTCGAGAAAATGTATTTTCGAAGTGATGAAGACTATGCTGAAACAGAAGAAGAAAAGAGAAAGAATCCAAAACCTGCGATTTCTTGTGATTATCCCTCTGTAAATGAAAAACAATTTTCAGAAGAAAAACCTACTTCCTGCTTTAGTGAATGCCTTGACCCTTATGCTAAAGATATTCCTCACATAGGACACCCTCTAGACCCTCCCCCAAGAGTAGGTATTGCTAAAACTTGTGAGGAACCGTGTATATTTCCCATGGCTCAAAAGCTCAAAAACCTACAGAAAACTCTTGATGACGAGAGAGAGAGATTTGAAACTGAAAAGAAAGGTTTTGAGCGCAACTGGCAGGAACTTCTTCAAAAGTTCAATGATTTGAGTGAGCAGTTTCATGCTAAAACAGACCCTTCTACGACTAAGCCTGACAGCTCACACACCTCACATGAGAAAAACAATGCTTTTTAAGGTTCGTCCACTCATCTCTCTTCTCCTTTGTTTACAGGGAATGAAGTGAATAAGGAAGGAGAAGAGAAGAATGAGTGGAGGAAAAAGAGGAAGGAAATCGCAGAAGGCAAAAAGAAAGTTTTTGAGAATAATGCCAACCCAAGATCTAGTTCTATTTTTTACTCCAAAGTTAATTGTAATTCTGTCGCTACAAAACAAACTTCTAGTAGTTCAGTGTTGAGTCCCAAGCTGAATATTTCTGAGACATCTTCTAGACAACGTTCTATTTATAATACAAGTGTTGCTTATGGTTATTCTGTTTCAGATCCCCATAATTATGAATGTGATGTGAATGTTGTTAAATCAAAGCCTTCCAGAAAGCTCAAACCTGAAAAAGAAACCAAGAAAGGAACTACTAAGGGAACGTTTTGTATTCCTGATATGAAATATGCCCTTAGAGTTCATTCTAGGAAACATCTTAATCGGCTTTCTAAGGAGGAGATTTTCAAAACCAAACTTAAGAAACAACCGTTCAATCACAAAGCACCTGTCTACTCTCCTCCTAAACCTAAAACGGAAAGATGGGTCCCCAAGACAAGACCCGTCAAAGATGAAACTGAAAGATGGGTCCCCAAGATAAGACCCGTCAAAACTGAAACTGAAAGGTGGGTCCCCAAGATGAGACCTACCAAAACTGAAACAGAAAGGTGGGTCCCCAAACGAAGACCCATCAAAACTGAACTTGAAAGATGGGTTCCCAATCGAAGACCCATCAAAACTGAAACTGAAAGATGGGTTCCCAATCGAAGACCCATCAAAACTGAAACTGAAAGGTGGGTCCCCAAATTTAGACCCACCAGAACTAAAATGGAAAGGTGGGTTCACAACATCAGACCCACCAAAATGGAAACTGCTAGGTGGACTCCAAAAACCAGACACACTGCAAAAGCAGATCTGGCTGTTGGAAAGCCCACCAAAGATAGATCTTTTGTTGAAAGAGCTGCTGACCTTGGATCACTTCTCAAAGCAAGATTTAAAAAGGTGTTTCTTGATAATAAGGAAGGACCCACTCCAAGTTGGGTACCTAAACCTGTTTGATTGTTTTGCAGGACGGTCATGTGTGGCACTTAGACTCAGGATGCTCAACCCACATGACCGGAATAAAGCACCTTTTGAGCAACTACACCAACTACTACGGAGGAAATGTCAGATTCGGGAATGACGCCTCATCTCCTATCCTTGGGTATGGGGACGTCGTCTGTGCTAGTGTCACAATAAAAGATGTTTCATTTGTCAAAGGGCTCAAACACAACTTACTGAGCATTGGACAATTCTGTGACAGCGGGATGGAAGTGAGGTTCTTTGCAAAACAATGTTGTGTTCTTGACAGCACAGGGAATACATTATTAATGTGTTACAGAACATCAAATTTGTACACTATTGATCTGAAAAGCGTCCAATCCACCACTTCCATCTGTCTGCTGTCCAAAGCTTCAACTGAACAAAACAACCTATGGCACAAACGTCTCTCCCATCTGAACTTCAAACATCTATCAACCTTGTCCTCCAAGAAACTTGTCAAGGGGCTTCCTCTGCTAAAGTCTTCCGCTGAAAATCATTGTAGTGCCTGCAAAATGGGCAAAATGACGCGAAGCTCCCACAAGTCAAAAACCGAACCTTCATCTACTCATCAGTTGCAGCTAATACACATGGATCTGTGTGGACCTATGAGAGTACAAAGCATCAACGGTCGCAAATACACTGGTGATCGTTGATGACTTCTCTAGGTATACATGGACAAAATTTCTCCGTTCAAAAGACGAAGCTGCGGAAAACATTATGCCCTACAAGAGGGCATAGACTATGATCGATGATGCCATCTACTCCCAAGAAAAATGGATCAAGGTGCTGGACAACAATTTCCAGCTAGACCTTGCAGTCTTCAAGTGCCAGAACCCGATAGTACCAGCCATCATGAAAGGTCACTATCTCTGGCCTGCACTTCACAACTCAAAACCGGTGCCAGAGATATACCTACAACAGTTCTGGGGGCACATGCATACAGAATCTCCGAAGGATCGCTCAAAAATAAAGACCAAGCTAAACGGCATGCGGGTGATCCTTACACCATCAACACTGCGCACTACATTAGCGCTGCCAGTTCGAGATACATATGATGAGCTGCCATCCATCCCCGATCTACTGAAAGACGTAGCATCACTAGGCTACACATCTTTACTACCACAACGGTCCAACTTCAACGGCTCCTATCTCCGTCACCCGTGGAAGAATCTGTTTGGACTGGTGAACAAATGCTTGTCGCCAAAACATGCTGGCTTCGACAAGTGCAACAAGAAAATACTGCTAGTCTTCCACGGGATCGCCTTCAACAAACATTATGACTTGGCACAGCTCTTCTTTTCAGAGCTAATGGACCTGGTCAAGGCCAAGGAAAAGAATAGGCCAGGTACCATCCCATATGCAAGGTGGCTTGGGCTGATCATCAACGACTGCATGGCAGAGCACTCGTCAATCCCAAAACGCAGCTCCGATCCACACTACAAAGCCCCAAAGCTGCAATACTTTAAAGCAGACAAGAACCCTACCTACGGTCTGCGGATCCCTGGGTTTCTGCTCAACCTTGTAAGATCTTCAAATCCAGCTGTTCAGCAGTACAAGGAAGCTACAGAGAAAACCGTCCCTATGGTTCAGCAAAACCCAGCTGGACCTACCCCAGCAAACTGGTGGCTACGAGAGCTAATCAACAGATGCTCTGAAGATATTATAAGGCTCGAGGATGATGAACGCAAGGAAGGGGAGAGTTACAAAGAATCCCAGAAGACTCTTGAATCGGTCGTAAGACAATCAGTGGGAAGACTTCCCAAGACAGAGAAACCCTGGGATAATGTTCGCATCAAAGCCCCCTTCCAAGAAGAAATCAGAGAGCATATCTGGCGTAGACCAGACAGAGTCAAGCCACTTAATGAACTGAAGCTAAGAGGCCTTACTCACTTAAAAGGAAAGCAGGCTGGAGGTCATCTGCATATGTTGCTACAAAGGTCAACCGGTACTCAGAGAGAACTAATGGAACAAGATCTGAAGTCGATTATTCTCCCGATTCATCAAATTCTACAAGTGAAGGCTGAAGACTATCATGGAGTAACATTCTACACTTACAGACTTCAATGCACCGATGGGAGCGAATTCACTTGCCAAGAGAATGACTTCATCATGCTGAAACCGGATGACATCTACCAAATGTTCATGGCCTACAGATACCTTCCAGACAGGCAAAGCATAATATACAGCGAAGGCCTCGCAGCTATCAAGAGATTCATGCTTAGACAAATCCGAGTACACTCTTCACACGACCTACAGATGGCTATTGAGTGCAATCTGAAAAAGACAAATCTGACAAAGCCAAGACCGTATGGTCCAGAACTTGAAGATTTCCCAGCCTACCACATCTTCTTCACACCGCCAGCAGTCACCTATCTGAACCACAAGAACGAAAAGCGTCTGATGGTAGTCAGTGAAATTGAGAAGTACTGTGACGGAACACTGAAGATAATCAAAAAACAGATTCTAAAGATGAAGGCAGAGCTAGAGAAAAATCTTCAAGAGGCATCGTCTTATGTTCAAAAGGAACACTCTACTGTAGAGACAATCTTAAAGGCCATTGACGATCGCCTCGAAAAGAGAAATGTACTGAGGCAATATGAGCATGCACTTGGTATGAGGAAGCACTACTTCAAGTATCAGAAGCAATAAGAGAATGACACTTGATCACAAAGGGGGAGATTGTTGGAGATATTTAATTGTGAATCAAGTTGGTCATAGATTAGCTTTATATTTAATCCTTGTATTTAATTAGTGCATGAACTAGATAGAAATCATGCCAAGTGTTAGGCCCATATAAACAGGCTAAAAGCCTGGTACGCCTAACCTAAACCTCGCCTATAAAAAGGGATCCGAGGTTTAGGAATAGGTTGAACGTCGTACTTATTATTCATAGCCTTACGCGCATATCTTTCTGTTGTATGAGTTCACGGTTTATCAAAGAAGGTTTTACGGTGATTTATTCTGTGTTCATCTTTACGTTTAATCTTCGTTGCTAGATCGTTATTCATTGCTGTTACAGAAACAGGGACTAACAAAAAAATTACTATATCATATTAAATGGAAATCCATAAAAATACTCATTAAACATTGAGGTACAAAAAAATGGAGAAAAAGTCTTGAATTTCAACAAAAACCTCATTGAGTAATTTCTACAAACATGTTAATTATGGGCATAAAATGAACTAGAGAAATTACACTAAAATTTAAATTAATTAACACCTCAAAATCATTACAATGAAACAAACTAATCAAGTATTCACTTTTATATCATACATGTTAATTATGGGCATAAAATCGAAAAAAGGAAAAAAAATAAAATAAAAAACGCACATGAAAAAAATCAGAAATGGAGTACGTACCTCATGATTTGAGAAGGGATGGTTACCTTAGACACAACTAAATGGGGAGGTCTTGGAACCTTCAAAAATGGATATGAGAGCTCTTAAAGTGAAAAGAGGAGAAAATAATGCGGGGTGGAGGTGAGAGAATAGAAAGGGGCGGATAGGAAAAAGAAATCGGGGGGTGGGATGAGAGATGTTTGGAAGAGGTAAAAAAATGGTATAAATAGGAAGACTTTTATATGGGGTACAAACATGGGCGGATCTATGTAGGGCCTAGGGTGGGCTCTAGCCCAGCCCAACCTAATTTTTTTCGTTAGTATAGAAAGAGATTTAATTTTCAGCCCACCCAAAAATTAAAACTCAGCCCACCCCAAGTCTATAAGGAAGTGTTCTAAGAAGCTCTAAAAGCAAAAGGCTGCCCAAACTTTGTTTAAAGCCCATAGTCATGGGAACAAATGATCCCGAGAACAAATGATCCCGATGCGTAATAAAAGAGCTTGGTGTGATTGCATCAAGAAGTGATTTATATATAGGACACTCAGGAGGGTGAACCAACCTTGCAGTCGGTGTGGGATAAATTGAGGAGCAAAACTTTACATACGGAGTATTAAACAATTGTATGTAGTTGGTGTTTGGAGCCAGCTGCAAATTATGCAATCCCATCTCACCCACTCACCCACACCATCAATGAAAACACTTTATATTACAAGTTTACGATATTATTTTACAACATAAATTTTATGATTAATATTATATTATTATTATAATACTGTTATTATTATATGAATATTACTATTATTTGACCCAAGTCACCATGAGTAACTTTTATAAGCATTAAAATTTAAACATAATTATAATCATTAAAATAACTAAGTTGCTCTTTATCAACTATCCTTATTTGGTCATATACTATTTCTATTATTATTATTATTATTATTATTATTATTATTATTATTATTATTATATATTATTATTATTATTATTATTAAAATTATTATTATTATTAATAAAATTATAATAGTTTTATTAGTGCATTAGTTTTATTTAATAGTTATGTAATTCTATTTGATTATTAATTTAATTTATGCTCAAACTCGGCTTGAATAAAATAGATATATGAACTCTATTTTTTTAGTGTTTAAATATATTTAAAAAATTGCAATGAAAATGTTAAAATTTTAAGATAAATAAAATTTATTTTTATAATTTACGAGTTATTGATAGACTCGAGTCCGGATCAAACTGAATACCACTATGCTCGAACTCAGCTTGAACAACTATTCGAACTCAAAATCTAGCTCGTGTTCGAGTTAAAAAAAGCTTCTTAAGTTCAGATCACTAAATTAAATTCGAAATCACGTTCGAATTCGCGTAGTTCGAAAAAAACTCAATTCGATTACAGCCCTAAGCAACCTAAGCTAAACTTTTTATTTGCAATAACAATTTTTTTCCTGCTAAGCCCACCCCACTCTTCATTCCTGAATCCGCCCCTGGGTACAAATTGGGGTAGGAGTTGGGGTACCTATAGCATTTTTGTCGTAAATACCTTACATCTTTAGTCATGTTATGGGAAGAATTCTAGTTGTACGTAAAGTCCGTACACATTTCTTATGAGTTGGTACATAATTGTGTGTGCACTTAAACAATTGTTGAGGTAAGAGTTGCCTCTATACACATGTAACAGGAGGTGTAAATTGAACATTATTTATGTACACAAATAATTACATAAAAATGTGTGAAATACATGTACAAAGTATGTGTACAACAAGAAATATGCTTGGGGTACACGTTTTTTCATGTACACTTTTAGCACACTTGTATGTCTAGGCAAATAGAGTTGTATGTATACAGATAATTTTGTGGGGACCCATAGACCTGCTTGTGTACAGACAACTTTGTTTGCGTATACAGACAAGTGTGCCAAAGATGTGCACAAAAAATGTGTACACCAAGCACGAGCCATTCAGTAATGAGGAAAGACGAAATTACAATTAAAAGAAGCCAAAAGCGCTACATTGTTTATTTTAGGGAAATTTACCGAAATAAGACTAAAACATACTACCTCCATCCCGTTTTATTTAGCCAACTTTGACTTTTCCAGTCGAAGATGATAAACTTTGATCTATTATTTTAACTAATATATTTATATAAAAGTTAATAAATTTGTACTTTTATGATAGTATTTTTAACAAAGAACATTTTTATATAATTTTCATATTATCAATATTACCGTGTATAAATATATAATCGGTAAATAAAAATGAATTTTTCTAAATAAAAATGAAGAAGTTGTTAGAAAATAGAAGATATTGTTTGGTGTATGAATATGAAAAGTAATTTTAGTGAGCTATAGTGTATGGTGTGTGGAGTTTTAGAGTATAGCTCTTGTCACTAGAAAGCTTGTATTGTATTGATGTTGCTTGATTTTGCTTGGTGAGCAAATGAATACAAAAGGTGTTATTTATAAGAGCTAGAGGATCATTCTAGATCCTTATTAAATGCAAGCAATCTAGAGCTTACTATAATTATATATGTCTAATTACTCTAGATTTTACATAAGGATTCTGTTAGTCCCTGTTTCTGTAACAGCAATGAATAATCGATCTAACAAGGAAGATTAAACGTAAAGATGAACACAGAATGAATCACCGTAAAACCTTCTTTGATAAACCTTGGAAGCGTACAACAGAATGATATGCGTAAGGCTATGAATAATAAGTACGACGTTCAGCCTTTTCCTAAACCTCGGCTCCCTTTTTATAGGCGAGGTTTAGGTTAGGCGTACCAGGCTTTTGGCCTGTTTAAATGGGCCTAACACTTGGCCTGATTTCTATCTAATTTATGCACTATTTAAATACAAGGATTAAATATAAAGCTAATCTATGACCAACTTGATTCACAATTAAATATCTCCAACAATCTCCCCCTTTGTGATCAAGTGCCATTCTCTTATTGCTTCTGTGATTTGAAGTAGTGCTTCCTCAAACCAAGTGCATGTTCATACTGCCTCAGCACATTTCTCTTTTCGAGGCGATCGTCAATGGCCTTTAAAATTGTCTCTACAGTAGAGTGTTCCTTTTGAACATAAGACGATGCCTCTTGAAGATTTTCCTCTAGCTTTGCCTTCATCTGTAGAATCTGCTCTCTGATTATCTTCAGTGTTCCGTCACAGTACTTCTCGATTTCACTAACTACCATCAGACGCTTTTCGTTCTTGTGGTTCAGATAGGTGACTGCTGGCGGTGTGAAGAAGATGTGGTAGGCTGGGAAATCTTCAAGTTCTGGACCATACAGTCTTGGCTTTGTCAGATTTGTCTTCTTCAGATTGCATTCAATAGCCATCTGTAGGTCATGTGAAGAGTGTACTCGGATCTGTCTAAGCATGAATCTCTTGATAGCTGCGAGGCCTTCGCTGTATACTATGCTCTGCCTGACTGGAAGGTATCTGTAGGCCATGAGCATTTGGTAGATGTCATCCGGTTTCAGCATGATGAAGTCGTTCTCTTGACAAGTGAATTCGCTCCCATCGGTGCGTTGAAGTCTGTAAGTGTAGAATGTTACTCCATGATAGTCTTCAGCCTTCACTTGTAGAATTTGATGAATCGGGAGAATATTCGACTTCAGATCTTGTTCCATTAGTTCTCTCTGTGTACCGGTTGACCTTTGCAGCAACATATGCAGATGACCTCCAGCCTGCTTTCCTTTCAAGTGAGTAAGGCCTCTTAGCTTCAGTTCGTTCAGTGGCTTGACTTTGTCTGGTCTACGCCAGATATGCTCTCTGATTTCTTCTTGGAAGGGGGCTTTGATACGAACATTATCCCAGGGTTTCTCTGTCTTGGGAAGTCTTCCCGCTGTTTGTCTTACGACTGATTCAAGAGTCTTCTGGGATTCCTTGTAATTCTCCCCTTCCTTGCGTTCATCGTCCTCGAGCCGTATAATATCTTCCGAGCATTTGTTGATCAGCTCTCGTAGCCACCAGTTTCTTTGCATGTCCTCTTTCTCGGCTTCAACCCGAAGATCATCCCATTCTGTCCATTTTCTTGGCCATTTGTCGTATATCACCGCCTCTTCCAGTGCATCATGGATGTCTTTGCCTGGGGAAATATATGGAATTCTTTGTTCAGGCGGTGATTGTTCCTGTGTAGCACTACCGGGTTCACTAGGATTGCCCGTTGACATCAGCTTAGAACTGGGTTCCAACTGATGGCCTGATGGAGAAGATGTATCAGTGGTAACATCATCAGGACTTCCATCCCCTCCTCGGTTGGTATCTCTGGGAGATACGCCTCGGGATGTTATTTCTAGCTCGACCATGCTAGATAATTTGGCTGTGGATGGTGGCTGTTGGTTTGTTGAGGTTTCAGGTTGAATTGGTTGTGGAGTTTGGCTTGGTAGAGCAATTTGCTCAAGTGATCGAGGTCGCTTGTTCTCCCCCTCATGAGGATCCGAATCATCGGGGTCCTCATGGGAACGTTTGCGACCACGAAGACTCTCCTTGCAAGTGCTCTTGGTTTCGGGTGAAGAAAGAAGAGCTTCAAGTATGGCTTGCTGATGAAGAGTGAGGTTGTCTTCTGGGGTATTTAAGAGGTTATTCAGCAAAGCCGAAGCTAGTGTGTCAAAGGATAGGGAGGAGAGATCGATGGAGGGTGTGGTCGGGTGTGGGGAGAATACTGGTTCTGTATCCTGGGTTCCCCGAGAAATAGAAGGGATAGGAATTTGGTTTATGGATTGGTGGGATAGAGGGGTGGAGGATATGGGTTGTGTATGGGAGATGAACGGTTCAGGGGAAGGTTGGGGTGGTGTCTGTTCAGACCGAACCGCTTGGGTGGTCCTAAATTCCTGTGCTAGAGCGGTCATTGCATCTTGCACCCATGGCTTAATGGTGGAATCCAGGAAGCGATTCAGTAGAACGTTGACGTCTTCAAAGGTAGGGTGACCAGTTACGGGGGTTGTAACTGTTGACACAGCATCAGTGAAGATTGCTGATGTGTGGCCTGCATTTAATGATGGAATCATTATGGGCGTAGCAGGGCTTCCAACCGTCATAGCTTGCGCTCTGGTTGTTGCGTTCAGGGTGAGTGCACCTGTATGTGCAGTGAATAGTGTAGGTGTCCTAGAAAATGAAGAAAATGTGGGAAATGTGACACCTAGACTCGATGTGAGAGAAGAAGGGGTTTTGACCTCGGGAGATAGGTCAATTGTATGCTCAACTGATTCAGAAGGAACCAGCGAGGGGGTTGAGTCTCGTTCTTTTGAAATAATAGCCTTTTGAGAGGCTATCGAGTGGCTGGGAGAGGGCTGTGCATGCGCAGTTGAGCCAGATGCTGCGACTTCTACTCGGGAACCGAAAAGATCGGCTCCTGTGCTTAAGGATTCAGCTCGGCTTATCTGGATAAAGGAGTCGCAGCCCGAGAAGATGTGCTCGTCTGCCTTATCAATCAGGCTTTTTCTGGCTTGGGGCTGGGTCTTAGCCTTGGTAGCCTTGTCATTTTTGACCTTAGCCCTGGTCTCTCGGATGACGACTTCTTTTGAGTTGATTGATGTCTTAATGGAGTGAGCCGCCTCATCGTAATCATCCTTGGAGCAATTTGTCTCGCTCGGATCAGCTCTTGGTTTAGCCTTTTCTTTTATAGTGAAGACTTGGGGTCTGCGAGCTATGATTGGTGCTGCGTCTTCAGCAGTGATTCTCCTCTTCTTTGGAGATTCGACGGGCAGCTTCCCTTTTCTGATGAGGGCATATGTGAGCTCCACATCGTCACTGTCGTTGTCATCATCGTCATCATCCGAGCCAGATTCTTCGCTCTCCGTGCCCACGCTCTCGGAAGCCTCGTCGTCAGTGTTGGTTTGGGCTTCACTCGACGATTCATTGGCCGTATCCTCAGCGTCTTTTTCGGTGCCCTCAGCCGCCTGACTCGTCTCTAGAGAGTCGTCAGACTTCCCTTCATTGGGCAAACCGGCCACTGGTTTCTGTGGCTTTTGGGCTCTCTTAGGACCCTTACTTACACTCGGCTTTGTCCCTTGGGTAGGTCCAGCTGGGTTTTGCTGAACCATAGGGACGGTTTTCTCGGTGGCTTCTTTGTATTGTTGGACTGCTGGATTTGAAGATTTTACCAGCTTTAGCAGAAATCCAGGTATCTTCAGACCATAAGTAGGATTCTTGTCTGCTTTGAAGTACTGTAGCTTCGGTGCTGTGAAGTGAGGATCTGTACTGCGTCTTGATATGGAGGCGTGCTCTGCCATGCAGTCGTGTATGATCAGCCCGAGCCATCTAGCGTACGGAATGGTACCTGGCCTATTCTTTTCTTTGGCTTTGACTAGGTCCATTACCTCTGAGAAGAAGAGCTGTGCCAGATCGTAGTTCTTGTTGAACGCGATGCCATGAAAGACCAGCAATATTTGCTTGTTGCACTTGTCGAAGCCGGCATGCTTAGGCGACAGGCACTTGTTCACCAGCCCAAATAGATTTTTCCACGGATGGTGAAGATATGCTCCGTTAAAGTTGGAGAGCTGTGGCAGTAATGAGGTGTAGCCTAGGGACGCCACGTCTTTCAATAGATCTGGGATGGACGGTAGTGCATCGTATTCGTCATGTATCGGCAGCGATAGAGTAGTCCGTAGAGTGGATGGTGTCAGAATCACCCGCATGCCGTTCAAATTGGTCTTGATCTTGGAGCTATCCTTCAATGAATCCGTGTGCATGTGACCCCAAAATTGTTGTAGGTATATCTTTGGCACTGGTTTGGCGTTGTGAAGTGCAGGCCAGAGATAGTGACCTTTCATTATGGCCGGGATGATCGGGTTCTGGCACTTGAAGACGGTGAGGTCTAGCTGGAAGTTGTTGTCCAGCACCTTGATCCACTTGCCCTTAGGGTAGATGGCGTCGTCAATCTGTGTTTGAGTGTTTCCTGCCATTTTAAACTGTAGAAGCAGGGGTCAGCACATGAAGTTCAACTGTTTGATTTGATTGAAAGAGTTTGATTTGCAGTTGTCAGATAAGTTTATGCAGGTGGAGTTTTGAAAAAAATTGCTAAGTCCAAATCTCGAAATCTGAATCTCGAGATTATGATTTCGAGATCCAAATCTCGAGATCTTGATTTCGAGATTCAAATCTCGAGATCAAGATGTCGAGATGCAGATCTCGAGATCTCGATTTCGAGATTCAAATCTCGAGATCAAGATGTCGAGATGAAGATCTCGAGATCTCGATTTCGAGATTCAAATCTCGAGATCAAGATGTCGAGATGAAGATCTCGAGATCTTGATTTCGAGATTCAAATCTCGAGATCAAGATGTCGAGATGAAGATCTCGAGATCTCGATTTCGAGATTCAAATCTCGAGATCAAGATGTCGAGATGCCCATCTCGAGATCTTGATTTCGAGAAGATGAACCGACGATTTCGAAGAGATTTAAACCACCTGCAAAAGCATAAACAGATATAGTAAACATGAAAACAATAAGATTGCGACATACATTCAAACAAAAACAAACTAATTTGATTATGATTTTGAGAAAAGTTTATCGTTCGATGAGAAGAGTCTTCTGTTTGAGGCGTTTTTATGGAACTCGAAATCGATGGATATTCTACCTTAGAGGTTTTGCGAAAGAAAATCGGAGAAGGAGAAGGAGAGAAGTTTGCGAAAATCAGAGGGTTTGAAGAGGACGAAGGATCTGAGAGCTCTGCCTTTGCGAAGAAAAATCTGGCCTTTGAAAAAAAACATAAGGGAAGGAAGGGTTTTTCGTAAAGGTTTTATACTCGAGAAATTTTGGACCACTTCCGTAACATTTGAGCCCGAATTATTGGGCTGGCACACAATGCTCTTTTAAAGTTTTCGAGGCCCAAAACCAGTAAAAATAGAGAACTCCCCCTTAAACAGTGAAAATTAGCTCCCCCTCAAACAGTGAAAATTTTCTCCCCCTCAAAAAATGCAACGAACAATATGTACAAATGCAACGCACACACACTATTTTTGTTCTTTTTGATTTTTCACCCACTCAATACATGCAACGCACGCACACTATTTTTTGTTATTTTTCTGGTTTTCTCCCCCTCAACACATGCAACGCACACACACTATTTACAAATCCCACACACACACTTTTTACAAGTCCCACACACACACACACTTTTTAGATCAGTGGAGACATAATTAAACGGGCTCGAGGTTCAACATGCCCAACTTGGAGACTAGGAACTGGAATCGTTTTTCATCCAATGCCTTAGTGAACAAGTCAGCCAGTTGAAGCTCTGAGCTTACAAAATACATGTCAATGTCTCCTTTTTCCACAGGATCCTTGATGAAATGATAGCGCAGGTCGATGTGTTTGGTGCGGGAGTGATGAACCGGGTTGCTGATGATGGCTATGGCGCTTTGTGAGTCACTGTAGATCGGGATATGGCGGAGAGTGTAACCGTAGTCCTTTAGCTGGGTCTTCATCCATAATATTTGTGAACAACAGCTAGCAGCCGCGACGTATTCTGCCTCGGCCGTAGATGTTGACACACAGTTCTGTTTCTTGGAAGACCAGCAGACTAACTTATCGCCCAAGAATTGGACTGCCCCCGATGTGCTTTTGCGGTCCATCCGGCAACCAGCAAAGTCAGCATCCGAGTATCCGACTAGGTCAAAACCTGAGTGCTTGGGATACCAAAGGCCTAGATTCACAGTGCCTTTGAGGTATCTCAGAATTCTTCGAACAGCGATCAGATGGGATTCCTTCGGATTTGCCTGAAAGCGTGCACATAAGCATGTGGAGAAAACAATGTCAGGCCTGCTTGATGTGAGATATAACAAAGATCCAATGATGGCCCTGTAGTTTGTAGCATCAACTGGCTTCCCGGAGGGGTCTGAGTCCAGTTTGTTGTTTGGGGACATGGGGGTCGTCATGGAAGATTTGCCATCAATGTTGAATCTCTTAAGCATTTCCAGAATGTACTTTGACTGATTGATGAAAATGCCGTCAGAGAGTTGTCTTACTTGCAGGCCTAGGAAGAAATTCAGTTCTCCCATCATGCTCATTTCAAACTTGGTTTTCATTAGTTTCTCAAAGTGTTTGCACAGGCGTGGATTTGAGGAGGCGAAGATAATGTCATCAACATAGATCTGAATCAGGATGATGTCAGACTTCTGTCGCTTGATGAAAAGTGTGGTATCAATCTTCCCTTTTGAGAAACCTGAATCAACCAGAAATTCGGTTAATGCATCATACCAAGCTCTTGGTGCCTGTTTTAACCCATACAGAGCTTTCTTTAGCTTGTACACATGGTCAGGATATCTGGGATCTATGAATCCTTCGGTCTGAGCGACATAGACTTCTTCTTCCAAGACTCCATTCAGAAAGGCAGTCTTGACGTCCATTTGAAAGACAGTAAAGTTCTTGTGGGCCGCGTACGCAAGAAAAAGGCGGATTGCTTCAATTCTTGCTACGGGTGCAAATGTTTCATCATAGTCTATGCCCTCTTGCTGATTATATCCTTTAGCGACCAGTCGTGCCTTGTTCCGTATCACTATGCCTTCTTCGTCCTTCTTGTTCTTGAACACCCATTTTGTGCCAATGATGGTTTTCTGAGGGGGTTTAGGCACGAGTGTCCATACATCTAGTCTGTCAAACTGATTGAGCTCATCTTGCATGGCAATCACCCAATCTGGATCAGCGAGTGCCTCTGAGACTTTGGACGGTTCATTCTTGCTTAGAAAGCATGCATAGTGACATTCATTTGTTGTTGCTGATCTTGTTCGCACACCTTGACTTGGATCACCTATTATCTGTTCAATAGGATGTGCTCTCGTCCACTTCCTCTCATGAGCTAGAGGAGTTGGAGTAATTATTGGTTGATCTGAGTCCTGATATGAGTTTGAAGGCTCTGAGGCAGCTGTGGTGTGTAGTGGAGATGATTCCGGACTTATGGCAAAGCCGTGATCATCCACACCTCTGGGATTGGTTTGAGGGGTTGAGGGTGTGGATGGTACGTCATCTGGTCCTGTGAGGAGCGGAATCTCTAGTGTTGGAGTTGATGTTGACTCTGGAGTGTATGCAGGAGGTGGAGATTGTGAGTTCTCGTAAAAGTTTCTGAAGAGAGAGTCGAGAATCACATTGTCGTGTTCGGTGTTTGGTTCAGCTTTATCAGAAGCTACTGGTACAGCAGTGGATGGATCGGTCTGGAGATGTTCAATAGAAAAGTCTGCCATTTCATAAAATGTAACGTTTACACTCTCGATGACAGTCCGCTTGTCTCTGAGATAGACTCGGTAAGCTTTGGATTGCAGTGAGTAGCCAATGAACACGCCTTCTCTGGCTTTGGGATCCAGCTTACTTCTCTCTGTCCGATCATTGAGTATGAAGCACTTGCAGCCAAAAACCTTGAGGAAAGAAATATCAGGAGTTTTGTTGAATAGGATCTCATATGGAGTCTTATCGAAGCGCTTGTGGATGAAGGTTCTGTTCTGAGTGAAGCACGCAGTATTGATTGCCTCTGCCCACATGAAGTGAGGCAGTCTTGATTGAATTAACATGGTGCGTGCTGCTTCAACAAGGGTTCTGTTCTTTCTCTCAACAACTCCGTTCTGCTGGGGAGTTTTAGCTGCTGCAAATTGCTGAGTGATACCGAGTGATTCATAGAACTCAGTGAGAGTCTGATTTTTGAACTCGGTACCATTGTCAGTTTTGACAATTCGAACACTGTGCTGTAGCAGTTTATGGATCGTTCTGATAAAGGTCATAATGTTTTCCGCAGCTTCATCTTTTGAACGGAGAAATTTTGTCCATGTATACCTAGAGAAGTCATCAACGATCACCAGAGTGTATTTGCGACCATTGATGCTTTGTACTCTCATAGGTCCACACAGATCCATGTGTATTAGCTGCAACTGATGAGTAGATGAAGGTTCGGTTTTTGACTTGTGGGAGCTTCGCGTCATTTTGCCCATTTTGCAGGCACTACAATGATTTTCAGCGGAAGACTTTAGCAGAGGAAGCCCCTTGACAAGTTTCTTGGAGGACAAGGTTGATAGATGCTTGAAGTTCAGATGGGAGAGACGTCTGTGCCATAGGTTGTTCTGTTCAGTTGAAGCTTTGGACAGCAGACAGATGGAAGTGGTGGATTGGACGCTTTTCAGATCAATAGTGTACAGATTTGATGTTCTGTAACACGTTAATAATGTATTCCCTGTGCTGTCAAGAACACAGCATTGTTTTGCAAAGAACCTCACTTCCATCCCGCTGTCACAGAATTGTCCAATGCTCAGTAAGTTGTGTTTGAGCCCTTTGACGAATGAAACATCTTTTATTGTGACACTGGCACAGATGACGTCCCCATACCCAAGGATAGGAGATGAGGCGTCATTCCCGAATCTGACATTGCCTCCGTAGCAGTTGGTGTAGTTGCTCAAAAGGTGCTTTATTCCGGTCATGTGGGTTGAGCATCCTGAGTCCAAGTGCCACACATGACCGTCCTGTAAAACAATCAAATAGGTTTAGGTACCCAACTTGGAGTGGGTCCTTCCTTATTATCAAGAAACACCTTTTTAAATCTTGCTTTGAGCATTGATCCAAGGTCAGCTGCTCTTTCAACAAAAGATCTATCTTTGATGGGCTTTCCAATAGCCAGATCTGCTTTTGCAGTGTGTCTGGTTTTTGGAGTCCACCTAGCACTTTCCATTTTGGTGGGTCTGATGTTGTGAACCCACCTTTCCATTTTAGTCCTTGTGGGTCTAAGTTTGGGGACCCACCTTTCAGTTGCAGTTATGATGGGTCTTCGATTGGGAACCCACCTTTTAGTTTCAGTTATGATGGGTCTTCGATTGGGAACCCACCTTTCAGTTTCAGTTTGGATGGGTCTTCGTTTGGGGACCCACCTATCCGTTTTAGTTTTGGTAGGTCTCATCTTGGGGACCCACCTTTCCGTTTCAGTTTTGACGGGTCTTATCTTGGGGACCCATCTTTTCGTTTTAGGTTCAGGAGGAGAGTAGATAGGTGCTTTGTGATTGAATGGTTGTTTCTTAAGTTTGGTTTTGAAAATCTCCTCCTTAGAAAGCCGATTAATATGTTTCCTAGAATTAACTCTAAGGGCATATTTCATATCAGGAATACAAAACGTTCCCTTAGAAGTTCCTTTCTTGGTTTCTTTTTCAGGTTTAAGCTTTCTGGAAGGCTTGGATTTAACAACATTCATATCACATTCATAATTATGGGGATCTGGAACAGAATAACCATAAGCAACACTTGTATTATAAATAAAACTTTGTCTAGAAGATGTCTCAGAAATATTCAGCTTGGGACTCAAGACTGAACTACTAGAAGTTTGCTTTGTAGAGACAGAATTACAATTAACTTTTGAGTAAAAAATTAAACTAGATCTAGGGCTGGCACTTTTCTCAAAAACTTTCTTTTTGCCATCTGCGATTTCCTTCCTCTTTTTCCTCCACTCATTCTTCTCTTCTCCTTCTTTATTCACTTCATTCCCTGTAAACAAAGGAGAAGAGAGATGAGTGGACGAACCTTTAAAAGCATTGTTTTTCTCATGTGAGGTGTGTGAGCTGTCAGGCTTGGTCGTAGAAGAGTCTGTTTTAGCATGAAACTGCTCACTCAAATCATTAAATTTTTGAAGAAGTTCCTGCCAGTTGCGCTCAAAACCTTTCTTTTCAGTTTCAAATCTCTCTCTCGTCATCAAGAGTTTTCTGTAGGTTTTTGAGCTTTTGAGCCATGGGAAAAATACATGGTTCCTCACCAGTTTTAGCAATACCAACTCTTGGGGGAGGGTCTAGAGGGTGTCCTATGTGAGGAATATCTTTAGCATAAGGGTCTAGGCATTCACTAAAGCAGGAAGTAGGTTTTTCTTCTGAAAGTTGTTTTTCATTTACAGAGGGATAATCACAAGAAATCGCAGGTTTTGGTTTCTTTCTCTTTTCTTCTTCTGCTTCAGCATAATCTTCATCACTTCGAAAATACATTTTCTCGCCAAACCCTAGTCCCATGTAATCTTTGTTATAGAATTGAAGGCAATTAACTTTCTTAAGATTACGTGGGTTGGTTATGCCCAGTCCTGTTTTAGCATTGTAGAATCGGTCATCCTTTTGTTTGCTGTTAAGCAGAAAAACAGTTTGTTCAGATTGACCTCTTCTAACAGCTAGATCTTCTAGTTCTTTTACTTTATTTAAAAGCGTTCTTCTTTTGTTATGCAAAAAATCGCATTCAGCCTTTGCTGTGCTTTTTTCCCGTTCACTGTCCTCAAATTTCTTAGTTAATTCAGCTATCTTAAGTTCAAAGCTTTCAAAATCTGAGGACACCTTTTTGACTTGATCTTTTGCAATTTCAAGTTGAATACTTAAGGAAGACTTTTGGTCTAGATTCTGTTTCAGAACTCTATGATTATTGTCTAGTCTCTCCTTTAGTTCTTTGATTAGATTGTCCTTTTCAAGTAAGGACTGCATTTGATTATTTAAAGAAGTATGGGAGGTACTTACAGAGCTTGTTGTGCACTCGCCTTCGGGGATCGCAGCATCACCCTTTCTTTCATCTCCTTCCACACGTGCCATAAGGGCATAGTTGTCTTCCTCCTCCTCCTCAGAAGAATCTTCTGCCCAGTTCTCATTCTCAGCAATCATGGCAGAGGTTTCTTCTTCTTTCTGCACCATCAGCATTTTCTGCTTATTCCACAGCATCTTCTGCTTGTAGAAGTTAGCATCTTTCTTCTTTGGGAGACGACAGTCTTTGATAACATGTCCAGGCTTGCCGCAATTATAGCATTTAGGAGCTTCTTCTGCTGATGATGCCTTCCTAGAAGATCCTTGATCATGGTTTTTCTGCTTGTAGTTTGAGGAGGAAGTTCTTAGCCTGTTGGAGGAGGTGTTCTTCTTAGCAAATCTTTTGGCCAGCAGTGCCATCTTCTTCTGTAAGTCAGCTAGCTCAGCCTCTAGATCAGATTTGTCATCATCACTCTCATCATCATCTTATTCAACCACCACCTTCTTCTTTTTCTTCTTTAGTGAAGTGGTTGTTCTTCTTGGCTGAGCCTCCATTACTAGAGCTAAGGGGTTTGTGGTGTGATGATCCTCAGCACAGGCAACCTCGTTGACGAATTGTTTCAGATGTTCATAGAGTGTGCAGAGGTCAATTTCGTCCAAATCTATCCGAGATCTGACATCCTTCACTGTCTTTTCCCATGCAGGATGCAGGCTGGATAAAAATCTAATATTCAGTTCCAGGTTGGACCTGAATACTTTGATCTTTCTGAGTTCATTTACCAGTTGAACAAGTCTGTTGTAAGTCTCATTCAATGGTTCTCCTGGACCTGCTTTGAAGGAGTCATAAGCGATGAGAATCGTAGTCTTCTTTGTTTTGAGGCTGATGCTTGTGCCTTGTAGCAGCTTCTCTATTTCATCCCACATTTCCTTAGCTGTCTGCATGCTATCTATGAGAACATAAACCTCATTTGGTATTGCTTGAAGGAGGTACGTTTTGGCCATAAGGTCACCACGAAGTCTGAGCTTGTCAGCTTCTGTGTATTCAGACGGCACTTTTCTCCTTATTTCTGGAAAAATAGGAGGATTGTTCTCTGGATCTCCACCAACTGAAATCAAGAGTTCAGCTGGTCCTTCAAGCAAAGATTCGAGCATTGCAGAAGAGTTCTCTTTGTGCTCGAGGAAGTTTAGAAATCTGTTCCTCCACATTTGATATTCTCCCTTCCTGAGGCTAGGAGGGGTACTGCTGTTCCCTTGTGCATTGTATTCTGAACCCATTGCTGTACTAAACTGACCGTTCGAGAAAATTGATCAAAAGATTTTCAGAGGCAGAATCTCGAAAAATCAGATGTCGAGATCTGAATATCGAAATCTCAGATTTCGATAAAGGAGGCCCGGTATCGAGATTTGGGCTCGAGATTAAGGATCTCGAGATTAGGGATCTCGAGATTTCAAATTTCGAGATGTTGATCTCGAGATTTGAAATGTCGAGAAGTTAATCTCTCGAAAACTTAATCTGATAAGTCAAATGTCGAGACCAGATGTCGAATCCTTTTTCTCGAAATCAAGATTTCGAAATCCTAGATGTCGAAATCCTCAATGTCGAAATCCTGCAACCTGTAAAAATCAGATAAACAAAATCTGAAGGTAGTTTCCTGTAGAGTTGAATGTCGAGATCTTCTGGTAAAGTTTTCAACTCGAAAAACGTAGCAGAACCTGTGAAGAAGTAGAATGTCGAGAAGCCTAGCTCGAGATATCTCGAAATCTAAAATTGCGTAAAACACAAACTGAAGTATACCCTTTGATCGCTTTGAAAAGGCGATTCCAAAGGTGTAACTTTTACAACTTTTGAACAAGAAACAAAATTACAGAGCAAAAAATCGACAGAATGAACTACGTTAACAAAAACAGAGTATTCTGCAGGAGTTCTTCTGATCGTTCTCGATCGGCTCTGATACCAATTGTTAGTCCCTGTTTCTGTAACAACAATGAATAATCGATCTAACAAGGAAGATTAAACGTAAAGATGAACACAGAATGAATCACCGTAAAACCTTCTTTGATAAACCTTGGAAGCGTACAACAGAATGATATGCGTAAGGCTATGAATAATAAGTACGACGTTCAGCCTTTTCCTAAACCTCGGCTCCCTTTTTATAGGCGAGGTTTAGGTTAGGCGTACCAGGCTTTTGGCCTGTTTAAATGGGCCTAACACTTGGCCTGATTTCTATCTAATTTATGCACTATTTAAATACAAGGATTAAATATAAAGCTAATCTATGACCAACTTGATTCACAATTAAATATCTCCAACAGATTCTCTCGTGGAGAATTCTCTAGAATACTTTTAGCGATAGTTCTCCAGAATATTTCTAAATTGTTCTACATAAAATATTCTAGATAAATGCATCACTATTTAATACTCGTCCTTGATGTATTTGTCAGTAACTCCAAACATTCTTCGCAGAAACTTGATTTGTCTCTTGGTAGGGCCTTCGTGAAAATATCTGTCAATTTTTCTTCTGTTAGGCAGTACATCATCTCAATATGCCCCTTTGCCTGGACATCTCTCATGAAGTGATACTTGATATCGATGTGCTTAATGCGATTGTGTTGAACTGAATTTTTAGCCATCGAAACAACTGACTTGTTATCGCAGAAGATATTTGTCGTAGAGATTTGCAATTCTCTCATATCTTCTAATATTCTTTTTAGCCATATAGCTTGGCACGCTGCTCCGACTGATGCTACATATTCGGCTTCTGCTGATGATAGTGCGACTGAATCTTGCTTCTTTGATCCTGACGTGCACTTGACGTGAGGTGCACTCAAAATAATTACAATACAACACTAATACGTAGTATAGTGAAGTAAGGTTCGTATCCACAGAGAAAGGAATACTTTTCTTTTATATAAATAGTACCAAGGGGGGGGGTTCAGTTTGCTTTGATTTAATTCAATTAACACTAAGATAAACAACCTATATGAGTTTAATTAAAAGATGTGGAGGCTTGGTTTTGCTTTTGTCCACTTAATGAAATGTTCGTCGATCCTCGTTATATTTTTAACTATCTTCCTCTCGAATACTCAATCGAGGAGTATATCCAGTTCATCGAGGGTAGTTATTAATAACGAGATGCGTTCATTGATAAAACTTACTATCGAGTCAATATAGAACAAGCGACGTATATTAACTTGATAGTAGCAATAAACTTAAGATGAAAACGATTGAGATTGATAACCTCAACACAATCGGTTTATTGGTTTAATCAATATAATTAATTCCCCTTGGCATATTAACCATGAGATGCATGCATTAATATTCCAAGTTTACTACCGTTGAAAGAACCGGATTAATAACAAGCGTATTAACCGATTGATTCTAGTAATAATTAATATGAGAAACAAAACTAGTTGATACTTTAAGTAATGTTTAAAATATTAACATGAAATATGAATAGGAATTAATTAATACTCAAGGAAGAATATTAAAGAATATGAATCCTATTATGATTAACATCAAGATGTTAACTAATTGTCATCTTAGTAACACTCCCCAATATTAACATAGAGGAAGCAATAACTATTACTATAACCAATGTCAAGATGTTAACTAATTGTCATCTTAGTAACACTCCCCAACTTTGATATAGAAATAGTATTTGAAAGGAAGAATTAATATTCAATGAAGAAGATAAAAGAAAATAACTCACAACTTACAAATTCATTAAGTTTCAAAGTAGCAAAACCAAGATGGAAGAGTTTAGCTCCTCATTTGGAGACTAAACATGATGAAAAATATAAAGAAAGAACTATTCTATACTGAGCTTAGATGTACAAAGGAATTAGATGATCATTTGTGAAGGAAAGGGGGTGTATTTATAGGCTTTTGGGATGGGATTCGGGTACTCGATCGGGTATATACATGGTACCATATCGAGTATGTGTGTAATACCCGATTCGAGGTATACTCGATCGGTTTCAGGCTATTTTCCAAAGGTATACCCGATCGGGTATATGTTTATACCCGGTCGAGTATGCTTAGAAAGTGATATTCGAGCCATACTCAACCGATTTTCGTTTAAAACTCAAAGGCATACCCGATTGGGTATGTCGGTCTATCCGATCGGGTATAGACATTTAATCGTGGCTGAAATCTTCCCGGCATGTTCCCTTGTCTTCGGATCTGATCCGATTTAAAGTTTCAACCTGATACCCGATCGAGTATAGGTAATACTCGACCGAGTATAGATCAAAATTTCAGGATCCTTCTTGTCTTCAAATTATGCACCTTCCTTCCACTTTTTGGGTTCACCAACTGTACTTTGAGTGATCAAGACCTGTTTGAGCTCAAAATATACCTAATCTGAACTATTTACAAGAATTTAACAAACTAATCTATTACACCAAAAGTGTGTAATTTCCAAAGTAAAGATCAAGCAAAACTAATTAAAAACACAAACATACACATGGAAATTACAAACGTATCAACTCCCCACACTTAGTTTCTTTACTCGTCCTCGAGTAAGATCAAATGTTCAGAAGTGTCAAGTTTTTCCAAAGTTTCCACAGTTTTAAAAACAAACATACAAACACAAAGACCACCAAGGATAACAAAAATGAGTTTTAAACTCAAATTACAAAGAACATCTTGGGTTTTACGGCCTTCTAGTGTTCATCTTCTCTTCTCCTCCTCTCTTCTTCTTCTTCTTCTTCTTCTTCTTCTTCTTCTTTGTTTTCTGAATCTTCTTATTCTTCAAAGAGATACAACGAGTGCCTGCAAAAACAAACATTTCTCTCATATCTCTCATTTTGCCTAGGAGCCTTTTCAGGTTTTCATCCTAACATCTCTTTTCATTTTCCATTCTCCCCAATTCACTCTTTTTTTATAAGCCTTTTTTTGCTTAGATTGCCCATTTTGTTGGGTTTTCAACCTAACTAGCATTTCTTTTCTTTTATTTATTCTCTTTTTTTTTTCTTTTTTGTGTGTAAAAAGTTCAAAAGAATTACATGCATAGTGCTAGGTGGAAATTAAAATTACATACCATGATGGGTCTCTCCCCCGCACTTGGATCAAGCAATGTCCCTAGTGCCCGCCTTCTCCGCCGTAGTAGCTGCCTCCGAAGCCGCTCCCCTGCCCGCCATCTCCCATGTATGTTTCCCCGCCATCTCCGCCGTCGTACCCTCCACCCCCGGAGCCAGATCCTCCAAAGTTACCCCAATGAGTGGGGTCATACCACGAGGGTGGTGGACGGGGGTTCGCCATGGTATGAAAAGATCCCTGATGTGCCATGTAAGAGTACATAGGTCCGTAGAACATACGTTGGTCTTCTTCATACCGATGCCTATCGGCTTCCCGGAGCTCCTCCAATCGCTGAAAACCGGCCCTTTGCTCCTCCTGTATTTGGTTGAGCCGGTTGTCCATAGCCATGTAGTTCGCATTCATTTGAGTGTACCCCGTAAGCAATTGTTGTTGACCCTCCAAAAGTTGTTGAAACAAGTCGGGTGGTGGAGGGTTTTGGTTTTGTTCGGGGATGTCATTGTCCATGTCTTGATGGCTATGGGGTTGAGCATAGGGCTCGTAATCGGGTTGGTATTGGGGAGGTTCTTGCTCCGGTTCTTGGAGATGTGGTGGAAGGGCGTGTGGGAAGAGGTAATGGGGCTCCTCTACTGCTTCTCTGTAGCGGAGTTTGGGGAGTTCTTTGTTGGGTAGGAGGAAGTATTTGAGAGGCTTGGGGTGTATGAGCCAGTTGTACATATTTTTTGGTCTTTCTCCACCATAAACTGTGTGGGAAAAGGCTGTACATCCCGAGTGGCCCAACCAAGAGATGTTCATCAAATAGTAGTCGGGTATAGGAGAGTTATCCGTATACCCGAACTTGGTGGCTAAGTGCATAATCACCCCACCCACAACAATAGCGCCCTTGGCTACGCTTTCCTTTTTTAGATGTGCCCACATAAGATTGCACAGATTGAAATCCACGTGAACACGGAATAGGGCCACAGACATTAGGCATACATCCCCCATCCTAGTGTGATGGTTGTTGGGACGTCCAAGCAAGCAATTGGCAAGGAATTTCAAGAATAAGCGGAGGATGGGATGTTGGACATGACTAATATACAGTTGGGATGAGCTAAATTTAGTCTCCCCGGTCATCTTTGTCCACAGGGTATGGCCGAAAGCGGTATTATCGGATATGGATTTTAGGTAGGGGACCGGAATACCAAAATGTTCGGCGAACTCAAGTTTCGTTATGGAGTGGTTATGGTTAAACAGACGAAACTTGAGTTTATCATCCCTAAAATCAGCTTCATCGGTCTCAAATTGCACCGAACTCATGAATTGATAGATTATTTTTTCATTGGAGTGATATTGCATTTTGAATATACTATCCATGCTCAACTCATGAAAAATTTCCTAGTGCTCTTATACACTCCTAACTCATTGAAGGCATCATGTCATAAAAAACGGGAGGATTTTACTTGCCTTTCAATTGTGGAGATGAAGCGGGTTCGGTGTTCGTTGTCGGTGAAGATGATGTCCTCGTAGCCTGGGATGGATGCCCTAGTGTTGGAGCTCTGTCCTTTTTCCTTCCTTGGTGCCATTTTTGGGTAATTTTGAGCTTGAAATCCGAAAAATTGAAAGTTGGGATAGGGTTTTTTCGGACCTCTTGAAACTGGGGGAAGGTTGGATTGGTGGGTATGGGTGTGTAGAGGAAGATGAGGGGAGTATTTTGGTGTTGGAATGGGGTGATTTGGTGAAGAAATGGAGAAGATATGGTAGAGAGAAGTGTTAAAATGGAGGTTGGGGGAGAGGGGTTCGAAATTGGGTTTTGGAATTTGGGGAAGATGAAGTGTTTGGGGCGGATTTGGGGTTAAAACGCCTGTATACCCGATCGAGTATGTGTTGTTGCTCGGTCGGGTATGGCTGGAAACAGGGATTTTGGAGCAGTCTGCCTCCGGTAATCGATCGGGTATGTGTTGTTGCCCGGTCGAGTATGGCTGGAAACCAAGATTGTTGAGTGGTCTGCCTCCGGTACCCGATCGGGTATAAAACAATACTCGAGTGTGGGAGTCAGCTTTCTTCAACCTTAGTCTTTATATACATACCCGATCGGGTGTATAGTGATACCCGATCGGGTATCCCTTGTTTTTCAATTTTCGAGCCATGTACTCGATCGAATGTGGGCATCAGTTTCCCTTGAACTTCGACTTTCTGTACATACTCGACCGGGTATATAGTGATACCCGATCGGGTATGCATGTTTTCTTTCAAAAATTGAATGCTTCCTCGATCGAGTAGTGCCCGGTTCCCCTTCTTTTGGCCATACCTGACCGAGTATTAGGTGGTACTCGATCGGGTATGTCCCCAGATGATCTAATCCCTGCATTTTTTTCTTTTTCCAAAACCTGTGATTAGTGCCCTCTCTCTCAACCTCGCAAAAATAGAACTGAAATTTTGACAGGTAAATTAACAACAAAATAAAACGTACCTTGCTTGGGTTGCCTCCCAAGAAGCGCCTTAGTTAACGTCGCGGCACGACGCCATGGTTGTGTTCACTCTTCAAAGATTGGATCGATGAGATCCATGCATTCAACGCTTTCTTTTGGGAAACCTTAAAGGAACGGTTTGAGTTGATGTCCGTTAACCTTGAGGATTTTTCCGGTGTCAAGGCTTTTTATTTCAACTGCTCCATGGGTGTAGACTTTGACCACCTCGAATGGTCCTTCCCATCGTGATCTCAATTTCCCGGGGAAAAGGCGAAGGCGTGAGAGAAAAAGGACTTTGTCGCCAACTTGGAAATCCTTTCTTATTATCATTTTATCATGCCATACCTTCGCCTTCTTCTTGTAGATGGCGGCATTCTCATAGGACTCCAATCGAAGCTACTCTAGTTCTTGGAGCTGCAGCCTCCTTTGCTCTCCCGCTTTTGCCATGTCGAGATTGAATGTTTTTACTGCCCAATAAGACTTGTGTTCTAGTTTGACCGGAAGATGACAGGCCTTACCGATCACGAGTCTATAGGGTGACATTCCAATTGGGGTTTTGAAAGCGGTTCTGTATGCCCATAAGGCATCATCCATGCGTAGGCTCCAGTCTTTACGGTTTGGATTCACTGTCTTTTGAAGTATAGACTTCAGCTCTCTGTTTGATACCTCGGCTTGACCGTTTGTCTGGAGGTGGTATGTAACATCGACCCCGGGCATATTTACTTTTAGTGAATTATGTAATAAACCTTGAAAGATGATTTATGAATTTGCGTAATTGTAAATTTTTATTTTTCTTTTACGTGAATAGTAAATTGCATGTGGGGCCCACAGTGGGAACGGGGACCGCCCGATAATTCCCGAACCACATATTATATTCATCTTGGTCTAGATGACATCTATATGGTGGTGGATATTTTATTTGGGCCATAAGAAAGGCATTGAGTTGACCGGGTGGTCAAACGGGGCCCAATTACCGGTATTGGTAATTTAGCGGATAACAGCCCGAAATGAGTTTCGGAGACTCCTAAATTAATGTTGGGGAATGTATATCTATTCTAAAGGCCCATAATTATTGGGAACGCGTGATATATTTTATCCGGCCCGATAAAATAAAATATGACTAAAACAGTCCGAAAAATACAACTTTCGGGGCCGATTATACACATCGGGGCCTAAGGGGATGACCTCCCACATGAGTGGGGGCCACCCCACGATTTTATGTATCACAAATGGTCAGAAGGCAGCTGGGAGGGGCGTACATAGTGGGTAGGAAGTCTCCAAGAGACAATCCCACACCCCATGTTTCCTGTCTCACCTTTGATAGGAGGTGATTGAATAGGTGATCTCTCCCCCCTATCCTTGAGTCATTCGGCCAGAACAAAGTAGGAGGAGCCCAAGGGAAATCAAAGCTCTAGTTGGAGGAAGAGAGAAGCTAGGAAAATCCACAAGAAATAACTTGAGTTTAAGGTAAGAACATAACTAATGTTCTTTAACTAGTTTTATGGTGTATGATTTTTAAGAAATCATATGGTGGATTAAATCATGAGTTCTACACGTTTAAAAGTGTAGAATATTGATATAAAGTGGTGGTAATTAACTTGGGAGGGTTGGCCAATCGATAAGAGTCGAAACCGCCGGAAACCGCCACTTCAAAGGAGCTAGTCGTAGTTGCAGACCACGAAAGCCGCCCGGCTTTTGCCCAGCAGGTCAGTTTTACACCTCCAATCGGCCTAGAACGGGGATTGATCGAGGGGCTTGACAAAGGCAACTATTTCAGCACTTCATAAGGTGAGGATGGCTGACTATATTGCTTATAATTAGTGAGTTAATTTCATAAGAATGCCTAAAGTAATTAGATGGGATTTTCATGGATTATTAATGACTAATAATGCCTAAATGAAAATAATATGAATATGAGTAAGTGAAGCATGATATACAAATTTAGAATAATTGTGTATGATTATGTGAAATGAATGGAACGGCATGTTAATGGAATTACTATGATGACATTGTGATAAAATATACTTTACTTCATGTATGAAATTCATGAATGGATTAAAGTGATATTTTTGATATTGAGGTCAAACTATACCTGGGTTGAGAAATCAATGGAAATGAAATGCCAATTGGGAAATAGGAACTTGGCATGTTCTAAGATTATCCAATTAGTATCAAAATACTAGTCGGGGAATTAATATAAATAAATGATGGAACAAATCCTAAGAGGTAGGATTGTGAATAGATATGCCTTAAGTAGTCTCAAGAGATACTTAAGGATGAATGGTATGAACAATAAGGTGTGATAGGGGTAGGCCTAAAGGCCACCTACGGGAGTTGATTCTAGGCATAGGACTTGCTTGAGAATTTGATTATGAAAATAATTAGAGTTGGACTCTAGGATGACATGGAGATGTAGTTGGGCCGAGCCCATGCCATGTAATATGATTAGCATGGAAACGTAGTTGGGCCGAGCCCTTGCCATGTATATGTGACCTCCGTGGAAACGTAGTTGGGCCGAGCCCTTGCCACGAAGTTATGGTTGGTATGGAAACGTAGTTGGGCCGAGCCCTTGCCATGCAAATTTTGATATGATATATTGAGCTAGAGGATTGTATAGAGATGTAGTTGGGCCGAGCCCATGCTATACAATTGGGGCTCGATGGGATCCCACGGGGTTATCGTGACTTGCGGTCACGGGGGAATGGAAATGATGAATTCTAAATGAATATGGGCCCACGGGCCGACTACTCGACTTTATATAAAGTAAGTACACTTAAAAGAAAAAGGGGTAACCGAGGGTTATGGCCTATAATATAATAGTACCCTAAGAGGAGGGTCTTAGAAATTAAAACATCAATTATACTTAGTATAGTTGCTATTGTACTTGTCAAATATTTCCAAGTACTAACCTCCCCTTCGCGGGGGAGGGCACCTCACAGTTTCAGGTAGAACTTGAAGGTTGCTGCCACCGCCCGTTGCTTCGGGAAGATCCAAGGAAGAAGACGTGGTTCGTGCTTCTTCCGTTCTGTTTTAAAACAATTACGTAAATGCTCATGGACACTATTTTATTAATAATTACTTTGGGGGCTTGTATGCCTAGTTATGCCAAGTGTGGCTTGAACAATTGTACTAATGCTTCCGCTGTTTTAATGCATGTTTTACATTATGTTTGTTTATGGATGTGCTATGTGTGAATGATATTCGTGACGCCTTGTATAGTATGGATGAGTTGAACTGCGGTTGACTATTCGTACTGTACGGCGGGTTGTTGACGTGTCCGGCTAGGTCCGGGGCGTGACATGGTAGGCGGTGGAGAGTTTATGTGTGACGCCATATTTTTTCAAAAAGGCACTCACAGTTTTGTTGTAGAAGTGAGTGCCTCTATCGCTTATCAAGATGCGTGAGACTCCAAACCTTGAGAAGATGCGGGTTATGAGGAATTCAGTCACCACTTTGGCATCATCGGTCTTTGTGTCTTTTGCTTCCACCCACTTGGATACGTAGTCTACCGCCAAGAGAATATATAGATTTTCATGGGAATTAGGAAAAGATCTCATGAAATCTATTCCCCACACATCAAAGATCTCCACATAGAGCATAGGGACTTGTGGCATCTCATGTTTTCGAGAGATGTTGCCCATGCGTTGGCAATTATCAGAAGATTGACAATAGACATGAGCATTTCGAAATAAGCTTGGCCACCAAAAACCGCATTCAAGTACCTTCATGGATGTTTGTTTCCCTCCAAAGTGGCCACCACATGCATGTGAGTGACAAAAAGCAAGAATGGATGCAATTTCTGTTTTGGGAATGCACCTTCGAATGGCCTGATATTTGCAATGTTTCCATAAATATGGTTCATCCCATACGTATTGCTTTGCATCATGCTGGAGTTTCTCTCTTTGAGCATTAGAGAAGCTTGGTGGAAACCTGTTTAGAACAAGGAAATTTACAATATGAGCGTACCAAGGACGAATTTCCTTAAGAGAGAAGAGGGTCTCATCGGGAAATTCCCCTCGGATATCATCTTTGACATGATTGTTTCCTTCATCAAGGACCAAACGGCTCAAGTGATCGGCCACCAAGTTCTCCATGCCTTTCTTGTCCCTGATCTCAACATCAAACTCGCTCAAGAGTAGTATCCATCGAATCAGCCGTGGTTTGGCCTCCTTCTTTGTCATCAGGAACCTAATAGCCGCATGATCGGTGTTAATGATCACCTTAGTACCAAGTAAATATGACCTGAATTTTTCAAGCGCATAAACGACGGCCAACGTTTCTTTTTCGGTGGTGGCGTAGTTGCGTTGGGCATCATTGAGTGTGGTGGATGCATAATAGATCACATGAGATGCTCTCCCCACCTTTTGGCCCAAAACGGCCCCGACCGCATAGTCACTAGCATCACACATGATCTCAAAGGGAAGAGACCGATCCGGGGCTTGGATAATAGGTTCGGTTAATAGTTTCTCCTTCAAAGTATTGAAGGCCTTCTTGCAGTCCTCGGAAAAAATGAACTCCACCTCCTTTTGCAAAAGTGTGCATAAAGGAGATGCAATCTTTGAGAAATCTTTGATAAACCTCCGATAGAAACCTGCATGTCCAAGAAATGATCGTATCTCCTTAACGGTAGTAGGATAAGGTAGTGATTGGATGACTTCCACTTTTGCTTTGTCCACCTCGATCCCTTTGGATGAGATCACATGGCCTAGGACAATTCCTTCTTCCACCATAAAATGACATTTTTCAGAGTTTAGAACAAGATTTGATTCTAAACAACTTTTCAAAACAAGAGATAGATGGAGTAGGCATGAATCAAATGAGTCTCCATGGATTGTAAAATGATCCATAAAGACTTCCATAAATAACTCAACATATTAAGAGAATATGCTCATCATGCATCGTTGGAATGTGGCCGGGACATTGCAAAGTCCGAATGGCATGCGTCGGTATGCAAAGGTGTCAAATGGACAAGTGAAAGTGGTCTTCTCTTGATCTTCAGGGGCTATAGGCACTTGAAAGTACCCGGAGTAGCCATCAAGAAAACAATAGAACTTATGCCCGGCAAGTCTCTCAAGCATTTGGTCAATGAAGGGTAAAGGAAAGAAATCCTTTCTAGTTACCGCATTGAGTCTACGGTAGTCTATACATACCCTCCATCCGTTTTGAATTCGGGTGGGCATAAGTTCTCCATGTTTGTTCTCCACCACCGTGACTCCGATCTTTTTCAGAACCACTTGGGTTGGACTAACCCACTTGCTGTCGGAAATGGGGAAGATTATCCCCATTTGGAGTAACTTGATCACCTCCTTTTTGACCACCTCCATCATAGGTGGGTTTAGTCTTCGTTCCGGCTGTCGCGCCGGCTTAGCTTCATCCTCCATTAAGATGCGATGCATGCATGTAGATGGACTAATGCCTTTGATGTCGGCTATAGTCCATCCAATTGCTAGTTTATGCTCCTTGAGCACCGCTATCAATTTGCCTTCTTGCTCCACGGTCAATTTGTTTGAGATTATGACCGGTAGTGTCTCGTTTTCTCCCAAGAACACATATTTCAAGTGTTTTGGGAGTGGTTTCATCTCAAATTCGGGTGCCTGCAACACTTAAGGTAAAGGCTTTTCTTCGGGGATGGTTAGTGGAAATGCACTCGACCCCGGTGGCATAAGTGGGAGTTGGAAATGAGTATCCAATTCCACTATCATAGCTTGTGTGTTGGGAGTCAAGGCAAGTTCTGAAGAGTTTTCCCCGAAGTCATTCTCAAGTATACTCAACAATTCGTTCTCTCTATTAATTTCAAAAGTATTTTGCACAAGAGGGTCAGCAATATCAATGGCAAAAAAAGAATGATTTTCATTTGGATATTTCATGGAGTCATAAATGTTGAATTCAACTTTATCTCCATCAAATTCCATTGTTAAAGAGCCGCTAAATACGTCAATCTTTGCTCTAGCGGTTTTTAAAAATGGACTTCCTAAGAGGATACGAACCGCATTCTTATCATTCTCCATTTCCAAAACATAAAAGTCAGCGGGGAAAATCAAATTGTCAACCATAACTAGTATGTCTTCGACAATACCTTTAGGGTAAGCATTTGATCTATCCGCAAGTTGAATGACTACTCCGGTTTCATTTAGAGGGCCAAGCTCAAGTTATTTGTATAAAGAGTAAGGAATGACATTAATTGATGCTCCTAAATCGAGCATGGCTTTTGAAAATGTAGTTCCTCCCAACTTACAAGGTATAGTGAACATGCCCGGATCATTGTATTTCTTTGGGAGTTTCTTTTGAAAAACTGCCGAAACACGTTCACTAACTTGGACTTTTTGTTTTCCATTGAGTCTATGTTTCCTTTTTATTGTACATAGTTCTTTGAAAAAATTTGCAAATCTAGGCACACCCTTTATCAAATTAAGGAGAGGAATATTTACCTCACATTTGGAGAATGTCTCATAGATGTCCTTGTCCTTCTCTAGCTTCCGCGTTTCCCTTAGAGCCTCGGGGAAGGGTGCTTCAATCTCGGGGATGACCGGTGGTGGGGTTGGGATTTGAACTTCCACCTCCAGTTGAGTTACTTCCACCAGCTCCTCTTCTTCCTCCTCTTCGCCAATGTGGCTCTTTTCCTTCTCCTTGGCAATAACCAACTCCTTGCCACTCCTTAATGTGACTGCATGGGCTTGTTGCCTAGGATTCGGCTCCGTTTGAGATGGTAGCCTTGCCGAATCCTTAGCTTCAAGCCTACTCACGGAATTTGAGATTTGGATGATTTGGCTTTCCAAGTTGTGGATGCTGGATTTTGTTGTTTCTTGAAATTGGACCACACTTTGTTGCATCGTTGCCATATAAATGGCAAGTGATCGAATCATGTCTTCGGTGGACATGTTCGAGTTCGACGTTTGGCCTTGTTGTTTATATTGTTGAGGGGGAAGATTTGATGGTTGAGGAGGTTGAGAGTTTCCGTACCTTAAATTAGGATGATCCCTCCATCCCGGATTATAGGTGTTGCTTTGAGGGTTATACCTCTTTTGATTTTGAAACCCCAAAGCATTGACTTGTTCGGAGTTCTCCTCTTGTAGTGTTGGGCAAGAGTCGGTGGGGTGCCCTTGTGTCGAGCATATGCCGCAGACCTTGACTTCTTGGGTTTTTGGATTTAAGAGAAAATCTTTAACCAAAGAAGTCAAACCGGCTACTTGACTTTCCAACGAATTGTTGGATTCTGCCGCCATAACTCATTTTGATGACCACCGATCATAGTGTCTGCAATTCTCGGTCAACTCCGAGATAAGGTTTATAGCTTGAGAAGGAGTTTTGTTGACAATTCCCCCTCCACATGCGGCATTTATCATCCGCCTATCTTCATTGCAAAGACCATCATAGAAGTATAAGATGAGGTCTTGCTCCGAATAGCCGTGATATGGACAGCTTGCACATAGTTTCTTGAATCGTTCCCAATATTCGTAGAATGATTCATCATCCTTTTGCTCCACGTTGCCAATTTGCTTTTTTAGAGAGGAGGAGACAAAGGCAGGGTAATACCTTTCTAGGAACGCTTTCTTCATGGCCGCCCATGTACCTATACTTCCTGAAGGAAGATAGAATAGCCAATCCTTTGCGGTATCCTTTAGAGTAAATGGAAACGCCCGCAGTTTGATCTGTTCTTCTGTCACACCGTTTGGACACATGCTTGTGCAAACGACGTGGAACTCCGAGAGGTGTTTGTTCGGATCCTCTCCCCTCAGGCCATGGAAGGATGGCAGCAGATGAATGAGCCCAGATTTTAGCTCAAATGTATTACCCTCATCAAGTGTAGGGAAGGTAATACACAGTGGTTGTTGATTCAAGTCTGGAGCTGTGAGCTCCCTCAGCGTTCTTGTTTCAAGAGCCATAGTGATTGGCTCTTCGGTGTCGCTAGAATGAGAACTAGCACTTGATGATTCCTCCGAAGAAGTATTCAGAAATAAATTCCTAAACCTTTCGAAGGCTTGTTCTGTTTCGGACTTTGTTTGGTAGGTGATTTGGTTTATAGATCGGTGTTTAACCATATACTCAAAGCTCAGAAATAGAAAAATAAGCACTCTTTATATTTTTGTTTAATATTTTTTTTTTATTTTTTCTTGAAATGAAATAAAAGAAAAATTAATTTCCTTTCCCCGGCAACGGCGCCAAATTTGACATGCACTTGTCGTGAGGTGCACTCAAAATAATTACAATACAACACTAATACGTAGTATAGTGAAGTAAGGTTCGTATCCACAGGGAAAGGAATACTTTTCTTTTATATAAATAGTAACAAGGGGGGGTTTTCAGTTTGCTTTGATTTAATTCAATTAACACTAAGATAAACAACCTATATGAGTTTAATTAATAGATGTGGAGGCTTGGTTTTGCTTTTATCCACTTAATGAAATGTTCGTCGATCCCGGTTATATTTTTAACTATCTTCCTCTCGAATACTCAATCGAGGAGTATATCCAGCTCATCGAGGGTAGTTATTAATAACGAGATGCGTTCATTAATAAAACTTACTATCGAGTCAATATAGAACAAGCGACGTATATTAACTTGATAGTAGCAATAAACTGAAGATGAAAATGATTGAGATTGATAACCTCAACACAAGCGGTTTATTGGTTTAATCAATATAATTAATTCCCCTTGGCATATTAACCATGAGATGCATGCATTAATATTCCAAGTTTACTACCGTTGAAAGAACCGGATTAATAACAAGCGTATTAACCGATTGATTCTAGTAATAATTAATATGAGAAACAAAACTAGTTGATACTTTAAATAATGTTTAAAATATTAACATGAAATATGAATAGGAATTAATTAATACTCAAGGAAGAATATTAAAGAATATGAATCCTACTATGATTAACATCAAGATGCTAACTAATTGTCATCTTAGTAACACTCCCCAATATTAACATAGAGGAAGAAATAACTATTACTATAACCAATGTCAAGATGTTAACTAATTGTCATATTAGTAACACTCCCCAACTTTGATATAGAAATAGTATTTGAAAGGAAGAATTAATATTCAAGGAAGAAGATTAAAGAAAATAACTCACAACTTACAAATTCATTAAGTTTCAAAGTAGCAAAACCAAGATGGAAGAGTTTAGCTCCTCATTTGGAGACTAAACATGATGAAAAATATAAAGAAAGAACTATTCTATACTGAGCTTAGATGTACAAAGGAATTGGATGATCATTTGTGAAGGAAAGGAGGTGTATTTATAGGCTTTTGGGATGGGATTCGGGTACTCGATCGGGTATATACATGGTACCCGATCGAGTATGTGTGTATAACCCGATTCGAGGTATACTCGATCGGTTTCAGGCTATTTTTCAAAAGTATACACGATCGAGTATATGTTTATACCCGGTCGAGTATGCTTAGAAAGTGATATTCGAGCCATACTCGACCGATTTTCGTTTAAAACTCAAAGGCATACCCGATCGGGTATGTCGGTCTACCTGATCGGGTATAGACATTTAATCGTGGCTGAAATCTTCCCGGCATGTTCCCTTGTCTTCGGATCTGATCCGATTTGAAGTTTCAACCTGATACCCGATCGAGTATAGGTAATACTCGACCGAGTATAGATCAAAATATCATGATCCTTCTTTTGTCTTCAAATTATGCACCTTCCTTTCACTTTTTGGGTTCACCAACTGTACTTTGAGTGATCAAGACCTGTTTGAGCTCAGAATATACCTAATCTAAACTATTTACAAGAATTTAACAAATTAATCTATTACACCAAAAGTGTGTAATTTCCAAAGTAAAGATCAAGCAAAACTAATTAAAAACACAAACATACACATGGAAATTACAAACGTATCAGATCCCAATGAGAAAATTCCTTAACCAAGCTTAAATGTATAACCAGAGGTGCTTTTCATGTCATCTTGAGATCCGGCCCAATCACTATCGCTATATCCAGTTAGTCATGAGCTGAGTTAGGGCTCGTTTTGTACCAAATATCATGCCTTGTTGTCCCTTATAGGTACCTAAAGTGTCTCTTTGCCGCTTCATAGTGAGACTTTGTTGGTCTTTCCATGAACCTTGAAAGAAAACTCGTTACATACATGATGTATAGCGTAGTAGTGGTTAGGTAGAGTACACTCCCAATCAAACCCCGGTAATTGATAACATCTGTTTGCTTTGACCCATCTTGTTTCTTTATTTCTCATTAGGAAGCAACAGAGTAACGAAGACTTTGTAGTTGATGGAACTAAATTCGTTTTGTGCCTGAAAATAAAATCTATACTTGCACTAATACATAGTATAGTGAAGTAGAGTTCGTATGCACATGGAAAGGAATAATTCTCTTTTATGAAATTATAACCAAAGAAGTTTTTAAGATTGTTTGAACTTAAAAAAACTAAACACTAAGAGAACACCTTATGTGGTTTAAATTAATGTGATTAAACTTAATAATGCTACTTTCCACTTGTTGAGATTTTTGTCGATCTCGGTTATATCATTAACTTGTCCCCTCTCGAATCCTCAACCGTGGAGTATCTCCAATTCATCGAAGGTAGTTATTAATAACGAGATCGGTCATTAATAACCCTTACTATTAGTCAAGCTAAGTATAGAACACTGTCATATATAACCATGAGACCATGCATTAATAAACCGAGGTTATTTACATGTGAAACCATCAATGATTAACTCAGTGATCGTTTATAATAGTAATTAATGTCAAGATGTTAATTAATCGTCACTTAGCAACACTCCCCGACATTAATATATGGATAGAATAAGGGAAGGATTAATATTCAAGGGAAGAAGTTAAGAAACTAATTCACAACTTTAACATTCAACTTTGATGACAATGTATGTAGATCCCGATAATTCAGATGAGACATCCTCTTGTGCCACAATTGACTTTGTTCAGAAGATGCTCTTGACAGCATGCAGATATCTGTAGAGGAAGAGACATTTTTCAAGACGATAGTGTATAGGCTTGACTTGCGTTTACATTTGAGAATCGTCATCCCCTGTTCATCTTTCACACAACACTGTGTAGCTCTGAATAGAACCTGCATCCCTTCGTCGCAGAATTGACTGATCCTAATAAACGCAACGTATGATACATCTTTGATCGTAACCTTCTTGTTACAGATGTCTCCATATCTGATGATAGGAGCTGACTCGCTGTTTCGAAATCTCAATTTCCCATCGTATTTGTCAATGTAGTTGCTCAACAGATCTTTCTTCTCAGTCATGTGTGTGGAGCAATCAGAATCAAGATACTACACATGACTGACGTCATTGTCAATAGATGGAGAACTAGTATCTTCCTCAGAGCAATCACTCTCACTTTCAGCTTCTTCAACGCTAGCCATCAGTGTCAGGTTCTCCAGTCAGCGGTCATGCTCGGCCATGAGAATAATTTCTTGCTCCTTCTTTAGCAGTCGTTTCCTCTTCAACTGAGCTTCATGTTTAGGATAGTCAACTTTTTTCCTCCTTTTGAGTGTTTTGCGGTTCCTTTTGATAAGTTTTGGCTTACCACAAACAAAGTAATTGGAATCATTATCACCAATGCTTTTCTTAGTAGAGGTATCCTTCTTAAAAAATCTGACATTAAACTTTGAGGTCAGAAGCTCAAGTTGTCTTTGAAAGTCCAATGATTCATCCTTCGAAAAATATTCATTCTTATCTTGATGTTTAGAAGGTGATTTGGAGGTCTTGTTACGTAATAAGGCTATGATATCTTCGTCTGTTTCTTCATCGACAATATCTAGTAAGTTATTTGCAAAACGATCAAGAGTGTTGAACACTATGTGAATGTCCAGTTCCTCCAAATCTTGAGTGTGTCGCATGCGTGACCACAGGTCCTCCCATTCTTTTGTTAGAGAAGACAGAAATTTCACATTTCACTCTAAATTGGATTTGTGCTCATTAATCTTTCTCAGATCGTCAATAAGCTTCAGGAAGCGGATTTAGACATCTTCCAGGGATTCTCCAAGTTTTGCCTTAATAGTGTCATATGCAACGAATGTTGTAATTCTCTTTGCTCTCATGTTTGAAACAAATGCTTGCGTGATTGTTGATGATCGTGGGCGTGTACTGTTAATTAAAAAAAAAATAGATCACGGGTGTAGGCTAGAGATACGGATTTCGGGTAGGACTCGAGATCTTTGATTTCGGTGCTATAAGATTGGAAACTCGGGTGAAGATGTACAACTTATAACTTGGGTGAGCTTTTGTAATTCATATATCAGACAAGGAACAAACAACCGATCTCGGATCTGGATCTCGATCTAGCAAACGGAAGATTTCGGTCCTGCTTGAAATTGGAACTTGGGCTTCCTTCAAATTGATGAATTCGGGCTAAGTGTATAACAAAGATCTCGGGTCAGTGAAACAAAAATAAGCTCGAAATTTTCTTTGAGTGACCGAAATTATGGATTTCGGGTACGTGAACTTCTGAAATTCGAGCAACTAGGTATTCTTTCGTGATCTTCTCTATTTTTTTTTTTTGCGGTGGTATCACAATAATATAATACGTATTTTTTGAAGAACAAATACATAATTAATACAATCAAAACTTGTGATTTTGATCAAATTAATTCCTTCAAAAATTCTCACAAATACGAAGAACCGTATGTGCGACTTTGCTCTGATACCAATTGTGAATTCCCAGATCACCAGTCATTACCACTAAACCATAATATGTAGAAAACATGTAGAAGATAGAATATCAAACAACTATCAATACCGAATATTCATAATGATAATTCTGTGAATACATGATATTCGTATGAAGTTGAGAGAGAGAAATAAAGTAGGCGTTCTAAAAGAATGATGTAGCGTGTGACACTAATGTGTAGAACTCTTAGAGAAGTTCAAACCTCCTGTTACAATTAGGAAAGCCGCATGCCTAGAATAATTAAGTAGCTAGCCCACTTTTAATTACAAAGCTCACTAATACTAGTTTAATTAAACAAAGATAATTACAATTAATTTGAACACAATAAAATATGTTTTAACAACAATGCTGAAAATTGCAGCAAGTTGGTATGACGTCTCCAACCAACCGTTGAAAAAACGCGGGCTACATCTTGGTAGTACTATAATCGTGGTATATATCTTGGGTAGTAATAATGTTTTGCTATACATTTTATGACTTGCGAATTGAGACCCCAAAATAATTATCCGACCCACTACCAACATTTTATAAATTAACAAGCTAGTGAGATTTACATACATTATCATGTCAATAAACAAGCTGCATAAATTATTACAGTAGAAAAAGTTGTTCCCCCAAACTAAAAACTGTTAACTTATTGCAAACAAATTCTATACGGTTAACATATAGTCCCTACCCCAGGAGGGTGATTTGTACACACAATGTTTCTATTGCTATTGTAACTATACAGGAGCATGAGCAACAGAGCGCCTGTGGAAAGTGAATAAATGCCCTATAAATAAATATTGGTCAGTCTGTACTCTGTAGTCTGTACAAATACATTATGGAAAAGAATGGAACCCAACTCTACCTATATATCTATATCACATGTGTTACAAACCAGAGTAGAAACTGAATGCTAACAAAATATCAAATAAGAGAGCGATAATGGCACCCAATATCAGAGTTTTAGGATCAGTCTGCAGTGAACTGTTGTCGTCTAACTGTCCCGCATCCACAACTTCACTCCTTCCCGCTCTTGTCGCTGTTGAAACATTTACTGGCATAGAACCTAAAGAAATAGTGGGAGTCAGCGTGTATTGAATGAAAAGCTGTCTAAGATTTCATAATACAGGATCGAGGAAATTTTCAGTGATTAGAGAAGAAAGAAGTACCAAAGAAAGTTAATTTTTTGTTTGGATTTACCCCAGAATTGCAAAGGAAACAATTGAGTTTGAACCCCATTTGGTAGGAAAAATGCAGAATAAATAGTTTTTTCTCATTTACTTTAGTTACTTATTTGGTTTAAAACAGTCTTACCATAGGCTTTTTATTTCAGATATTTAATCAAATATCAGTCATTTCAGAAAAACAATCATCATTTGCAATTGAGTCAAAGATTCACTATTTTTTTTTGCTTGGGAATATGATGGAACAAAGCAAAATGGCTCACTAAACTATCTGCGCTTCTTTATTATAAAGCAGCGGTCAGTTCATGCCATTTTCGACGCGATTTTCACCCGAGGTCATCCGGACAGTCCATTTTTGCTTTAGTACAGGGGTAAAGCTACATACATCAGTCATTTTAGAAAACCAGGCCTTACCAAACAGACCTTTATATTCCCCTATATTCCAGTTTTCCCAATAATTTTGTTCAAACAATTCCCGAAGTTCCAAAGTACCCTTTATTGTTCCAAAAAATACTCTTTGCTTGACAGGCAGCAGACTAGGTCTAAAGTGTAGAGCGAGGCCTTGGCTGTTAACCAGGGCACTGAAGAACAAGAGATATTACTTGACACACATCACTTACAGTCATATTTAGTCCAACCGATCCGTTGGTTTTCCAAATCATAGACGACAATCTTGTCTTTCAGAACAAGGTCTACACAAATAATAATTCATGTTAGTAAAGAGCAAAAAAAAAATTAATCGTGTAGACATTTTGGAAGAACCATCTAATCCAATACTTATTTTTGCATACCATGAATACATTATCAATGAATAAATCTTTATTATTATTACCTCCTAATATAGTGATCCCTTGACCTTGCATTTTCTGAAACCCAATACACCACGCTGCAGCTCCATCCTACACACCCCAAATACAATACACATCAAGTGAGATGCAATAAATTACAAGAATATCTAAACCAGTACTCCAAAAATATTAACTTACAATTGAGTTTTGTTTTAAAAGGTAATCCTCAGGATTCAACATCATTGATGCACCACCACGAAAATTCAAACTGATGGAGGGAAATATATCAGAGACACTAGACGTGATCACGTAACAGAGATTTCCCTTGGAGTCGAGAGGTTGTGTAGATGCAGAGACAATCTTGTTTATCTGTAGTTATCACAGTAAATGTTACTGCCTCTTTTGAGGAAAAAACGAAGGTCTTTTCTTCTATTCATTACCTACCGCATTTATAAATGGGTAATAAGCGCCCTCAGCAAGGTATGCCAAAGTTGTTCCAGAATCTATTATCGTCCCTTGGTTGTTTGATGTTGAGAATACTTGCGGGTTAATGGTCAAAGGCTGACCTTTTATAGAAATACTTTCCAAATTCAAATTGTAATGCAGCCTGGTGGTGCAAAGAGTAACACTGTGTCAGGAGAGTGAAATGCTTTTGTTTATTCATATACGAAGTCATCATCATTACCCCAGTGCCGCAAAGGCTCCCACACCTTTGGTGGGGTAAGGGGGGTAGGATGTACGCAGTCTTACCCCTGTACTAAAGCAGAGAGAGACCGTATCCGGATGACCCATAGTGATATTCATATACGAAGTATAAAGTAAAAATATAAAATAATAAATGAATAATAATAACAATTAAAGAAACAACAATGTTTTTTGGGTCAGTTCTCAGTAGTACAGAACTAGAGAGATACATAATCTCTCATATCTGAAAGATGAATACTATCAATCCAAACCGTAAAAATATCATGACTTTAGGTTCTTTTTTTCTTATTGATTATAGTAACTTCTTTATTGAATTTAATATATTCCGTATAATCTATGAAGGAACTTCCACTGAAACATAGCATAACAAAAATGAAAACAACATTCAAAATCCATGATTTTTTTAACTTTCAGGTACACCACTTCAATCATTCAGATCCTAAATTGATGACTTTCATCTTTTAAACCTTTCGATTGATAGCTAACTTATTTTTTCAAGTCTTGAATCGATATGTTAACTCCTAAGAACAACAATAACTTTATAAACTCTCATGGTAATGTTAACATAAAGACATGAAGAATCTTATGTTGAGGATTAGTTAAACTATTAAGACTTGAAAAACATACTGTGAAGGGACGAGCGGGGTGTAAACTAAACTTGGCTCCACAATTTGACCCAGCACCAATATCCCTCCCCCTCCATCACTTCCCTTGAGGCAATGTGAGAACATGTTTGGTGTTACTCCCAGTGATGAAAGCTGTGAAATCACAGACATGCTTTGCTGCCCAAACCCAAAGATTCCATCAACTGCTCTGTCAGCCTTAGTTAAGTCTCCACTTTGCAAGGTACTGCATCTGTTACCCCCAAAAAGCCCAATAAAGAATTTGAAAATAAGAAAACTGAGTTTTTGTCACTTTTAGTCCTTCAACTACTGTCGATGTACTTTTGGTACCATCTTTGAATTTTTTCATTTATGGTCTTCTTACTATTGTAAGAGTTACTTTTTCGGTACTCATCTTTAAATCTTGCCTCATTAAGGGGAGATCCAAAAGTGTCACTTTTACCACAGTCAGAGGACCAAGAGTGTAAAAGTCCAAAGAAGAATAATAAAAATGACTCTATCATAGCCGCAGGACTAAAAGTGAAAAAAATCGACGAGAGTACTGAAAATGTCATTGATACAATAGTGGGAGAACGAAAAGTGGCAAAAACTCTAATAAAACCATATACTACGTATAACTTTGGGCCATTTGCTTCAAATCATAACTCCTTACCCGAAAACAACTTGGGCTGTAGTGTTGGATGTTAATGAGTTTCCGACAACTGCATCAACATGGATTAGGTCCGATACATAATAGCCAGACGTTGCGCTACCATCCCCGTACTGGAAGTTGTAGCTACATCGGTTATCTGTGGAGCATCCAGTGTCTGATGATTGTTCTCCAAGTCCACACCTTTGGTCGGAACATGAGATCACTGATGATGTTGGTGAACTTGACGGGTCAAAGAACTCCAATTGTATCTGTAAGAACTAGTCAATTAGTGGTCTGAATACCAAAACAGAGAATTTGTATGGTAACCTTATTATGCTTATAAACAGAATAAGCAGCATAATCAAAGTAAGCATAAAAAGGTCTCATTTGATAGCAATTAGCTAATTCTGATTGCACATATGTAGCCTTTGACTTGCTGAAGTTGATTTTACCAATCAAATTAGACTAACCAAAGTCCAAAGTCCAAAGGGGACCTGAGTAACATTACATACTTTTTTGGCTAAAACTGATACGGAGTATTACCCAACACTTATCATTTAAACACTTACCAAACAGGAAGTTAAAAAGAAATTACCTGAAGTCCACTGGACAACGGGCAACCATTACAAGAATTGCAGCTGACCCATAAAACATCGCTGCCTGTATCTATTTGCACATAAAATTCTTTAGGTGGAGAGCCCAACTGAACTCTGGTGAAGTAAAGCCTGAAGCATATAAAAAACTCAATTAATGATTAATTAGAATGCAAGACCAACAGATCAACTATTCAAATTCATAAGTAATCCTCACTTGAATTGCTAAAAAGCTATAGTTACTAATTTACTATAAAATGACTGAGAAATGAAAAATCCCATTAAAGTATACACAAATTACTTATCCCAGTGAGTTCTGATTACAGAGCTTCAGCAATAGGAACTTAGAAATTACTATAAGTTTGAAAACTAAAGGAATGCAATTCAGTAAACACCACTCATTTACTCGAGTAAAAGATTCTATTGTGCAATAATAAACTTGAATCTGGTGGATTCTTTGAAAGAAATATGAGCAAGAAGGAAACCCAGAAAATTGAGAAGAAAATGACAGGATTACCCCACGAGAAACGGATCATAAGTGCCTTCAACGGGAAAATCAACGACGCCGCCGAGAGAACTCTGCAACATCCGGCCGTGCCGGACACGGTCCCGCTCTAGGAGTTGATCCATTCCAACTCGGTGGCTCGTCGGAAATGCCCTCTCCAGAGAAAACCTCATTGCGCCTCCCCCAAGCACTCCCACCACTGACACTAATAAACCGGAATACAGCGCCGCCACAACCACCAAATATCTTCCCGGCAGCATTCTTATCCACAATTCTTTCTCCCTCTCGATATATATACGTTTTGGGTCTTTTGGTACAAAATACTTTACCGACAGTACTAAAACTGTTTATATATCTGTAGATTTAACATAAGTAAGTATATCTTCGGCCTGTACAAATGCGTGTGTGGGAAGGAAAATATATACACGCAATCGAATACCTGAGAATCTAGAAGATGAAGAGAAGAAGATCAAGGGAATCCACCCCTGTGAAAAAGAAAAGTCCGCGAGACAACTACACCTCACCGACTTTCAAATTTATTGGCTTACCGGTTTACCTGTATGATTTTTTACCAGAAAAGGTACGTTTTGAGTAATTTGACTCTTATTATCCTTGTGATCACATATAAAACCTTCTTCCATAACAGGCAACGTTATAGTCGATATGTGGGAAAAGAAGACTGTTAGCAGGCTTGATTTTCAGATTACAACATACTGTATATGAAAATTCAATAAGATCTAGAATGTTAAAAGCCAAAAAAATAAAACGCATGTTGTGAAATCAAGAAGATAGAATATAAATATGAAATAGATATAAAGATTATAACCTATGCATATTTTACTTCTTCTGAGTGAGTATACAAAGGATTGAACTAGCCCTATTTATACTAGTCAAGCTTGAGGATTAATCATCTGGGAATGATTTTACACAATTTGTTGGCGATGTTAGATTTAGAGAAATTGTTCAATATAGGAGTAAACATAAACATAATTGCACAAATAGGAGTAAAACTTAAAACTTCCTTCAATAGTAGTAAACATTAATTTTGTACTCTTAATATCCCTAACCTAGTTAATTCTAAAATATAACTTATTTGATCGTATTTAAAAAAAACTAAGTTCATTTACTAGAAACTAAGCCTTTATGCAGGCCATTTAATTTTAAAAGTAATCTAAGTTCACCCCAACAATATTAAAATATTAAATATTAAAAAAAATGTAAAAATAAAAAACTTTAAAAATAAATAAAAAATAGATAAACTGCATTAAAAATATAAAAAAATTATGCAAACCTCTCCCGCAGCCTCAGTCATCACCCAGCAATGTCACCTCCGATCGGCGAAAAAATGTCATTTTATGTAAATACTGCCATTTTTCTTTGAAAATGCCATAAAGATGGCAGTTTTACTCTTTGAAAATGCCAAATTTTCTCAAAATCTGCCATCTTGATGGCATTTCGGGAAAATGTTGACATTTTTTCGGTGGTCGGAGCTGGTGGTGCTGGGAGGTTGTTGAGGCGGCGGCAGACGCCTACATATTTTTTTATATTTTTTCATTTTTTTTTAATTTTTTTTGTTTATATTTTTTATTTTTTTATTTTAATAATTTTTTATTTTATTTAATACGGAGTATATTTTATTTGATATTTTTTTGTGTGTTTTTTACAATTTTATTATAAATTAATTAATCTTACCGAGTATTTCTTTTATGTTTTAATTATTAATGAAATTTGTTGGAGCTTGAGGTTTGGGTAGGGGTATACTTGTCCAAACACTAAAGTTAATCCTATTCAAAACATGGTACTCCTATTTTTGCATTTTGCTAATGTTTTACTCCTATTTGGGGAATTCACCCTTAGATTTACCTATGTGTCTAACTATGATTACAAGGATATAAATTACATAAGTAGGCTCATTACAAGGACCAGGAGTAGCTTGGTGTCCTAATGACAAGGAGGAACAATTCACACATGTCTTTTTCAGGAATTTACAACACATTGGTCCTATTTAAAAAAATGTTTAATTTGTTGTCGATTATCTTTATTTTAATCATGTACTTCCTCCGTCCCACCCGAAAACAACTTCCCACTTCAATATGAGCACATTCTAGTGGAAAGTTAAAATGTGTAGTTGACCTTCCAATAATATCCCTACTTTATGTCAAATCAAATAAAAAGTAAATAAAAAGTTAGGGTTGTTTTGATATTTTCTATGAAAAAATTATTTTTTATGGAAATGGAAAGTTTATTTTGGGACAGCCGAATAAGGAAAGTTTGAAGTTGTTTTGGGGACGGAGGTAGTATATACACTACTTTCATTTTACGATCAAACTTTAAACCTTTTTGTGTAAAAATACTATCGAGTTTCTTTCCATAGTATGAGACAAAAATAGGATTATTAGCTTATTTTATCTTAAACTATCATCAAATTCACAAATATATCCTATTCTTTAACTTTTATAAAAAAAGACTCAAACTTCATATTTTTCAACAATTATGCTTTTTTGTTTTGTTTTTTACAATTACACATTTTTATCAATACCACTAAGATATAAGCAATACAAGATTGTAAATTTAACATTAGAAAGAAATGAAAAAAAAAATATTAATATGTTTTTCTTCTTAAGTTTTACTAGTTCATCCATTCAGTAATGGCCTCAATCTTCTTGTTATCTACGGCAATCCCTGATCCTGAAACCACATGCCCGAGAAAGCCAATCTCCCTTAGCCAAAATTCACATTTGGAAAACTTTGCATAGAGTTGCTTCTCCCGTAGTGTCTCAAGAACAAGTATCAGGTGTTCCTCATGCTCTTCTTCACATTTGGAAAACTTGGCATAGAGTTGCTTCTCCCGTAGTGCATATTTCTAACATTGACATGATCACGACAATGTCATTTTCATTGTCGTCATTTTAATGTCATTCTTATAACATTGACATCATCACTATACGAAGTTGTGACATTTTTTTGACATTGTGACGTTTTCATATATTTTGACAATATTTGCGATATTGAGAAATTGTTTATTTTGTTAATGTTTAAGTGGTAATGTTTGAACATTGTATGATCTTTCTTGGCATTGTGATTTTTTTAGCATTGTTATATTTTTATGACATTGTAACATTCTTTCTTTCTTTTTTACAATACATACAAATATACAATATTGTGACATTGACATTGTTTTTAATATTGTTATGTTTATAGCATTAACATTGTCACGATATTATTGTGATTGCTTTCGATATTAAAATTGTCATGATATTAGCAAAAAAATTATAAAAAAATGAAACAATATATTATAATTGCTAAAAATATATTGCTTTTGTTGAAAACACATTGCTGGTAATATAATAATGTATTATAATATATAATATCTATTATAATATCAGGAAAAATGAAACAATGTCAAATAATGACAATTACAATGTCAACATTAACACTTGTACAAAAGGACATTGCAAAAATGACAATGTCAAAGATTTAAAAAATGACATTGTGATAATGACAATGTCAATTTCAATGCTGCAAAAACAACATTGTTATGACATTGTCGAGAAGGAACATTGTTTTCGATGATGTCATTGAGATATGTGACAATGTCATATTATTTTAAAAAAAATCAATGTTAGGAACTACCAGAATGTCATAAAATTATCACAATGTCAAATAATAAAATTGTCAATGCTATAAAAATGGCATTGTAACATGACAATGGCAATGCAACCAACAATGAAATTGCAATTATGTTACATTTTTTATATCATCACATTGTTTGTATCGTTTACATAATATTTACTTTCAGCTTATTTATATACTTTATCACTAACTAAAACATTGACACTTTTAGCATGATAGAGTAACATATTTTAATAAGTAAACAAATGGCATCACCACCATCAAGCCTAATTATCACTTACAAATTAAAACCATCTGTGGGGTACAATACAAAGAAAAATTGAGACGTCAGGCCGTAGAAATTCCAAAAGTGGAAATTGATTGGAGTAGAATCTGTTGGAATATTTCCGATTAATATGGCCTAATGACCAATAATTAATATGTGTTCTATATTTATGTATTATATATAATTATGTATTATATATGTGTATTATTTGATGGAAATAATACTTAAGGGGTACCATTGTGGTAACACCCTTTACGACAATATATTAAAGGTTGTGATGATTAGTTATTTCCCAATATATAACTACTCATTCCCTTATGAAAACACACGTACAACACCATCATAAGAGGAGAGAGAACATCACAAACTCCCTATCATTGAATACTCCATCTATCATTGTCCTTAAAGGGATTACATATCCAATTTCTTAGAGAATGACATCATCTTCATCAAATCTCTCCAATATGAACATTGGATACTCTCCAAGTAAGTCCCTACAATTATGATTAATTGTGTGATGTTATTTGATCTTGTTTATTATGATGATCATTTTGTCCATCATTTGGCATCAGAGCCTTTTCATAATATCACCATTAAAATCATTTGTTCTCTGCGTCTTTTTTTTCCTTTTAACGATGAATCTGCTAAACGCATGAGTACTGCCTAAAAGAATGTTTAAATAGTAACTCTTTGTCCTCTTTGGCGATTTGAGTTTTTCTATTAATTTTGTTTGCACGACATTTTTTTTTCAAATATAAAGTTGTAAATTTTAGCATTCAACTTATCAAGTTTACTGCTAGTGGAGTATATAATTCGTATGTTGGTATATCTATTTCGCGGAGTATACTATTACTGCGTATAATTTATATATATACATTACTCAGGGCCGGCCCTGAGGGTGTGTAGGGTGTCCAACCGCACAAGGCCCAAAAAATTGGAAGGGCCCAATTTTTTTGTAGTAATATACTACTACCTTCGTCCCAAATTGATTTGCAAATTTGACTTTTCTTGGTCAAACAATTTCATTTTATTTGCTTAATTAGGATGTCCATTTTTAATAATATTCTAATTTGGAATTTACAACTTTGAAGAGATATTAATATAGTTTCTGAATATATAAATTTTAATTATTAAAAATGGAATTAATTATCGATAGGGAGCATTGACTTTTTTTATTGATTGACCAAAAAATGTTGACTTTGCAAAACAAATTGGGACGGAGGGAGAGTATTATTTAGATGTGGAGCGTATATATGGGAACGAAGGAGTACTAAATCCTCCGTTAACCTTTAGAAACTAAAAAGATAAGAAACTTAAATAAACATCAACCCACTGGACCGAATCAACTAATTGTTGAAATAAGGACGTACAAACTTTATATTACCTATTTGTTCTACAAAATAAATAATTAAAAATACCTCTTAATAAAAATCGGTTTGGTTCGGTTTGAACCGATTTTATAACTCAAAAAAACTTCATGAAACCGATTTATGTTCGAGTCCCGACTTTCGGGTCCCGTTTGAGTCGGTGCGGTTTTGGTTCGGTTTTTTTAACTTGTGTTGAAACTTTGAAAAGAAGGCCCAATTATTTTTGTTGCACAGGGTCTTCATTTCCTCAGGATCGACCATGACATTACGTAAATAGAGTAAATGGGATAATTACGATTTACGTATATGGATTATTGATCTTAAAGAGCATGTAAGTTAATCTACCAGAGTGCTTTTCATGTTAACGAGTACATTACTTATCAATTTTTTATAACTATATTACACCGTATATTAATGTGGAGAATTTTGTTTCTCCTATGCCTAAAGTATAATGATGTAATCATACTTCACATATAAGGGACACGCACTTAAGTATTTTTTTTAACGTGGTGTGTTATTTCGAAGTATGCATTCTTGTTGAAAATTATTATGGACATGCCATACGATGATATTATACGAAGTATTCTTTTCTGTTCTCTATATAAATTGATTTGAATCCAATAAATTATTAACTTAAACTGTCGGCCCAACGGAAGACATTTAAGTTGACTTTATGGAAAAGATTGCATGCTCTAATTTGAGATTTTGTGCAAATTGTATGTAACATTATACAATGAACCCAACGGCTAGTTGTTTAATGGTATGTATGATTGTAGTATTGACTTTATGAACATAGACATCGCATTTCTGCCCAAAGGTGATGTGGGATGCCTATGTAGTATAATATAATGATTATAATGTCATTAAGTTTAATTATTGGAATTAGCCAAAGCAAAACCAATGATTAAACAAGACCTCTTACAATCTATTATTTCGGTGTTGATAATAGATAATGTACTCACATACTTTATGTTAAATTTGTCAATTTTTAATTTTCTCTTGTTCAAATCATTTTTGCATACACTTAAATTTTATAATCTCCAACAGCCACTTTATCATCAAATTGTGGGATTGAACCTTTAACTGGCACTAATTTTGCGTCATGGAGAGACAATGTGAGACTGACCCTTGGAGTTATGGATCTTGATTTCGCCCTAAGACATGATCCCCCCTGCTCTCACTGCTGAAAGTATTCAAGAGCATAAACGAGTGTATGAACAGTGGGAGAGATCAAATCGCATGTCTCTTATGATCATAAAGAATTCCATCTCGGTTGCCATTCGTGGAGCCATTCCGGATTCGGACAATGAGAAAACTTACTTGGACTCCGTAGAGGAGCAATTCAAGGGCACCTCCAAGGCTCATGCGAGTACATATCATGGAATGTTATTGATGAATTTGATTAAGGGACTTAAAATAGTTCACTCCATTTCAAGACCGTTGAAGATTTACTGTGATAATTCTGCCGCCGTAAGCTTTTCAAATGGAAACAGTTCGAGCGGGGCTGGATTGTATCTCGATACAAAGTTCTTGTTTGTACGTGAACGAGTTGAAGAAAATAATCTTTCTATCGAGTACATTAGCACTCATGATATGCTTGCGGATCCGATGACAAAAGGTCTACCACCCAAAAATTTTCAGGAACATGTGTTGAGAATGGGTTTTAGTCGAGACCTTACTTGATTAGCATAGTGCTCTTATGAACAATTCATGTATATAAGGAATTACTTGAATATTTAATTGTCTATCATATGTATACCGTGCGCACTAACTTTGGTATCATAGACAAATTAATATTAATTACCACATTACATTTGATCGTTTATGTCGTGTGACCTTAAAGTCCTAATACATGTGCTATAGTATGATTAGTGGGGGTCCCACATCTATATGGATGTGTGTGACTGTACTTCTCTATTATAGTATATATATATATTGGGTATTTAGAGCACATACTTGGCCAACTTAACGATTATTGGTCACTAGGCCAAGTGGGAGAATGTTGGAATATTTCCAATTAATATGGCCTAATGACCAATAATTAATATGTGTTCTACATTTATGTATTATATATAATTATGTATTATATATGTGTGTATTAGTTGATGAAAATTATAGTTAAGGGGTACCATTGTGGTAACACTCTTTAGGACAATATATTAAAGGTTGTGATGATTGGTTATTTCCCAATATATAACTACTCCTTCCCTCATAAAAACACACCTACAACACCATCACAAGAGGAGAGAGAACATCACAAACTCCCTATCATTAAATGCTCCATCTATCATTGTCCTTAAAGGGATTACATATCCAATTTCTTAGAGAATAGCATCATCTTCATCAACTCTCTCCAATATGAACATTGGATACTCTCCAAGTAAGTCCCTACAATTATGATTAATTGTGTGATGTTATTTGATCTTGTTTATTATGATGATCATTTTGTCCATCACAATCGTGAGGAATTGAATCGCCAAGCACTGTATCACACCTTGCAGGAAGCCGGCATACTGACAGTTGCCGGTCGGGTCCTCCGAAAGGGCGGATGCTGAGGCCAACGTTGTAGCTGTCGATGAGGCTGACGTCATACAAGTCCTTTTGGACAACTCTGTTGGCGATGGTGAACTCTGTTGGAAAGTGTTCCAGACCACACTCTGTAACTGTATTCTCTGTATGTGTTATATATGCAGAGTAAAAACATGCTGCAAGGTGCAGCGGCGGCAACGTGCGACGGCGCACTGCGGCGGAGGAGGTGAGCTGCGGCAACGGTAGCCATGTGCAGTTGGAGCGAAGTCTAAGGGTATATGTATAGCAGAGAGGTCTGTTGCACTCTATTACAAGCAGCAGCAACGGAAGTGATGATGCTTATGCACTGAGGTTATTTTTGTCCTTACAATATAAAGCAGTCATATATACGGATAAAAAAACTTCGAGACCTATTTAGGTTCGACGGGTAACTTTTAGTCTTATTTAGGTCTTTATCCCATGAAAATATAGGTTAAACTCCAATTTCCCCAAAATCAATTAAAAACTTGTAATTTATTAAAACATACTTTCCTCCGGTTTTTGTATACTTTCTGTTCTCCAATTCCATAGCTCTCTAGTTTTGCTAACTTGCTATTTGTGATTTCACATGTTAGTCTATTCACACAAGGCACTCATCTTTTTAGGTTAAAATGGGAAAATCATAAAGGATAATAGTTAAAATCATTAATGTATGCACCCAAATTCACTATAAAATCATTTGACTTTGCACTCCACTCTTTCACAATATTTGGGCTAATGGGGTGCATACATTAATGATTTTAAAAATGGGGTGCAAAGTCAAATATCACCCAAAACATGGGGTGCAAACTCAAATTCTCTCTTACTTAATTTAGCTGAAGTTCAGCAACATCAACAATCAAACTCAGGGTGAAAATCCAACTCAACTTGGATTCTTTTTTAACGTCAATTTTTAGGGGTAATTTGAGTTTGCACCCCATATAGTTATCCTAAATGGACTTTGCACCTCATTTTTAAAAATTTTTGTTTTTGCACCCCAACCCCATATAAAAAGACAAAAATGTCATCGATTAGGAATATGTTGAAAGCCAACATAATTGTTAATGGAAGGGCATTTTTGTCTTTTCACATGGGGTTGGGGTGCAAAAACGAAGACTTTTAAAAACAGGGTGCAAAGTCCAGTTTGGACAATAAAATGGGGTGCAAAGTCAAATTATCTCTTTTTAACACTGGAAGGCCCATTTCTGTTAGTGGGTGGCTAATATGCCAATAATGTAATAAATTTAGAGGTCGTTAGGTAACATTTTCTTTTCGGCTTATCAGGCTTATCAGCCAATATTTTCACTAAACACGTAACTTTTGTTTTGGCACGCTGAATTGTGTAATAATAAGAAACGGTAAGGTTGAAGTTACTTTTCTGGCTGTATTGGCTGAAGTTACTTAGATAACCATTTTAACTATTTTTACATTTAACTTTTTCTTTATTTTATTAATAAAATATATTTTAAAAAAAAATCTTTAAATCAGCAGAATCAACCAATGTAGCCACTTCAGCTAGAACTTCATAAATTTCAGCAGAATCAACTAAATCAGCCGATTTTTGTGTTAGCAAATGTGTTCTTAATGTTATTTACACCTAAACAAAGGTTAGTGTCTAATTTGCACTTTTGCACTTACCAATTACCATAGTGACTAATTTGCTCCTTATCCCCAAAATCAAATTATGATACGTAAGTTAAATCATAGAGCTTAAAGGTGGCTTCCAAAATTTAGACATCATAACTGAGACCAGGTTTTCAATGAAAATCGTCATAAATATTTATTTCATACTCGTTTAAAAATGATTAATTACCTCATACGTAGTATAACAAACATATACGGAGTAACATACTAGAAAGTAAAAAATAACTTCTAATAATCATCAAACTCAAATTCGATTCAACTAAGGCAAATGAGTCAAAACCATCAAATGAAATTATGAATAATCCACTCAATAATTCCACCGTCTGCCTTTTTCTTGTGTATTTCAAAATCGGGATTGTAAATGGTCTATCACGTGATCTAAAGGTGATGATATAAAAAATCTATATTTAAAATATATTTTATTAATAAAATAACGAAAACATTATATGAAAAAACAGCTAAAATAAACCTTTAGAGTAACTTTGGTAATACTGTCAGAAGAGTAACTTCAATTTTACTTTTTCTTATTATTACGCAATTCTGCGCGCAAAATTCAAAGTTACAAGTTTAGTGAAAAAGTTGATTGATAAGTCAAAAAACTTGGTACCAAACGGGCTCCTAATAGTTTTTCAATTTACTCACGAAATACAATCTGAACATAAACGGGATTTTTTCAGAAGTAGGCTGAAAAACAAAAATAATATCACTTTTATCACCTTTGATTTTTGTTTTCAAAAATAGACAAGAAAAATTTTTGTTTTCAAAATTAGCCTCGTGCCTTACTGCTTGCTCCGTAGACCGTAATCATATATTACTACGTATAACTTACTAATCCTATATACTACTCCATATCACTTTGGCTGAACCACTAAAAAAAGGCAAATGTTCACACATAAACAAATCTGTATAATATGGAATTTTTGTGATCTTTGAAAAAAAAATCATAAATTTCAAAATATGAAAATAACTGTAAAAATGTTTACAATAAAACAAAACAAAAAATATGTAACTTTAAAAAAGAGAACTATGAAAGTTTTAGGTAACTTTTTTATTTCTTACGATACTAAAACATGAAAACAAACTGATTTTTTTTATTTTATTGAAAATCAAAATTAGAAAAAAAATGTAAAAAACTATAAAAATGTTGAAGCAATGAAAAAGTCAGAAATAATAATAAAATTAAAATAAACATTATGTATAAGGAAAATTTAAAAACTGAAAAGGAAGAAAAAGAACAAAATAAGAAAATAAAAAATGAAAAAATAAATGTACAAAAAAATGAATTATAAAAGAATTAAAAAATATACAAAAACACAAATATCTAATTGTGTAAAAAAGAGCATATATTATATAAAATAAAAAAATATATAAAATAAAAAAATCAAAAATAAAAATAGAAGAATAAAACAAAATAAAATAAAAAACACATAAAAAATAAAACAAAAATAGAAAACAAAATATGTAAAAAAGTATTAAAAATTTCAGAAAAGGTTATAATTCCAAAAAAAATTAAATAGTAAAAAACGTAAAACATTGGAAAATATCACACATTTTATTGTTATTTTTTGTTGCATTTTGTTGCTTTGTATTTCTTTATGTTTATTTTTGTTACAGATTTTACATTTTTTTTATTGTTTTATCAAGTTTTATTGTTGATATTCACAGATCGAAATTTATCAATTTAATTATTTATATATCAATACATGATTTTTTTTATTTCAAGAAGGAGCAAAGATAAGTAGGAACCTAAATAAACAACTAAAATCAAATTCAAGTATAAACATTAACCATATGCAATACAATGCAACAACATGAAACACAATGCAACAACAAAAACAAAACGCAACAAAAAGAAACAAATATAATGCAACAAATTGCATTTTGTTGCTTTGTGTTTCTTTATGTTTATTTTTGTTGCAGATTTTGCATATTTGTTTTTTATTGTTTCATCAAGTTTTATTGTTGATATTCACAGATCGAAATTTATCAATTTAATTATTTATATATCAATACATGATTTTTTTTATTTCAAGAAGGAGCAAAGATAAGTAGGAACCTAAATAAACAACTAAAATCAAATTCAAGTATAAACATTAACCATATGCAATACAATGCAACAACAGGAAACACAATGCAACAACAAAAAATAAAACGCCACAAAAAGAAACAAATATAATGCAACAAAAAATAACACAAAGAATCGATCTATCACAATAAATATATAATTCAATTTATTACATTTATCGAGTATGTTATTTGACTTTGCTTCCTTTGCTTCTTATCATATATTTTTTATACATCTTAATTAATACGGAGTACATAGTTCTCCAAATTCTGCTCTCTTGTCTTCTTTTTCTCATTGATCCTCTCAGTCTTATTATCACCGTCACGTGCTTCTTTTCCCTTTATGCGTCTGCAAATAAAAATGCAAAGTACTTTAAAATATGACAATAAAATAACTAGTGTACTAACTGTCTATAATAATTCACTACGACACTTGGAAGCATACAATTATTATAATTGTAAGAGACCTAACGGCTTGGGAGATGAAAACAAAGATGAAGATATATTCATCGGAGAAGAAATGGAGCTACAACCACTTAATGCTAACTGTTACTCTCACCTTTGCGAAGTTGTCATTGCGACCAAGCACAGTCAGCTGACTCCCTTCGCCATGATCTAGCCAACTTAAGTAGCATTAATGAACCAGTAGAAGATGGAGACACAGCTCTGCATCTTTCCTGTTTGTAAGGCCAACTTCCATTTTTTTAGCTGTTGCTATAATAGGGAGCATATTTGGAAGTCAAGGATGCAGAGGGTGCTATGAAAATATATAGTTTTCCCTCACCAGTATCTAGCTCTCTAGGTTTCACTTTCTAATCCACCTTGTCACATAATGATAAAGCTATGGAAAAACTGCATATATATTACACTGGAGTAAGTGAATGGTGATGTCTTTTTCATTTTAAGAATTTGAAAAAATAGATGGCAGTAAACATGTTCTGTGATTTTATATTTGGGGGAAAGTTTTCAAAACCAGACTAGCCATTGAACCGGTAAATATTATAATCATTGATTGAATTGGCAATGATTAGTTCTACTCAAAATTAATATATTTATGATATATTTGGTAATGTCAAACTACATAAACATAATACTCATAATCTTGAAGAATTAAAAGGTCAACTTCACTTATAAATGTGATAAGTCGTGACATACAACACTCACAATAACACAAAGTCATAAACCCAATTGATAGAATTCAGGGTTGAATTGGGATCTCTCAACTAGCACATAAGACAATAAAGCAGTGAAATAGCCCTCCAACCAAGAGCTTTTCTCCTGCATCTTAGAAAAGACTTTCTTAAAAGAATTAAACTCAATGTTAATACAGTTAATCCTTTTCTATGAATTAGTATTAAAACTACAATTTTTTGTCCAAGCAAAACTATAATACTATCAAGAGGCTGTACGATGTGGAAGGAGAGGGGTTTTTGTCTAGGATTATTAATTTTGCTCAAAGCAAAATTAAGGACAAAATCAGTCACAATGATAATTTAAACTATAATGAAATCTCAGATGGAAAGAAATCCACAATATTTCAATTGAAACCTGTAATTGAGAGTTGAATATAATAATCCAGATCTAGTAGTAATAACAAAGTAAATGTTTCATTAAAGATATGCTTACTGAGTCAATGTTAGGGCACTCCTTATGAAACCTTCGCACCTTTCCAGAATCATCTATCATTTTGGACTGCACGAGGGAGAGCTTGATCATTTGCCAGTTTGTTCTTATTTGACTCTGTGTAGGTCACTCATTGCCTTCTTCACACCACTACAGAGACGGATTGCAAGAGGTTAGGCTCGATTGAGATGTTTAAGTGTGTGGTCATCATCTCGAAGATGACAGCCCGATTTAGATCTCCATGTCTGCGATAGAAATTGAATTTGGATTCGATTTGTGTGCGATAGATGGGAATTTGGATGCTTTGTGCTTACCAATTTTGCCATGGCGGGCTTTCTCCGAAAGAAGGAAGTGAGCCGCGTGCCTGCGTCGGAAGAATTTAAGATCTGAGGGAGACTATTTTTGAAATAAAAATCATTGAACTGAAAAGGTCAAAGTCTAAAATTGAAAAAAAAGTACTCATGGGTCATAAACGAAATGCGAAGGGAAAAAGGAGTTCAAGTGTGTAATTTCCACAACATAAACGACTCAACTACGTTGATCATGGGCTGACCATTTTGTGAACGGCCCACCCAAAGATCCATGGAACTTAATGCCCAAGAAACAAATTACAAACGGTTTAAGTTGTTGGTTTTCTGGCTGAAAATTTATGAAAAGTCGATCAATAAAAGGTCCCGACTGTGTGTTATGGTAATTAGTCTTTCAAGCAGACTTTAAGCTTGTTTAGGATTTTAGAATCAACTTAGACAAACCAAATTTGGATTATACATGAACTTACGTTCTAGCCATGAATTAACCGAGGCCGGTTCAGTTAGAAATCATCACATTTCAACTTGATCATCAAGATTAAGGGTGTGTTTGGGAGTTGGAGGGTGAGGGAAGGGGAACACTTTGAAGGAGAGTAGAGAGAAGGGAAGGAGATGGAGATAGGAAGGCATTCTCTTCTCTTGTATGGGAGTTACAAATTTCAAAAGAGGGGGGTTTGAGGACTTGAGGGGTTTCAGCGGCGGAGAAATGAAGAAGTAGCAGCTCATAAAGATTTATGCGGAAACGCTATTAGTTTCAGAGGATAAATCTCTCATTTGCGTAGCTAGACCTTAGAAAACCCTCAAATCGGGGGAATTAGAAAACCCATGTTTTGGAGGGTTTAGAAGAATTTTATAACACCTCCAAAACCTTTCCCTCGTACTTCGTATTATCTAAACTCCCAAACACAAATAGCAGGGTTTTATTTCCCTCACATGTCTTCCTCTCCCTCCAAAAACAAACTCCCAAACACACCCTAAGGGTATGTTTGGGAGTTTGGAGGGAAGGGGAGGAAAAGATTTTGGAGGTACGCTGTTGGAGGGGAAAGGGAGGGGAGGGTGAGGAAACCCTTCTTTGTATTTGCGAGTAATAAAATTGGAAAAAAGGGTTTGTAAGGAATTATAATTAAAATCACTTTGAAATGTGACAATTTCAAATCATTGAGCTGATATTCATTTTTAATTTAACTTAAATTACTATCTTGTTAATTATCCTCCAAAACCCTCCAAATTGGGGGAACTTAAAAAATAAGCATTTGGAGGGTTTTGAAGGCTTACAAAAGCCCTCCAAAACCATCCCCTCCGATGTTTTAAACTGCCAAACATGAAAAGGAGAATCGTAAACCCCCATTAATCTTTCTCTCCCCTCCAAAACTCAACACCCAAACACACCCTAAGGATATGTTTGAGAGTTTGGAGGGAAGAAGAGGGGAAGGCTTTGGAGGGATGTTGTTGGAGGGGAAAGAGAGAGGATGGTGAGGAAGCCCTTCTTTATATTTGGGAGTAATAAAATTGGAAGGAGAGAGTTTTTGAAGGAATTATAATTAAAATCACTTTGAGATATGACGAATTCAAATCATTGAGGCATTGAGCTGATATTCATTTCTAATTTAGCTTAAATTACCATCTTGTTAATTATCCTCCAAAACTCTCCAAATTGGGGGAACTTACAAATTATGCGTTTGGAGGGTTTTGAAGAGTTGCAAAAGCCCTCCAAAACCACCCCTCCAATTTTTTAAACTCCCAAACATAAAAAAGAGAATCATAAACCCCCATTAACCTTCCCCTTCCTCCAAAACCCAACTCCCAAACACACCCTAAAGGTCATTTTACCATGTTTTTAATGATCGTTTGGTCACTCCATATAGTATGGATTCATGATTTATTTAGCATGACCAAACACATATTTAGAAATAACATGAAGTACGAAAATTCATTGTTTTATCATCACATATCTTATTATTAAGAATTATAATTAAACTAAAGAACAAAATAAAACAAAAAAATGATGGTATTGTCACTTGTCACAAATACAAGTGACATATTCATCATGATGAGCATCAAAAGCAGAATATATTTAAGAAGGAACATGAATAATAAATCTCTACTTAATTAATAAACGCCAACGTTGGTTACATAGTCCTTTTTCCGTCAAGAATCCGTCAAAAACTCTGAAACAATTTGCTAAACTTGACGCATTCCAATTAACTACGTCATTCGCCGGTCTTTTTAAACGCAAACCACAGAGGCCTCTTGCCCTCTTCAACATAGCTTTTCTGTTATATTTGTAATCCTAATTCTAGTTGTATTTATCATGATGTTTTAATACTTAGATAGGATGGCAAAGCAAGGTTAGAGAGTAATCTTATTTAATGGATTCTAATTGATTAAATCAATTAGACCATTAGAGTTTGATCTGGTCCGTTTAAGTCTTTTCCGCTATGACTTGGGCCTGATAATTCTTTGTCTAGTCCGGTTCTTCTCTTTTGACCCAACTCGTTTGATTCGCATATAAAAGTCTCCTTCCACTTTTATGGAGACATCTTTGCGTCATTTTGAAACCCTAACTACAGAGAGGCGATTCTGAGAGCTTGTGCGTTGAATGAGTGAGAAACCTCTGGTTTTCTGTTCGTTCGATTCTAAATCACCTGAGGCCAGAATAAGCTTAGTGATATGCACTAATTAGTAGTGCATAAATGTTTGTTTTTATATTTGATTTGTGTGGATTCTTTACCATTTGTATGCAGTTGTAGACATTTGTTTAACTTTGTTTGTAATTGTTTTAAGCTTCCATTTATAGTTGTAGAATAGTGGTAGAAGTTTTTAGCAAGAAAAAGGGGAGAAAAACTGAAGACAAAAAGGGCCAGGAGCACAAAAACCGGCCGGATCAGACCCTGAACCCGGTCGGGTCTGATTCAACAACCGTAAGTGCCTGGAAAGTGCACTCACCCGGTCGGGTCCCCTACCTCACGTGGTCGGGTCTGACTTGACCCGGGACACTTTAACATGCCGAAGATCACCAAAACGTGGAGGATATTTGATTTTGACATGCACCCGGTCGGGTGGGCACTTTACCCGGTCGGGTACCCGGCCAAAGGTGTTGTAAAACACCTATAAATAACCCTATTTCCCTTCACTTTTAATCATCTCTTCTTCCATACTCTTAAGCTCAGTTTAGAATAGCATTTCTTTATATTTTTCTAGCTATGTTTAGTCTCCAAATGAGGAGTTAAACTTCCAATTCTTGGTGTTGCTCTTGAAGTTTGTTGATTATTAAAGTTGTGAGTTATTTTCTTAAACTTCTTCCCTTGAATATTAATTATTAGTTCTCTCCTTAATACTATCTCTATATTAATGTTGGGGAGTGTTGCTAAGATGACAATTAGCTAACATCTTGACATTAATTATAGTAGTATTTTCTTCCTCTATATTAATGTTGGGGAGTGTTGCTAAGATGACAATTAGTTAACATCTTGATATTAATTATAGTAGGACTCATCTTCTTTAATAATATTCTTCCTTGAATATAATTAATTCCTATTCATATTTCATATTAATATTTTGAACATTACTTAAAGGATCAACTAGTTTTGTTTCATATATTAATTATTACTAGAAACGATCAACGAACCGATGGTTAATCATTGATGGTTTCACAAGTAAGTAACTTCGATTTATTAATGCACGGTCGTGGTTAATAAACTTAAGAAGGATTAATTTTGTTGGTTAAACCGAAACCATTGTGTTGAGGTTATCAATCTCAATTGATTTCATCAAGGAGTTAGAAAGATTAAATGCTACTATTAAATCGGTATAAGGCGTTGTTCTATATTTGATTAATAGTAAGGGTTATTAATGAAAATCGGAAAGACAACCCATGTGTGGAACAAAAATTGTGAAATAAGGAGTTGTTATATTCACGGCCATTATCACATTGTAGGGTTTTAATTGTTTTTCCGAATTGAGTTTGTACAAAATTAAAAAAATGTACAAATTTAGAGAATGCGTCAGATTTGCAATGGATAGGATAAATCCACAGAAAATTGGTAAAGTCATCCAGAAATAAAATATAGTAACGGTGACCGGTGGAACTTAAAATAGGAGAAGTCCACAAATCACTGTGTATAAGATCAAACGGAGCATGAGTATAAGATAACGATGGGGAGAAGGGTAATTTATTATGCTTTCCCATTTGACAAGATTGACAAACGGAATTATAGGTCTTATTACAATCAATAAGTTTATTTGTGCTAAGATGATGAAAAACAGGAAGGCCGGGATGACCAAGACGGTTATGCCATATGGTGGAGGAGATGCCAGCGAAACTAGTTGAAGACTGTGGTGCACGGAGAGTACTGAGTGGATACAAAGTGCCTTGACTATTACACCTCAGGATGGGAATTCTGGTACGGAGATCCTTCACAGAAAAACCAAGGGGATCAAATTCTATTGAAACATGATTGTCAATCGTGAATTGACATACGGAAATTAAATTTTTGATAATGTGAGGAGTGTATAAAACATTACGAAGATGAAGTGGGGGGTAGGGGGTAGGTAAAGGAGAGTGACCTTGACCCGAAATTGGAATGGAGGAACCATTACCGACTATGATAGATCCTTTAGTACCCGTATTAATAAAGGACGAGAGAGTACCTTTATCCGAGGTCATATGTGAGGTGGCCCCGGTATCCATATACCAACTATCATCTGGAGGGTTGAGAGTCATTGTGTGCATGGCCGCCGGAAGGTCCGTAGGAACATAGGACGGTGCCGGTGGAGTGTGATATGCAACTGTGAGGGCTTGAGGTCGTGGGCCTAGGATCCCGACAGAGGCCGACCGTGGTGGACTAGGGTTAGCACCAACTGTAGGATATGGGCATGGAGGGGGGGCCATTGAGACTGCATCCATGCAGCCCATGGTGGAAACGACCATGGCGGGGGAGCCGAAGGCCAGACGGAAGTGTCCTGTTGTCGTGTGTCGGAGGATCTGCCGCGGCCCTTGCCGCGAGTTGAACCAGAACGTCCACCTCGTCCACGTTGTCCAGAAAAGGAAGAAGCCGAATCAGTGCGGGAGGGAGTGGTGGTGATGAGTGCGGAAGCAGGTGGTGTAGTCGAGGAAGCTGCTAGTTGATGAGCCTGGTGGGTTTCTTCCAGGAGTAGCATTGACCGAGCACGTTCGAACGTGGGCAAGGGGTCAAGTTGTTGAATGAATGAAGCTACGGTGGCATAGGATGTGGTCAAACCGTTGACCACACGGAGGACCAAACGTCTTTCGTCGACGGCAGCGTCAACGTTGCCAAGCTGTGTGGAGAGCGTGCGTAGTGCCTGGCAATACGCTGAGATGGAGGTGTAATTCTCCAAACGTGTGTTAGAAAAGAGATCCTCCAAATGTATTGCACGAGAGTTCTTGTTGTCATGAAATATGGCTTCCAGACGAGTCCATGCAGCCCGGGCAGTAGAATCCGGTTCGAGAATGGCAAGCAAGAGGTCGTGGGATATGGTGCCGTAGATCCATTGTAGGACAACGGCATCGATGTGGACCCATAAAGCATTCTCATCGGCAAGACGTTGGCGTTCATCGTCAGAGAGAGTGGACGATGTGGGTGGCACGGTGGGACACGTCGCCGTCGGAGAGATGTGGTCAAGAACATCATACGCACGGGCTGTAATTTTTAACAGCTCTGCCCATGAAGAGTATTGAATTTTTTCTGTGTCAAGGATAAGGGGGATGAGGTTTTTGATGGATGTAATGGCCAAAGTTGGGTGAAAAACTGTTTTGGGTTGTGCGGCCATGGCGTCACACGAGAGGAAGAAGACGAAATAAAGTGGGGCTCTGATACCAAGTTGGAATTTGTAATTCGCCGTGGCCGGCTTCCTTTCTATTCCTTGAATATTTATACAATATACAATGCTTATCTATTCATCTAGATACATACGTGTATAAGTGAACTATGAATCTAGGTGGTTGGTAACATACGGATAGATATACAAATGATAAGGAGTAATACAATATTATCTAATAAGATAACTGCATACGGAACATGCGGCCAGGTGGGTTCTCACGTATGCATGCCCCATGCATACATATTATGTGTGCTATTAGTTGTTAATAACTAACCTCGATGAAGTGGATATACTCCCCGATTGAGTATTCGAGAGGGAATAAGTTATAGATATAATAATGATCGACTAAAATACATCAACAAGTGGAAAGTAGCAATGCCAAGTCCTTTTTATCTTTGAATTAAATCTCATATAAGTCGTTCATCTTAGTTTTTAATTTAATTAAATCATTCATCACAAAACCCCCCTTTATTTACTAATTTTAATAAAAAGAGAATTATTCCTTTCCCTGTGGATACGAACTCTACTACGCTATACTACATATATGTGTTAGTATTGAAAATTATTTTGACGCACCGTGACAAAGTGCTCTTCAAATTTGCCGCCATTGCCGGGGAAAGGCAATTAATTTTTCTTTTTATTTCACTTCAAGAAAAAATCATATATATATATATATATATATATATAAATTTCTATTTTTCTGAGCTTTATTTGAGTATGTGGTAAAAACCCGATCCATAAACCAACTCACCTACCAAACAAACCCTGAAATAGAACTAGCTCTCGAGCGGTTGAAAAATAAATTCTCAAACACCGACTCGGGAGAATCCTCAAGTGCTAGTTCGCATTCTAGCGAGTCCGAAGAGCCAATAACTATGGCTCTTGAAACAAGAACGCTGAGGGAGCTCACAGCTCCCAATCTAAATCAACAAACCTTATGTATCACCTTCCCAACTCTTGATGCGGGTGCTACATTTGAGTTGAAATCCGGACTCATACATCTACTTCCATCTTTCCACGGGCTAAGAGGAGAGGATCCGAATAAACATCTTTCGGAGTTCCACATCGTTTGCATAAGCATGTGCCCGAACGGTGTCACCGAGGAGCAAATAAAGTTGAGGGCCTTTCCGTTCTCCCTAAAAGATACCGCAAAAGATTGGCCATTCTATCTTCCTTCGAGAAGTATAGGTACATGAGCGGTCATGAAGAAAGCTTTCCTCGAAAGGTACTATCCTGCCTCTGTCTCCTCATCTCTCAAAAAGCAAATCAGCAATGTGGAGCAGAAAGATGATGAATCGTTCTACGAATATTGGGAACGATTCAAGAAACTTTGTGTGAGCTGTCCATACCACGGCTATTCAGAGCAAGACCTCATCCTATACTTCTATGATGGTCTTTGCAATGATGATAGGCGGATGATCAACGCCGCATGTGGAGGAGCAATTGTAAACAAAACCCCTTCTCAAGCTAGGAATCTTATCTCGGAGTTGGCTGAGAATTGTAGACACTATGACCGGCGGTCATCAAAAAGAGTTATGGCGGCAGAATCTAACACCTCGTTGGAAAGTCAAGTGGCCGGCTTGACTTCTTTGGTTAAAGATTTTCTCTTAAATCCAAAAACAAAAGAAGTCAAGGTCTGCGGCATATGTTCAACACAAGAGCATCCCACCGATTCTTGCCCAGCACTACAAGAGGAGAATCCCGAACAAGTCAACGCATTGGGGTTCCAAGGTCAAAGGAGGTACGATCCGCATGGCAACACATACAATCCAGGATGGAGAGATCATCCAAATTTAAGGTATGGAAATCCTCAACAACCAAATTCTTCTTCCCAACAATACAACCAACCCTCCCAAGGCCAAACTTCAAGCTCAAATATGTCCACTGAAGACATGATTCGAGCACTTAACATGAGTGTATCAACGATACAACAAAGTGTGGCCCAATTTCAAGAAACGACTAAATCTAGCATTCAAAATTTGGAGAACCAAATGAGCCAAATTTCGAGTGTTGTGAGCCGGCTCGAGGCAAAAGATTCGGGTAGACTCCCCTCTCAAACGGAGCAAAACCCGAGACAACATGTTAATGCAATCATGTTGAGGAGTGGGACGACATTGAAAGAGGTGCATAAGGAAGAAGAGCAAGATAAAAAGGAGGTTGGCCTTGAAGAAGACTTTCAACCGGAAGAGCGGACCATAAAAGCAAAGTTTCCACCATTGTCCTCATATGAACCACTACCCCCATTCCCCGAAGCACTGAAGGAAACAAGGAAGCTGGAGAAAGATGGTGACACGTATGAGACTTTCGCCAAATGTGAGGTAAACATTCCGCTCCTTAACTTAATTAAAAGTGTTCCCCGTTTTGCTAAATTTTTAAAAGAATTATGCACAATTAAAAGAAAAATCAAATTAAATAGAAAACAAAAGGTGGAGATTAGTGAACGTGTCTCGGCGATATTTCAAAAGAAACTCCCCGAGAAATGTAGTGATACAGGCATGTTCACAATCCCATGCAAAATAGGGGACATTTTATTTCTGAGGGCCTTGTTGGATTTAGGGGCTTCGATCAACGTTATTCCATATTCGTTATACAAGTCTCTAAAACTTGGCCCAATGAATGAAACTGGTGTGGTAATCCAATTGGCGGATAGGTCTAGCACATACCCCAAGGGCGTCGTTGAGGACGTACTCGTAAAAGTTGAAAATCTGATTTTCCCTGTTGACTTCTACGTCCTTGAAATGGGAGATGACAATCAAACAACACTCATCCTCTTGGGTAGACCTTTTCTAAAAACAGCAAAAACAAAAATAGACGTGCCTAATGGTTCATTAACTTTAGAGTTTGATGATCAAAAAATAGAATTCAACATCTTTGATTCTACGGAAAAACAAATTAAAGATCAATCCTTTTGTTCTCTAAATGTTTTTGAACCACAAACACCGAATGTTTTTGTTGAAAAAAAAGCTGAGAAAATCACACTTTTTGAAAAAGAAGAACAAATTGAGCATAGGGAATTGCTCAAATTTTCAAAAAGAGAATGGATCCATACCTGGGGTTGAAGTGATAACAAGGAAGAAATCTCGTCCTTACTGGAGAAGGCCGAAAAAGAAAGATGAAACAAGGGATGTTCACGATCCCACATAAAAGAAATAAAATAAAAATGACGTCGTCCCGCGACATTAAATCAAGCGCTTCTTGGGAGGCAACCCAATTTCTTCATTTTTATTCGTGTGTGTGTTTTATTTAAAAATAAATGGCCTGGGATTGAACCCGGCCGGATATAAAACCTTACCCGGTCGGGTTGCTTCATAAAACACAGCACCTGACCAATCGCCCGAGCGAGGCAGCTGAGGAACAGAGAATAATCAAACACCCGACCGGGTGACCTTCACATACCCGGCCGGGTGATTCTGTTAAAAACTCTCTGGATAGTGATAAGTTAGGCCCGACCGGGTCTACTAAAATACCCGGCCGGGCGTTTTGAAAAAAGAACTCTCTGGATAAGCGTGAGTTAGACCCGACCGGGTCACATTACCCCACCCGGCCGGGTCATCGGGTTTTGACAGCATAAGGGGTCGGGCAGACCACCTTTCTTCTCCATTTCACCTCCCCAATTCGAAAACCCTCCCCCATTTCCACCATTTTCGAACACCAAACCTTCAATTCTTTCCCATTTCTCCATCAAATCCATCCCTTAAACACATTTTCTTCATCTCCTCAACACCCTCTTCCATTTTTTACCCAAAAATCCTACCCAAATCCATCCCCAAAGGAAATCCGAAACCCTAACCCCCATACCCCAAAGTTCCGATTTTTCCCCTAAAACTCCCAAGAAATCCCAATTTCTTCTCCTAATAATCATCCTCTACACTCTCACAACCCCAAAATACCCAAAACCCACAAAAACTCCAAAGTTCCAAACCCCACCATACCCAAGTCCGAAAAAAAAACAAAAAAAAATCAACTTCAATGGCTCCTAAAAAGTCCAAGGCATCTTCTTCAAGGGGTAACCAAGCTATGGAACCTGTTCCCGGTTTTGAGAGTGTGCAGTTTGTCACCGAGGGCCACAAAACGCGCTTCATAGGACAAACAAAACGGGAGGTAAGACAATCCCGTTTCATATGCATTGCTACATTAGTCTCACTTATGCTTGATGTGATTATGCGTGAGATTTTCACGAGCATTGGGATGCGTAGGATTTTTGAGATGCAATATGTCACCTACCCACATTTGGTGTATGAATTCTTTAGTTCATTTAACCAAATAGCAAATACTGATGATCATGCCGAAAGTAGAATCACGTTTCGACTGTTGAATGAAAATTGTTCATTGACCAAGCGGGAGTTTGCCCAACACTTTGGCCTCCCCTTGTTCAATGAAGCACGCGAGCATGTCACTTTTGTGGGTGTAGAATTGTGGCAAAGAATGACAGGTCAGGTGGATGTGGAGCTCAGCCACCTTAGTGTGAATCGTGTCCAACATCCGGTCTTCCGAATTTTCTTAAAATTCTTATCAAACTGTTTTCTCGGAAGACCGAATAACCATCACACGAGGGTATGTGATGTTTGTATTCTTGGACAAGCTGTCTTACCAGGACCAGATCAAGTGGATGTTGCCACCATCCTATGGGACCATTTCAGAACAGTGGCAACTTCCACAGGAACTATTACGGTAGGGGGTTGATTACGCATTTAGCCACACTCTATGGCTTTGTAGACCCAGGCCCCATTACCTCAGCACAGCTAGTTTGCATATCCTGGCTCCTGAAAAATACCAAAGATATTGTTTTTTCTCATAAAACACCCGGTGGGGTAAATATCTACAATTGGTTGATCGATCCACCTAATCCCTTACATGTACAACTACCCTCAGACGACCTCCCTTTGGACCTTCTGGATCACCAAATTGGTGATGGACACCATTATTATCTCCCCGGGAGAATACCACTTCATTACCAACTAGAACAAGCCCAACAAGAACAGCCTGCAGACGAACCACCCTTCATTCTTGAACAACCTCAACCACAACCCCATGCTCATCAATATTCCCCATTTGAGCAAAAAATGCTAAATAGCATGAATGCTCTTAACCTCAACTACACTCAACTTCGGGAGGAAGTCGTGTTGTATAGAAATGAGCAGAGGCAGAGTTTCGAAAGGATAGAAGAGCAAAGACGAGAAGATTGGCGCAGACATGAAGAGGACCAACGGAGAACCTTTGGTCTGATATACTCTCACGTGGCACACCATGGTGCTTTTGCCTCTATGACCACTCCCCCTCCCGCACCCTCATGGTATGATCCCACTGAGTGGGTTTTTTTTTAAAGAAAAGTGAATTTTATTCATAAAGTAAACATTACAATGCAAATAGGGAAAAAAGAAAGAAAAGAAAGAAAGAAAATAAACAGTACAAAGAAAAAAACAAACTAAATAACTAGACCCATGGGAATTCTCTAGACTGCGATCTTGTCGTCATGCTGTGCCACCTTTTATTCTTTTGAGATTTCCTGTATATTTTAAGTTGCGTGTTCAGGTTTTGTGTTGGCAGACAATTTTCTGAGGTAACAAACTTGGCTTTGCTGCAAAGCGTTCTGTTGAATTTTGATTTCTTAATGTCGGTCGGGGTTGAGATAGGGGGATGACGATCGCTTTTAGTTACATGTCCCAAAAAGTCATCCATGAAAGAAGAGTCATCTGATTGATAAAAGTTGTCTGATGCATCTGAGTAAGCTTGAGCAAGCTTGAGTTGTTCCACCGGAGATGGAGATCATTGTTTGTCTGAGTAGGCTTCCCGAATGTGAGAATCAAAGATAAGCTTTGATATTGATGTTGGCTCCTCTGTCACTAATGTGGTTTCTTGTAACCAGTGGATTGGTGGCTCCTGCACTAAATCGGTTAGTCCAACTAAATTGGAAAATATTGCCATAAAATCTTTTAAATTGGATTTTTTCGGCCCATGGGAATAAGTATGAAACTCCCTTTGTCCTTAGCAATCTTCAGGTAACGGTCAGAACTGTTGAATTTGGAAGAGACCGTGATAGAATCAAATCGTCTGCTTTGCTTAAAATTTTCTGAACCGGTGAGATGGTTGATATATCGGAAGATGTGGGTTGCTTGCTCAACTTTGAAATTAATCCTATGCATCGAGAATTTTGTAATTTAAAAAATTACAACCTCATTTTGTCTGACAGCAAAGCTAAGTATTTTTTATTCAATTTTGATAGAATCAATTTTTTATTCTCCAAAGAAGTGGAAATTTTGGGTTTGCTTGGATAAATCATCCGTCATTGCCTGATGTATTTCCATAAAGTCCCTGCCTGTACCAATATTTGAGTCATTGAAAATAATTGGCTTTTCTTGAATCAGATCGACATTGGTTTGAAATTGAAGGGGGGTCTCCATCCTAACGATGTCAGCCCATGTGGTAGCAAGTGACCTTGTCTCCACGACAGACTGGCTGTCGACGATGGGCTCAGCCTCGGCCCCTGGCCCTGAAGTAGATGGAACTATGGAAGCTCGCCTCTGGGAATCTGCGGCCGTCGATTTAGGTGTTCGTGTACTGTTCCGGATGGTGGCCTCACTAATCTCCTGCAGTCGCGACGGACTTATTGTTAATTCTCTCCCGTTCCCGTTGACCTTTTCTTTAATTCCCTGATTGATGTTGAGATTTGACAGGATATCTGATTCAAAATCAATTTCATCCTCGATTCGTAAGCGTTGGTAACGATTACCATTACCAGCTGCCCAAAGCTTTCCGAAACTGGAGCGTTGGTGCGTCTGAGTTCGTTTATTGGGGTGAGGGGGGTGTTGCCGTCCCCTGTATTTCACCGTGTGCCAGCCATCGTCCGTTTCCCCTGCCTGGGGTTGCTGGTGTGGCCGTATGTTTTGGCGTTGAAGAGTGTCGCATCTTTGTTCTTGTTGATTTGGTCCCGTTTTGAACTGGATTCTTGATTTGTTTGGAGCTAAGGCCATCTCCAACCGTCTACACCATTTTTTACACTAAAATTACACTAAAATGGTATAAGCATCACATCATACGGTATTTTACCTCCAACAGTTTACACCATTTTAAACACCAAAAAGGAACATTCTCTTTTTAATCTTTTTACTAACTTTTTACCGTTCTTCTGTTTAAGTATGTAATATATTTATACATTAGCCCATCATTTAATATTTTGACATTTCACACATTATTTCACAGATACAAACTAAAATACACCATTTTAATATGCATTTTCACGCATTTAACTAATTAAAATACAATAATCAATATTTCACAAATACAAGCTAAAACCACATAAAATTAATATTACAATAATATTATACTATCCTCCGTTCTTTAATTCTTGCAACAGTTTGACTTTCACGTTTGCCAACGCACAACTTTGACTGTAATTATATTTAATTATGTATTAGTAAACTTTATAAAAATTTGATATTTTTGAAATTCACATTGATAGGAATTTAATAACATTTTATACGTAATAATTTGATTATGTATATTAGTAGAAAATCATGGTCAAAGTAAGGTCTATTAATAGTGCAAAAATCATAATGTTGCAAGAATTAAAGAACGGAGGAAGTAATAATTTGTACGCCATTTCTAAATTTTACAAAAAAAAATAATTGGGAATCAGCTGCATTTGGGATTCAATTTGATGGTCTTGGAGGGTCAGGAAGCCGGTTGAATGACTACTAATTTCTAAATTAGTATGTACTATGTATGTTTTTAATTATGTTTTAATTTTAATTATAATGGTGTTATTAATTGCAATTTTAATTATGTAATTTTCTTAAGTATCATTTGTATTCTGTTATTATGTTGTTTGGATTTGAAACTCTGTTTATAATATTGTGTGATTTAAATTTAATTATATTTTTTTATTTTCTATCAAATTAATAATTTTAATCACTTGTTCTATACGGAGGTTTTTAGTTGGATTGCGATTTGTTCCAGATCAGATCAGACCGGATTGACCAAATTTGAGTAGTTATAAAAATATAAAGAAATCAGACCTAACCACATCAGTTCAGATCAGACCAAATCATACAAATAGACCAGCAATTTCAGTCCAAGTAAAAACATCCTAATTTGTTGTTTTAAAAATGGGTCAAAACTATAACAATCAAAACTTTGGGTCACTTTTGAAATAAAAAAAAAATTAAAACAAAAAATGGTGGAACATTTGGTGTGTGCCATATTTGGTGTGAACTCTCCCCCTCTCCCCCATTTTGGTGTAATGGTGTTGAAAATGGAGTGGTTGTTGGAGCAATTTTTTGAGAAATACATCATTTTGGTGTGATAAATGGTGCTTGTTGGAGTTGGTCCAAGGGGCTGTAATGGTTATGCGTGTAATACCTGAGTTGTAATGCAGGTTTTCTATTCCCGCGGGTTGGGTAACAGCAGGTGCAGCGACAGTTACGAGATACAGGATTTTGGTAGAAACCTGTACCTGTTTTGGGTGAGATTCCTCTGTTCCTCATGAATCTGCTAGCAAAGTATCTGGATTGGGAATGTGAGTAGCGGTGATGTTGGTGTTGCTTGGTCCTATCGCTATCCCAGATGTAGAGAGGGAGAATCCCCTGTGAGTAGCAGCAGCATCTGTCCATGAGAATCGAGCTCCGGTGGTGGAGGCGGGGATGAGAGACACGGAGGTGATAACATGGATGAGGATACACATTTAACAAACTACCAAGGATATAGAGGATTCTATGATGATGAAGATGAAGACGGGCACTAGGGACAGTGTCAGGTACTAAGTTTGGGGGTGTTGACATTTTTCTGATATGCTCACAATCCTACTCTTTTCATTCATATTTTCTCTTTAAAAAAAGCTTATTGAGTTGAAAACCCACAAAGGGCAACTCAAGCAAAAATAAAAGCATTAAAATAAGAGTGAAATAAAACAAAATGTGAGAAACTGGGATGAAAACTTGAAAGAGCACCTAGGCAAAACGAGAGAATGAGAGGAAATCTTTTTATATTGCAGGATCCTGAAGGTGACAAACTTAAGAAAAAGAAATGGAGATAACAATGCAGTTGAAGACCCCTTCTTACTCTATTCACTGTTTGGGGATGCTTTGTAAAAAAAAATCTTTGTTCTTAAAAATTCGTGGATTGTTATTTTATCATTTGGAGGACTGTAGGGACATGATCTATTTTACTCGAGACGAGTAAAAAATCAAGTGTAGGGGTATTTGATATGCACTAATTAGTAGTGCATAAATATTTGTTTTTATATTTGATTTGTGTGGATTCTTTACCATTTGTATGCAGTTGTAGACATTTGTTTAACTTTGTTTGTAATTGTTTTTAGCTTCCATTTATAGTTGTAGAATAGTGTTAGAAGTTTTTAGCAAGAAAAAGGGGAGAAAAATTGAAGACAAAAAGGGCTAGGAGCACAAAACCCGGCCGGGTCAGACCTTGAACCCGGTCGGGTCTGATTCAACAACCGTAAGTGCCTGGAAAGTGTACTCACCCGGTCGGGTCCCCTACCTCACCCGGTCGGGTCTGACTTGACCCGAGACACTTTAACATGCCGAAGATCACCAGAACGTGGAGGATATTTGATTTTGACATGCACCTGATCGGGTGAGCACTTTACCCGGTCGGGTACCCAGCCAAAGGTGTTGTAAAACACCTATAAATAGTCTCATTTTCCTTCACTTTTAATCATCCCTTCTTCCATACTCTTAAGCTCAGTTTAGAATAGCATTTCTTTATATTTTTCTAGCTATGTTTAGTCTCCAAATGAGGAGTTAAACTTCCAATTCTTGGTGTTGCTCTTGAAGTTTGTTGATTATTAAAGTTGTGAGTTATTTTCTTAAACTTCTTCCCTTGAATATTAATTATTAGTTCTCTCCTTAATACTATCTCTATATTAATGTTGGGGAGTGTTGCTAAGATGACAATTAGCTAACATCTTTACATTAATAATAGTAGTATTTTCTTCCTCTATATTAATGTTGGGGAGTGTTACTAAGATGACAATTAGTTAACATCTTGATATTAATTATAGTAGGACTCATCTTCTTTAATAATATTCTTCCTTGAATATTAATTAATTCCTATTCTCATTTCATATTAATATTTTGAACATTACTTAAAGGATCAACTAGTTTTGTTTCATATATTAATTATTACTAGAAACGATCAACGAACCGATGGTTAATCATTGATGGTTTCACAAGTAAGTAACTTCGGTTTATTAATGGTCGTGGTTAATAAACTTAAGAGGGATTAATTTTCTTGGTTAAACCGAAACCGTTGTGTTGAGGTTATCAATCTCAATTGATTTCATCAAGGAGTTAGAAAGATTAAATGCTACTATTAAATCGGTATAAGACGTTGTTCTATATTTGATTAATAGTAAGCGTTATTAATGAACGGTCGTTGTTAATAACTAACCACGATGAAGTGGATATATTCCCCGATTGAGTATTCAAGAGGGAATAAGTTATAGATATAACAATGATCGACTAAAATACATCAACAAGTGGAAAGTAGCAATGTCAAGTCCTTTTTATCTTTGAATTAAATCTCATATAAGTCGTTCATCTTAGTTTTTAATTTAATTAAATCATTCATCACCAAAACCTCTCTTTATTTACTAAGTTTCATAAAAAGAGAATTATTCCTTTCCCTGTGGATACGAACTCTACTACGCTATACTACATATAAGTGGTATTGAAAATAATTTTGACGCACCGTGACAAAGTGCTCGTCACTTAGAAAGGTTGGAAATCAATCGTGTGGCGAAGCTTAAACGCTGGGCTGTTGGTTCGAATCCAAGAATCTGCACACACATGGGTTTTGGAAGCTTTGTTCGGTTATTTCTATTCCTTTTACTACTTCTGTTGTATTGCTTGTGTTTCGGCTGATTCTTGTGTGTTAGATCGTATTATTTTCTGATCTTGCTTTGCAACCATCTCTGTATTCAAAGGATTCTGAGCTAGTGGATTCTTGGGACTTGGTTTCCCCTGTTGAAACCCCGCAGAGTAGGATTTATCCGAACTGCGTCAACATATCGTGTGTTCATTTTTTTCATTTCTGTTTTGGTTGAACTTGAAATTTGAATACGGTATTTTGACTGTGACTATTGATATAGTTTGAGAACAAATTGGTATTAGAGCCTTTACATTCGATTCTTGAAACCCTAATCTAAATTTCTGATTTGATTGAGTTTTTTCAAGAAACCCTAATTTTTTGGTCTACTGTTTTTCGATCCTGAAACCCTAGCTCAAAACAGTTCGAATCTTGATTGCATTTAGTTCTTGTCTGATTGCCTTCTGTTTCTATTACTTATTTGTATCTGGATCTTAATCTGCAACATGTCTGACACTTGTATCAAGATTCACATCTTTGATGGTACCAGTGACTTTCCCATGTGCCAGCTTAAGATGAAAGCTCTCCTGATGAAGCAGAAATGCTTTGGAGTTGTCCCTTCTAATACTGTTCCCAATGTGTCTAGTTCTGATCTGACTGAACTAAAAAATGCTACATATTCTGAATTGATTATCCATCTGTCTGACAATGTGGCTAGAAAATTTTCCACAATCACTGACCCTAAAGTGTTATGGGATACCCTTGACTCCACTTATATGAAAAAATCTATGTCTAGAAAGATCTCTCTGCTCTGTAGACTGTTTACCTTTAAAATGAATGTTTCTGTGTCTTTATATGAGAATTTGGATAATTTTCTGAAATTGACTCAAGAAATAGAAAAGGTAGATGAAAAGATAAAAGACACCCATCAAGCTGTTATTCTGTTAAACTCTTTACCACCCTAGTTTGATAACTTTAAGGATGTCATCCAGTATTCTAATGATGATCTCACCCCTGGTAAGATCACTGATGCTATACTTGAGAAGAATGAATCCCTTAAAGTTTTTAAGTCTAAATCTGATCCCTCTAATACTGAGAAAACAGAGAACAAAAATGAAGCCCTAGTTATTAAAGGGAAACCAAAGAATAAAAAGAACAGTTAAAGAAGAAGAATAAAACTGATAAAGATAATTTTGAAAAGAAAATCTTCAAATGTCACTACTGTGGCATAGAAGGACATTTTCAAGAGACTGTAGGAAAAGATAAGGGATAAACCTAAGGGTATGTTTGGGAGATTGAAGGGAAGGGGAGGGAAATACTTTGGAGGTACGTTGTTGGAGGGGAAAGGGAGGGGAGGGTGATGAAGCTCTTCTTTTTATTTGGGAGTATTAAAATTGGAAGGAGAAGGGTTTTTAAGGAATTATAATTAAAATCACTTTGAAATGTGACGATTTCAAATCATTGAGCTGATATTCATTTTTAATTTAGCTTAAATTACCATCTTGTTAATTATCCTCCAAAACCCTCCAAATTAGGGGAACTTAAAAATTAAGCATTTGGAGGGTTTTGAAGGGTTACAAAAGCCCTCCAAATCCATCCCCTCCGATGTTTTAAACCGCCAAACATGAAAAGGAGAATCATAAACCCCCATTAACCTTTCCCTCCCCTCCAAAACTCAACTCCCAAACACATCCTAAGGGTATGTTTGGGAGTTTGGAGGGAAGGGGAGGGGAAGGCTTTGGAGGCATGTTGTTGGAGGGGAAAGAGAGAGGAGGGTGAGGAAGCCCTTCTTTGTATTTGGGAGTAATAAAATTGGAAGGAGAGAGTTTTTGAAGGAATTATAATTAAAATCATTTTGAGATATGACGAATTCAAATCATTGAGGCATTGAGCTGATATTAATTTCTAATTTAGCTTAAATTACCATCTTGTTAATTATCCTCCAAAACTTTCCAAATTGAGGGAACTTACAAATTATGCGTTTGGAGGGTTTTGAAGAGTTGCAAAAGCCCTCCAAAACCACCCCTCCAATTTTTAAACTCCCAAACACGAAAAAGAGGATCATAAACCCCCATTAAGCTTCCCCTCTCTCCAAAACCCAACTCCCAAACACACACTAAAGGTCATTTTACAATGTTTTTAATGATCGTTTGGTCACTCCATATAGTATGGATTCATGATTTATTTAGCATGACCAAACACATATTTAGAATTAATATGAAGTACAAAAATTCATTGTTTTATAATCACATATCTTATTATTAAGAATTATAATTAAACTAAAGAACTAAATAAAACAAAAAAATGTTGGTATTGTCACTTGTCACAAATACAAGTGACATATTCATCTTGATGAGCATCAAAAGCAGAACATATTTAAGAAGGAACATGAATAATAAATCTCTGCTTAATTAATAAACGCCAACGTTGGTTACATAGTCCTTTTTCCATCAAGAATCTATCAAAAAACTCTGAAACAATTTGCTAAACTCGACGCATTCCAATTAACTACGTCATTCGCCGGTCTTTTTAAACGCAAACCGCAGAGGCCTCTTGCCCTCTTCAACATAGCTTTTCTATTATATTCGTAATCCTAATTCTAGTTGTATTTATCATGATGTTTTAATACTTAGATAGGATGGCAAAGCAAGGTTAGAGAGTAATTTTATTTAATGGATTCTAATTGATTAAATCAATTAGACCATTAGATTTTGGTCTGGCCCGTTTCAGTCTTTTCCGCTATGACTTGGGCCTGATTACTCTTTGTCCAGTCCGGTTCTTCTCTTTTGACCCAGCTCGTTTGATTCGCATATAAAATTATCCTTCCACTTTTATGGAGACATCTTTGCGTCATTTTGAAACCCTAACTACAGAGAGGCGATTCTGAGAGCTTGTGCGTTGAATGAGTGAGAAACCTATGGTTTTCTGTTCGTTCGATTCTAGATCACCTGAGGCCAGAATAAGCTTAGAAAGGTTGGAAATCAATCGTGTGGCGAAACTTAAACGCTGGGCTGTTGGTTCGAATCCAAGAATCTGCACACACCTAGGTTTTGGAAGCTTTGTTCGGTTATTTCTATTCCTTTTACTACTTCTGTTGTATTGCTTGTGTTTTGGCTGATTCTTGTGTGTTAGATCATATTATTTTCTGATCTTTCTTTGCAACCATCTGTGCATTCAAACGATTCTGAGCTAGTGGATTCTTGGGACCGGATTTCCCCTGTTGAAACCCCGCAGAGTAGGATTTATCCGAACTGCGTCAACATATCGTGTGTTCATTTTTTTTCATTTCTGTTTTGGTTGAACATGAAATTTGAATCCGATATTTTGACTGTGACTATTGATATAGTCTGAGAACAAATTGGTATTAGAGCCTTTACATTGGATTCTTGAAACCCTAATCTAAATTTCTGATTTGATTGAGTTTTTTCAAGAAACCCTAATTTTTTGGTCTACTATTTTTCGATCCTGAAACCCTAGCTCAAAACTGTTCGAATCTTGATTGCATTTAGTTCTTGTCTGATTGCCTTCTGTTTCTATTACTTATTTGTATCTGGATCTTAATCTGCAACATGTCTGACACTAGTATCAAGATTCGCATCTTTGATGGTACCAGTGACTTTCCCATGTGGCAGCTTAAGATGAAAGCTCTCCTGATTAAGCAGAAATGCTTTGGAGTTGTCCCTTCTGATACTGTTCCCAATGTGTCTTGTTCTGATCTGACTGAATTAAAAACTGCTGCATATTCTGAATTGATTATCCATCTGTCTGACAATGTGGCTAGAAAATTTTCCACAATCACTGACCCTAAAGTGTTATGGGATACCCTTGACTCCACTTATATGAAAAAATCTATGTCTTGAAAGATCTCTCTACTCTGTAGGCTGATTACCTTTAAAATGAATGTTTATGTGTCTTTATCTGAGAATTTGGATAATTTTCTGAAATTGACTCAAGAAATAGAAAAGGTAGATGAAAAGATAAAAGACACCCATCAAGCTGTTATTCTGTTAAACTCTTTACCACCTCTGTTTGATAACTTTAAGGATGTCATCCAGTATTCTAATGATGATCTCACCCCTGGTAAGATCACTGATGTTATACTTGAGAAGAATGAATCCCTTAAAGTTTTGAAGTCTAAATCTGATCCCTCTAATACTGAGAAAACTGAGAACAAAAATGAAGCCCTAGTTATTAAAGGGAAACCGAAGAATAAAAAGAACAGTTCAAAGAAGAAGAATAAAACTGCTAAAGATAATTCTGTAAAGAAAATCTTCAAATGTCACTATTGTGGCATAGAAGGTCATTTTGCAAGAGACTGTAGGAAAAAGAAACGGGATAAACAAGGTGATAATAAGAATAATCCTAACCCTACTCCTAACACAGAATCTGCAAATGTTTTTCAACATGAATTGCTTTTTTGTTCTGGATCTTCTTTGAATGATGAATGGATTTTAGACTCTGGGTGTATATTACATGCCACTCCTAACAAGGCCTACTTCTCCTCCCTGACTCTATATGATGGGGGAAAGGTCATGTTAGGAGACAATACTGCCCTAGATATCAAAGGTGTTGGTAATGTTCCACTGAGGATGTTTGATGGGATTGTAAGGGTTATCCAAAATGTTAGGTGGGTTCCCTTCTTTAGAAGAAATCTTCTATCTGAATCTGTTTTTGATGATCTGGGTTGCACTATTAATACACAGGATGGATATAAGGCTGTTTCCAGAAATGGAAATGACCTTATTAAAGCTAATAAAAGTGAGGGACTTTACTTAGTTAATTGCTCCCCTGAACTTAACTTAGCTGCTTCGGTTGATAATAGTACCTTTCAAAAGCAAATTGAAATTTGGCATAACAGATTGGGTCACATTGGGAATGTGGGTTTGAATAAGCTGTTTAAAACTGAATTTTAGACTTTAAACCTGAAAACCTTGTTTTTTTGTGAAAACTGTGTTTTTGGTAAGAAAACTAGGCATCCTTTTGATCGAACAATCATTTTATGTTGCTTCTGCTCCCTTTGAATTGGTTCATTCTGATTTATGGGGACCCTCTAAAGTGAGCACAACTGGAGGTAGGAAATACTTTCTATCTCTAGTTGATCACTTTTCCAGGAAGGTGTGGATTTTCTTATTAAAAACTAAGGATGAAACCTTTGAGAATTTTAAAAACTGGAAAATATTGGTCGAGTCTCAATCCAATTTTAAACTGAAAGCTTTGAAAACTGATAATGACCTTGAGTTCTGCAACAATGAATTCAATGTTTTTTGCAAAAATGAAGGGGTTAAAAGGTTACTTACTGTCCCTGGTACTCCTCAGCAGAATGGCACTGCTGAAAGGATGAACAAAACCTTGCTTGAAAAGGCAAGGTGTATGCTCATCAGTTCAGGCCTTGGTAATTCCCTGTGGGGTGAAGCAGTGGTTACTGCTTCATACCTAATTAACAGATCCCCATCTTCTGTGATCAGTTTTAAAACTCCACAGGAAATGTGGTCTCGGGTTAAACCAAACATTTCTCATTTAAGGCCTTTTGGGTGTGCAGCTTATGCCCATGTTTCTCAAGGTAAATTACAACCTAGAGCCTTAAAATGTGTAATGTTAGGTTATCCTGAGGGAGTTAAAGGCTATAAGCTACTGGTTTTACAACCAATGGCTTATAAGTGTATTATATCCAGAGATGTTACTTTCAATGAATGTGATTTTCCTTTTAAAAGAACTGATACTATGTCTTGAGTAAGTCTGCAGATGCTTTTGATGAAAATTTCTTTGAATCTTTGGATGATGATGACTCTTTGAATAAAGAGGACCATAGTGGAATGCTCCACAATGCTGAAAATGATTATTCAGAGTCTGAAACAGACCAACAAGATGACCTCAATGGAGGTGAACAGGTAGTAGTGAGTTCAAACTCACAAGGTAGTAATTCTGGTTCTCATACTCCCATTGTGCATGAACTAACTGATGCTACTGTTACCAATGATGAGCATGTTGATAATAATGACACTGATAATCATGATACACCAAATTTAGCTGACTATCAACTTGTTAGAGATAGAGAATCTAGAACTATAATTCCTAATAAAAGCTATTTCTCTAATCTTGCTGAATTTGTGTTGATTGCTACCGAGGTAGTAAAACATTTAGTTCCTGATAACTTTGAACAAGCTATGAAATGTCCTAAGTCAAATGAGTGGATGAAAGCCATGCATGAAGAACTTCAATCCATGTATTCCAATAGAACTTGGATTTTAGTTCCTAAACCTAAAAGTGTTAAAGTAATAGACTGTGGGTGGATTTTTAGGTTAAAGGATATCTTGATCCTACTGAACATCCTAAGTTTAAAGCTAGGCTGGTTGCTAAAGGCTTTAGACAAAAGGAAGGAATTGACTACCAAGATATCTTTGCACCTGTTATAAAATTCAAAACTTTGAGACTAATGTTGGCTGTAACCACTGTTTTTGACTGAGAATTGGAACAAATGGATGTTAAGACTGCTTTTTTGCATGGAGACTTAAAAGAAACCATTTTTATGTCTCAACCTCCTGGCTTTATAAATAAAGAGTTTCCTGAACATGTTTGTCTTCTTAAAAAATCAATCTATGGACTTAAACAGTCACCTAGATAATGGAATTTGAAGTTTGATTCGTGCATGAGTGAACTTGGTTTTTTAAGGAGTAAATATGATACTTGTATGTATTATAAACATGTTGGAACTAAGAATGTTGTTTATATCCTGCTGTATGTTGATGATATTCTCTTAATTGGTCCTTGTAAAATGCTGATTGTTAGTGTTAAGGATGATCTGAAATTGCATTTTGACATGAAGGATATTGGCTCTGCTAAGAGAATTTTGGGAATAGACATAACTAGGAATAGATCCAACAGAAGCATGTTTTTGTCACAGGGTGATTACTTGACTAAAATCTGGGATAGGTTTAATATGAATGACTCTAAATCAACCCCCTTACCCTTAGGAGGGCATTTAGAACTTTCTAGAGATCCCTATCCTATGACTTTAGAAGAATATAAGAAAATGGCTAAGATCACCTATGATGTTGCTTCTGGTTCTCTCTTGTATGCCATGCTTTGTACTAGGCCTGATCTTGCTTTTGCTGTTAGCATACTTAGCAGATTTATGTCTGATCCTAGGACCAAACATTGGACTGCTATGAAATATACTCTAAGATATTTGTCTAGTACTAAGAACCTACGTCTGAAATACTCTAATGTTGATTTGTGTGATCTGAAAGGTTTTGTTGATTCTGATTATATTGGATGTAAAGACTCAAGAAAGTCTACTACTTCTTGGTTCTTTACTTGGGTAGGTAACTGTATATATTGGAAATCTCAATTGCAATCTGGTATAGTGAGACTATCAAAGAGGCAAAATGGTTAAAAGGTATAGTGGGTGAGGTATTGGGGACAAATATTGTTCCTACTATCTTCTATGATAGCCAAAGTACCAAGTAAAGAACCAACAAATATTGTTCAGTTTCTTTTTCTTATCCCTGGAGAAAATGTATCACAAACTCACAAAGACTGCATGTGATATGATGGGAAGGAAATATTATTGGTAGTTTAGTAGGGATCTCAATGTTTCAAATGAAACATACTTTATTTAGTCTATATATAATAATGCGGAAAAAGAATCAATATTGTGCCATTCATTATGCATAATTGTCCTCTTCACTTTGAACTTGCCAAGGACTGTGTGATGCTACCCACCATGTCCAATGCCACGCACGGCTGATCCAACGGAACCTAAAAATAAACCAAAAGAGCGGATCAAACGAGGCCAGGATTATGTACCTGATCACACTCTAGTTTTGATATCCGAGTTTGTCTTTTTGTCCAAAGTCTTACATTAGGTTTGTACTTTCATCCTTAACGGGTGCCCGACTCCTTTACAATATGAAAGTAATGTTGTAGGACAGTGTGATTTTCTAACACTTCTATACAATGTCTAATTAACTACCTTATTATGAATTTATTAGTAATTTCCTATTATTCGCCTTGCTTATCATGTTTTTACTTGTTTTTCTATTGATACTGGTTGTACGGACTCATGTTCTGTATAAACACATCAGTACAATGAGTCAATCGATACTAGTATAGTACAACTTTTACACAACTTACATAGTGGCCAGCTCCAAGAATCCAGTAGAAATGTAAGTTTTTGTAGGACTTGAAAAAACCCCTTGTAGTTTTATCACTCCCACAATAAATTGGGCTTCTTTCCAAGCTCAAGAATGCTTCAAGCCCTTCCCATCTGAAATTAGGCAAGTATTATTATTACTATAACATCAATTTATATTAAATTATATAGAGTGAACGGGGGAATCAATGTTATCATATCAACACGATAGGAAACCGAAAATTGGCAAAACATTCTTACTTGAGCTTTTTTATCCATGCTTCTGTTCCCTTTGTGGCACAGATGACATCAAGCTACACCCACCATTTCCCAAGATTTATGATGACATATACATGTTTTCACCACTGGTTACTTAAAGGCTTCAAAATCATTAACTAATATGTAGCCTTACTTGTCCAGAGTACACAGTCACTTGGACCCCTTTAGCCAATAATTGATCGACCTGTTAAAAAGAATTAGACAGTGTATACCATTTATACCAAAAATATGAAATGAGGTTTAATTAATACCTCACTGATCCTTGGTATCATGAATTCAGCATACATATTTTCAAACACAAGTTCTGATTGCTCGCCCCAACTACAAAACACAAACTTTTAATATTTTATTAGAGCATTACAGGACTAAAAGGTCCAATTATAAGTAAATGCATTACTGTCCTACATCATGTAACATTACTTGTATAGTCCCTTGCATAAGAAAAAGTCCCTTACAGCAAGTAGGACTTCCTGTAAAATAGGGCTCATTAAAAACATTATAAGCTTTCTCAAACTACTTGCTCAGCCCCGTTTTAGTTCTCACTTTTCTTGCATATGAAGGAGCCTTCCACGGATGGAGGTAGGGGGGCATGCTAGGTCCCAGCCCATCCCAAATAATAATAATAATAAAAAACTTTGACTATTAGTGTTAAAAAATCCGTGTAAAATTTATCCAAAAAAACTTTGCACCAGCCAAACCTACTATATTGCCCTGGCTACACCCTGGAGCCGTGGAAGAAGTAACATACCTAACATTTTCAGGGATGATTCCCAACTTCTTTTTAATAGCACCATTCATCAACTTACTAAGATCAGCATCACTGCCGGGAGAAAAACTCCGGGATTCCAAGTATCTCGAGTATCGTTTTAATGCCAATTCTTGGGATAGCTCAGAAGCAACAACGGATAGAGGGTCCATATTAGCATCCAACATAAAGTTGTAGAAGTCCTGCATTAAAAGATGTATAAATGAATATAATATGCAGGAACGCAGGGAAGTATTATGAAAGGACTCTTCCTATTATCAATATATTGTTTCATTCGTTTCTTTATTACAATAATATATACTCGTTCAGTTTTAGTCGGCTTATTATAAGCCTTTATGACTTTTGGGATTAAGGCTTGGATGTTGTTGTTGTATTATTAGCCTTTATGATTAGGGCTTTTTAAGTAGCTATATATGGGCATATGGGACATCAGATTAACTCTTGTATGTCTTGAAGCGGCCAGACACAGATTAATAACACATTAAGCATTCATCCTAAATGCTCCCTTGTCAAAGCTCACCTCTTATGGTTGGTGAAATATGAATGCATTAACAAGTTAACAAGTGAAAAAACTTGTATAAAATGAATATCTACCACTGAATTACTGCTGACACTAATTGCATTTTCAAGTTCTCCCCACAAATCAGTTGCTTCATCAAACTGTCCAGCTCCAAGCTTCTGTTGAATTTTCAGAGCTAGACTGTGTTTGGTATGTAAGCATGTTAGGTATTTGACATTTCAAATTTCCAAAGTTTGATAAATTTTAATATCCGGACCTGTTTGATTGTTCGAGGCCTTTTTCATCAAGTCTTGAAACATCTTTAAGCAGAGGTCCCCATGAAATCTGTAGAATTGTTAATTGGGAGTCAAGTATCACGTAGAATTAAAAAGGAAAATGTGCTTTTAGATTATAGGTAATGTCATACGTAGTATTAATTTAACGCCCCGTTTGGAGTGAGTTAATTGGTTAAAATGGCAGAATTTGCTTCAACAAAAAACATGTTTGGTAATATCATCTTTAGCCAAACAAGTTCGTCAAAAACTACTTATTCAATTTATTCTCTGAATAAGTAGAATAAGCCAATTGATGTTACCAAACGGGGCCTAAATCTACATGTTCTTCAGTTTAATTAAATTGCATACAACGAAATCTTCCGGTGAGATCCAAGTATTGCCCAATGCAACTCCTGTCATACCACAAAACCATATACAAAAAAAGTGTCAAGTGTTTCAACAACAACAACATCCAAGCCTTATTACCAGAATATTTTGGGGTCGGTTAACATGCATCGATCAATGACATCAGAGATGAAAAAGAGAAGAAAGATAAGAAAATAAAAAGATAAGATAAGATAAAATGGACATAAGAACATAAGAAAGAAAATTAAAAAAATAAAAGAACATAATAAAGATAAAAGATAAAAATAACATAAGAACCCAAAAAAGTTAGACCCCATAAAAGGTAGACCCCAAAAAGGTAGACGAAGCCTCCCTCATTTGGTAGTCACATCTAGCATATTCTTCTTATTTAATTTATCAAGTGAATAAGCATAATAGGCCGCCTTTCACATGTGTGGCCAAAATTGATGTCTCCAAACGTTGATAAGGTCTCAAGTAAGCGTACATACTAGTCAAGCTGTTCCTGAGCCACTCGATCAACACTTGGTGTGAGTCGGTTAATTTTGAAGTCATGTCAGTTGGTTAAGGAGTTGAGCGTGGCTCGAGCCCAATTTCATTTGGTTCGCAAGTCGCGAGCCATAACACAAACAAACACACACACACACATTTTTAATTTATTAATTATTCATTTATGTACTCCCTCTGTCCCACTCTATAAGATACACTTTCCTTTTTGGGTTGTCCCAAAAATATGAACACTTTCCTAAATTGAATTCAATTAACTTTTTATTTTCCCACTTTATCCCTTTATCTATCATTGCACTCTTTACTATTTGTGGGCTCATCTTACTTTTTGGATGATAGTGTTGTAAAACAATCATTTTATCTTTTATTTTCTTAAAACCCACACCAAACCCACATGTACCTTACATTGTGGGACAGAGGTAGTATTTATATGTATAAATACATTTAATACAATATTGATAGTTTTAATACAGAAATTTATTTTTGGCTTGTACTCGAGTTCGGGCAACTTATTAGAGCTTTGTCCTTAAATGAATTAACGAGCCAAACCCGAGCAGAGCTTCAGTAAAAAATATTAAGCTTGTTCAACCTCAAACTCGAGTCAGTGCATTTTTTTAAGCTCTACTCGGCTCGCTTGGCCCCATGTCTTAAGGATTGAGTCCACAAAATGTAGACTAAAGCCGGTTTGGTACTCAGTTACAGCCTAATCTTCTTGTTTAGTTTATCATTTCAATAATGCTTTCCTCTTGCATGTTTAAATGGATCTTCCCAATGTTTTCCCTTTTAGAAAATTCAGCAGATATAGGTATTTTAGTCAAATGACCCTTACCAAACAGCCCTTATGTCTAAATTCCAAATTTTCATGTTAGACTCCATTGTTTCAATAACTTCAAAGAAATCACCCTAAATAGGAGTAAAAACAATGTGAAAGTCCAAAATAAGAGTAATGTTTTTATTTCCTAAATATGAGTAATTAGTGAAACATGGAAAATACTATCAATTATGTCATTAATATGATGATACTAATGTCTAGAAATGCCAAAATATGGCAGTGGAATTTCGGGATGGCGTTAAGTTACTCCTAGTTAGGGGGAAATACACAGTACTCCGTTTTGGAATTTCACATTATTTTTACTCCTATTTCGGGAAACTTCCCAAAATTTTAATGCAAGACTTGAAACATAAATTTGTTATTTTCTTGATTACCGCCAAGTATGAGCTTCAACCTCCCTGCTTCAATGGCTTCTTGAGCTAATAATCCAAGAGTAACCGCAAACTTTCCTCCATATGACTCGGCAACTATGTACAATGGGCTTTTCTGTAAACCCATGCTACCATTGAAAACTTCTATCAACAATGTAGTCACATCAGCTGCAGCTTCCCAATCAGTCTTTACCAATTGCTTGGTATCCTCCACATAACTGTATCCAGTTCCAACTGGGCAATCCTATAATGTATAAGAAGGTGAAAATTTTAAAACTGCAATAATAGGCAAATACTTTATTGAATAATTAAAAGAAAATTAAAGCTGGTCAATTTCCAATTCTTCAAAAACACCTACAAGAATATCATAAGTGCAAGACAATTACCACAAATAGAAGATCAGCTTTCTTCAACCATGTTGAGTTTCTAGGCTTCTCATTAATATCCAGAGGACCAATTTCCTCAAAGTTCCCAATTCCAACTCCTGAAGCCCCCTATTCACATTTCAATTTAAACAACTCAAAGAACAAATTCACCAATGCAGAATTCTCCATAGTAGTAGTAGCACATAAAAAGCACTACACAGAAGTTGCATATGAATATACCAGCTGTCTCTCCGATGTGGAAGACATTATTATTGGCAAGCAGCAAAACTGAAGGTCATTGTTTGAATGGGTTATCGGGGAGGGTAAAGTTGAATTTTGGAGAGGTAACTGATATGGATCATGTCCTCTTCAATGGTAATCCTTGAGAGGACTGATAGGAGACTTTGATTAAGTTCACTCATCGTGATCAATGAACTACTTCTAGATTGCAGCCTTGATTTGTCACAAAAATGTTGAGAAAATCATCAAGGTTCCTCTTGCTCTTAATCACAATGATATTCCTAGCTGGAGTCTTAGCCAAGCCAGGTAGGATTTACACTATGGCTATGGTGGGCTGTTCAATTTTTTTAGTGTGAACTTTTTCCTTTTCCCCATTTAGGTCACCCCTTTATTGGTTTAAGTCTAGTGTAACACTTTTCATCCGCATCTCAACTCTAATTTCTGGATCCCCTGCACCAACGCAGTTGTAAATTGTACATTCAAGCTAGCTTCATTTCTTAGGAGTCCAATTGTGTAGCCTGTTAGGTTCAAAATGACCAGGTTTTTACATAGCTATACATGATTCCCTAAAATACACAAATATGTACAAAAAACTTATACACAACATTAAATCAGGTAACCACTAATTACATTGCACTTTTTTCTAGATATAGCAATTTGGGACAGAGCTATACTTACAGGACCACCCTGCAACCAGAGGATGATTGGCCATGACTGGTTCGAATCCCCAGCTCTGGATGAGCTTCTGTAGAACCACCAGAACATGTAAGCTTCTGTTTTCACACATATTTCCAATATGAAAAGTAAAAGGAAAGATTTCAGCACATATTTCCCAGAATAACCAATTGAAAATGGAAGAAAGAAATGCTTTTACTTGGTCTGACTTCAACATATCCCCAAGATTCTGATCCATCTTGGGATGTTACAGCTATGGATTTTCCATTAAAGAACCACAAGCAGAAAAGTATAGAAGCAATCAGAAGATGAAACTTATTCATCTCCTGGGCCGGAACAAGTTGAACTTCTGAGTTCCCAGAGCAACTCCACAACTTACGATTGAGATAGCGCCTGAACTCAATAATGGTAGTTACCATTTACCAACCTTATGAGAGCAGTCTTTTTTCCTTTAGCCGGTACGTTAGTTTCGAGGTCAATTTCTTTTAGACAATTCTGAAGCAGAGTAAATAAAAGTAAAATTACAATAATAGCAATATACTCCCTCCCTCCTCGAATCTTTTTTTGAACCCAAAATCAGTGGGGTGGAAAGATTTTTATTGGTAAAATATGTCTCTTATTCCAAACTAGTCTTTTACCCGTGCGTTGCACGGGATAATAGATCGATTATAAAGTGATTTGACATTATCAAAAATAAGTTCACTCTTGCAAAATGAGTATTTATTCATATTTAATTATAGTAACTCTAAATTGGTTTGCGTATGTATACTTCACTAATTGGACTTAGGATTTTTTCGAGTACTGCTAACCATAAATTACATTTCGGTGAGTTACATGACTTATTAATATGGCATACATGAAATGAAATTTCAACATTTCGTTTTTATTGAATAAATGTTAACACTTTAATAGCTACTTTAGTAAGAAAAATTGTACTTAGTGACCTTTTAAAGGAAGTTTTTTACACCCATATAATTGTAACAATTCTTGAATCAAGAGTATTTTTTATTTTACCAAAACCGCAATATATACAGTAAAGCGCGAAATTTGTTGATATAGCGCTAACCTAAATATATTATGTTAGAGATTGTAACTTCCAAAAGTAACTTCTTATGATTGTAAGATTTCTGTTAGAGATTATGTTGAGTATAGCGCGAATCTAAATATATTAAAATTATCCTCTATCTATTAGGAAATCTTAGCTCAAGAAGACAATAATTGAACACCAAATTTTATTTTCACAATTGTTCCTTATCTTAAACAGAGAATATCTCCAACATGCAAGTATATAATAAATTTAAGGACGTTGTCAAACAGTTAGCATGTAACATCAAAATTTCAAAATTAATTAGGCATTAGACATAGGTTAATTAAAAATGCAGTATATAATTGGAACTAAATTTATTTTTTGAAGACATGTAAATGTCCATGAATATGGACAATTAGATTTTTTAAAGATAAAACAACTTGAGAATGATCCATGTCAAGTAAAATTTTGTTCTCTTTCATTTATGTGTTAAGAAATCTTTGGCTAAGAAGCAAAAAAAATGAAATCTAACCACATATATATTGCAGTTATCTCTTATTGTTATGAATAAGTTTTTATCCATCATTTGCAATAAAGATAAATAGCTCAATAAACTGTCTGCACTTCTTTGTTATGAAGCAGCAATCAATGCATGTAATTTTCGACACAATTTTCACTATGAGTCCTCCGAAAACAGTCTGTGTGTATTTTAGTACAGGGGAAAGACTACGTACATCTAACCCCCCTACTCCACCACAGGTGGGAGTCCTTGCGGCAATGGGGTACTGACGATGATGATGATGTTATCAATAAGTTCTTTTGGTAAATAGACCCCGAAAACAAATAACATGCATCAATGTGTTCTTTAAAATACAAAACTGGGATCCATAAAAAAGGACGTTAATCTTGATATCTTGCGGGCCTCAGGGGAGCACCGGGGTGAGAGTTATCCCCTTTTTCATGCAACTCATTTTCTGTCGGGCTTTTCTTCAAAAGAAGCTGCATCTTGTCTTACTACATCAGTCCCTCCAGCTGTGAAAAACTCGCCCTCGAGTCCTAAAGAAACTCGTATAGATCCACCACATTGAAAGTCTTCAAAATATCCATGTCTTTGAGAAGATCAATTGCATATGCATTATCATCATTCTTTTTCAAAAACTTGTAAGGATCATTTTTCCTCCGCTTTAGCTTGTTGAAGACTCTAACAGAAATCTCTCCTTCCGTAAAAATTTTATCACCTGGTCGCTTTCTTTATACAACTTCTGGCATGTTCTATAACAACAATTTTCTTGTATTTCTCATTTTTGGCTTCAAGTCTTGCTTAAACATCAGTCGGTATATCACGTACTTGAGTTATCATATTTTCTTATGCTACACTCGAGCCATATTTAGGAAATCTTGCTAAATCCAACGCATGTCTAGAGACTGCTTGTAAATCAAAGAGAAAGGGTGTTGGCAAGTAGCTTAATAGACTGCATAATTATATGCACACTTGGCTTGTGCCGGTGCCATATCTCATTGCTTCGGTTTGTCTCTACAAATGCTGCGAATCAGATTGTCCAACCCGCGATTGAGGTTTTCCATTTTCTTAAAAGATTCATCATACTTTTTCTTTTTATCCTACACTCAAAGATTCATCATTTTTTCTACTGGAAGATAGCCATAGTTGATATAACGGGTTAAAATAATTCTAACGGAATAAGTAATGAAAGATTCATCACAACAAATTTTCATTATGAAGTTTTTAAAAGTCAAGAGAAAATATGTTTTAGCATCCTCGGAGACAATTTAGTGCTTGAAAAACCCATCATATCATACTACCTTCCTTGGGTCTCAAAGTATGAAAAAATAAGTCTCAAAAACTCAATTCACTTTCTTGCCCACATTCAGAATGCTTGCAATAGAAATAAGTTCAAACTTTGTCCTAATGATGTGAGTTTTCTCGCACTTAAAAAGATTGTAATATAGCAGTGAAAGTACGAGTATCGTCTCCACAGGGACGGTAAAAGGGAATTAAGAATTAACTAAAAATCAGCGATAAAGAAAAAATAAAATAAATGCGGTCGTGCGAGATTTGGTTGCTTGAGAAAACTAAAATTGCAAATAAACGATTAAAAGTAAATGATTGGGTTCTTCTTAATTAACAACGAAGGGAACAGGGATGGATTCCGGGGTAATCAGATTTCTGGCAGATCAGGCTTAATTACATGAATTTGATTTAATTGAGCCTAGCTAATCAATACTAAGTTCTTACCGCTCTCGCGGCGTAGAGTACAATAATTTAGGGGACCAGGCTGATCTCTCATGCGACATGATCCTAAATTATTGCCAAGACGAACGAGCTTACGGCCCCTTAATCGCTACTAATCTCTTAGCAAACGATTAAGTGTGTGTGAATGTGTTCTAAAACAAATTAGATCTCTCTTAATTTATTCTATAAGCAATTGTAATTCTAGTGGCCATTCTAGGTTACAAAAGATATCAATTAAATTATTCAAACACAAATTAAATGACATTCATGCAATTTACACCATCAAGAACCTAACCATACATCATGATTAACCCCTTCATCAACCACAAATCCCTAATTAAAACTACTCACAACTCATAATTGAAGAATCAATAGAATTGCGAAGAATAGAATTAATTGTCATTAATTAAAAAGATGGAACTTACAAATAATCCAAGGGAATTGAAAAACAAGATGGAAAAGTAGAAGAAATTTCGTCCCTAGGGCTCTCTCTAAGCTCCCCCTTTAATTAGGGTTAGAGAGGTGTTATTTATAGGAAACAAAGCAATTCGGGTTGAATTAGGAAACAAGGAAATTCGCACTTAAATTAGGAAACAAAAACGGGGCACGCACGGATTTGCTAAAACGTCCGAATTTGAATTTACTTCCTTCTTGAAAGTTGTAGATAATGAAGTCATCTATCCACCCCAATTTTCCGAATTAGATTTGAATCATCCAATCAACAGATATGAATAAAATGGTGGAATGTCTCATTCTGAAATCGCAACAGGGTTCATCTGACTTCGTCGTCTGTTTTCACATTCTTCCTATCCGATTCTAGAAAAGGTGTCTTCGCATGATTTGTAGCCCTTGAAGTTGGCTTTCATATGGAACTTGAAACGTGTACATTGGATGTCTCTACAAGGAGATATGCTTGAATGATTAACAGAAGGTCATCCTGATCGTCATTTTCAAGCTCTATTTGTCTTCTTTTGATCCCGTAGCCAATCCTAGAGCTCTTTTATCTTCAACTCTTCATCGTAAACCTCCCGGTGAACTCCAAAGCTCTCAAATCAATCTCTAATGTTTCTCAACTCGTCCCGATTGCTTCTCAAGCGCCGGTGTTGGTGTCTAAAATCCTGATTTTGACTCCAAATGACACAAAACTCGAACCAACGCCCGGTAAACATAACTTGAGTTAAAATTGAGACTTGCAACACCTTAAAGCTAGGAAAACTATCAAAATGCAACCCCAACATGCATCAAATGCGTGTTGTAATATGTACTTATCAGAATTCCCCCACACTTAAGCTTTTGCTTGTCCTCAAGCAAACAGAACAACGGGACTTACGATAATCACCACACAGAATCAAAACAGTTAGCAGACACATGTAGCTAAAGGAATATTCACAGAACAGACAATCTAAACCTAGAAAATTCTTCCCTAAACTACATCTTTATACTCAAGCTAACTATTTGACAAAATTATTCACAACATCCTTAAAGTAATGACATCATACACAAATAAACTAGCTATTGATCAGAAGGACTTGTGAAGGTGATGATGAATGGTGGATGGTAATAAATAGTCCCTTTCTTTTGAGAGATTGGAAAATATTCTAACAAAGACTTAATGCATTCAGGAATTTCAGGACTATTCTTAGGATCAAGGAACTCAGTAGGCCACAATTTAGGAACAATCATCTAAACCTATGCAAAGAGTAGACATGATGTACAACTAAGCTAAACCGCCGCGGCACGTTGGTGCTTGACGTATACTTGAATTACACGGAGAACTAAAGCTAATTTTCAATAGCCCCCAAGTTTATTAATTATGTTTAGTTTTCCTTGTCATGTTGGCACGAGAACGCCATTTCTTTCGAAAGATACCCAAGTCTCATCTTATTGTGTAAAACACTTACGCTTTTTGACCCGGGCTCCCATTCTCTTTTTCGCAAGGCAAGAGGTCTAGCTATATTAATTTTTCACCTTTCGGATTCTCACTTAGACATTACCCCATTCTAATCTCGGCCTCACCAAGGAAAAATAGCAGTTAAAGTTCATTTGTTTTAGAAGTGAATCCACGCCTACAATGCAATCCTCGAAAATATCAAGATCCTAAAAAGTGACTGCTCTTACCCCATTTGGGGCATAGGAACAGTGCCAAAATTGGCTCCTACACAAAATTCCATAAACTCAGAAAATTCATCCCCTAGTTTCCTAAACATGAAGACTACGTCAGAAATATTCACGGGTAAGAAAACAGGCCATTTGGCTATGGAGCTCAATTAATTGGGTAAACAAGGAATGGTCAGGCTCAAAATGGCTTCTCCTAAAGGACTTTTTCAAGTGGGATGGATGATTACGAATTAATTCAACGGGTGACTAATGCCTTCATCCTCTCAATAACTAGATTATAGTGCAAGCAATTTAAGCCTAAACACTTCAAAGATGTTCTACAAGCATAGTCAAGATGCTAGCCAACTCACAAAGACACAGTTTAAAGAAAAAATTTCAAAAATTTTGACATGACTTTTCTATGAATATACAACTAACACCTGCGCATGCTAACTCTAAAAATCCCATGTAACAACTACTGCCCGAATGCCTAATTCACTCCCCCACACTTAAACTTTGGCATCGCCCTCGATGACCAAAAATGCACTATGCACAAAGGGGTAAAGAGGAAAGGGTCACTCGTGCTCAACTTCAACTCAAGTCAACAATTAACACATGCGAGTAAGAGTAATAGGAACTTCCCTAAGGCGCTGGTTGGTGCAGAATTAAACTGAGTCAATGTAAACTGTGGCGCATCATCCAGAAAAGACCTGAGCTACAAAACAAACACAGAAACACAAAAAACACACAAAACAAAAACAAAAAACATGCAGAAAACAAAAGTGCAGAAATAAGCTTGGGTTGCCTCCCAAGAAGCGCTATTTTTAACGTCGTTTGTCCGACGATACCTCGTAAGCTTTCAAATAGCACAAACTGTAGTGGGGCACTAATTTTCAAAGTATCCAGGTTTCTCTCAACAAATGCCCTTAGGTGGCGCAAATTCTTAAACTCTTGAAACCATGTAGGAATCACATGGTCTTCAAAAAACTTATCAGCACAGAACTGGAGGATCAGCCTCACATCCTCCTTGAGTGGACATAAAACATGAGTCAAAAATTTGATTACTCCAGGCTCAAAAGATGTTTTGATGCAAGGATCTGTAGCAACATCAAACTCGAACTGCAACATAGAAAAGTATTTTTCTTCCTCACAATTATACTGAAAATTCACAGCATCTCCTCCGGACTCCATATCACTCCCCATGTGAGCATCCCAACTCTCGGTAACACCGTTCTTATCAATGTCGTCTTGGAAAGTGTTGTTACTCTCCACACAAAAAGGAATATCATCATCAAGGAGTGAATCAAAGAAATCCAAATCTGAACCCACGTAAGATTGAATCGGTGCATGTGTACAAGAGGGGTAATCTTGCTTGTGGAGTGGGACTTCTTCATTATGAACACCATCTACCTCACCCCCACTCTCTTGAAACGTGTAATCATCTTTTCCCAACTCATCTTCAATACCCAAACCTACCTCAGTAGCACCATTATCATGACTGATCTTCTCCTAGCCCTCCTCAGGTGTTGAGACTAATGATAAATCAAACGGATGGGGAGTTTCTGTATGAAGATCACAGTGATTTGTGATTTCATCACTTACAGCTTGTACCGTTTCGAACATTTTCCTGTATTCTTGGAAAAATAATTTGACACTATAATCTTCTTCTTCATCATCTTCAAACATAGGTGGGTCTTCAAATGCATTAGGAATTGTATCATCCATCACACTCACACCTTCGCTGTCTGACTCAATGCCATGATCATCCTTATTGGTCTCCTCAGGTTGGGCTTCTGTGTCGTTAGGATGAGATCTCCCGGGCTCCTCAGATAGGACATTAAACAGCTGATCCAAGTGATTTTCCATGTTCTGCATCCTTGCATTTGCTTGTTGATTATTTACCTCAGAAGCCTGTATGAATTGCTTGAGTGTTTCTTCCAGGTCAGATAGCTTCTCTGAAATTATCTCTTCCAATTCGTCGTCTGAATCTTGCGGCTCATAGCTCAGCAAAGACGTAGGAGTGATTGAAACATTTGTATTTGTAAGTTATGGGGAGGACGAAGTGGGGTATGCAGTTGCCCAGTAAGGATGGTCGTATGGAGATGGGGCAAAGACATGAATGGTGACCACCTCCATAGAAGTTACAACTGCTATTTTTAGGAAAGCAATCGACCAATTCCTCAGGATTTTTAGTTCGAATGAGAAATTCTAGAATGGAGCCACGTTGTGCCCTTGGATATTGTGGATAAGGATAATGATTAGGAGAATGAGATTGGGAGAATTGCGTATTTGGAAGAGGGTAAGAATAGGAAGATGGAAATTTTTGTGGTGTTGAAGAGTAATATTGGCGAGTTGTGTAGAATTGAGGAGGAGGAGGAGGAGTGTAAGGAGGAGGGTATGACGTATTGTGTGAATATTCCATGGAGGTGAATGAGTGCATCTCATGCCTTTTAGAAAAATACCTGAGAGGTTAGTACAGAAAAATCCTACGGAAAACTAAAAAAAAAATCTAACTAAAAAAAATCTCGCTGAAATTAATTAACCCTTAAAACCGACACCGTCCCCGGCAACGGCGCCAAACACTGATGTGAGTTTTCTCGCACTTAAAAAGATTGTAATATAGCAGTGAAAGTACGAGTATCGTCTCCACAGGGACGGTAAAAGGGAATTAAGAATTAACTAAAAATCAGCGATAAAGAAAAAATAATATAAATGCGGTCGTGCGAGATTTGGTTGCTTGAGAAAACTAAAATTGCAAATAAACGATTAATTGAGTTCTTCTTAATTAACAACGAAGGGAACAGGGATTGATTCCGGGGTAATCAGATTTCTGACAGATCATGCTTAATTACATGAATTTAATTTAATTGAGCCTAGCTAATCAATACTAAGTTCTTACCGCTCTCGCGGCGTAGAGTACAATAATTTAGGGGACCAGGCTGATCTCTCATGCTACATGATCCTAAATTATTGCCAAGACGAACGAGCTTACGGCCCCTTAATCGCTACTAATCTCTTAGCGAACGATTAAGTGTGTGTGAATGTGTCCTAGAACAAATTAGATTTCTCTTAATTTATTCTATAAGCAATTGTAATTCTAGTGGCCATTCTAGGTTACAAAAGATATCAATTAAATTATTCAAACACAAATTAAATGGCATTCATGCAATTTACACCATCAAGAACCTAACCATACATCATGATTAACCCCTTCATCAACCACAAATCCCTAATTAAAACTACTCACAACTCATAATTGAAGAATCAATAGAATTGCGAAGAATAGAATTAATTGTCATTAATTAAAAAGATGGAACTTACAAATAATCCAAGGGAATTGAAAAACAAGATGGAAAAGTAGAAGAAATTTCGTCCCTAAGGCTCTCTCTAAGATCCCCCTTTAATTAGGGTTAGAGAGGTGTTATTTATAGGAAACAAAGCAATTCGGGTTGAATTAGGAAACAAGGAAATTCGCACTTAAATTAGGAAACAAAAACGGGGCACGCACGGCTTGGGTAAAACGTCCGAATTTGACTTTACTTCCTTCTTGAAAGTTGTAGATAATGAAGTCCTCTATCCACCCCAATTTTCCGAATTGTATTTGAATCATCCAATCAACAGATATGAATAAAATGGTGGAATGTCTCATTCTGAAATCGCAACAGGGATCATCTGACTTCGTCGTCTGTTTTCACATTCTTCCTATCAGATTCTCGGAAAGGTGTCTTCGCATGATTTGTAGCCCTTGAAGTTGGCTTTCATATGGAACTTGAAAAGTGTACATTGGATGTCTCTACAAGGAGATATGCTTGAATGATTAACAGAAGGTCATCCTGATCGTCATTTTCAAGCTCTATTTGTCTTCTTTTGATCCCGTAGCCAATCCTAGAGCTCTTTTATCTTCAACTCTTCATCGTAAACCTCCCGGTGAACTCCAAAGCTCTCAAATCAATCTCTAATGTTTCTCAACTCGTCCCGATTGCTTCTCAAGCGCCGGTGTTGGTGTCTAAAATCCTGATTTTGACTCCAAATGACACAAAACTCGAACCAACGCCGGGTAAACATAACTTGAGTTAAAATTGAGACTTGCAACACCTTAAAACTAGGAAAACTATCAAAATGCAACCCCAACACGCATCAAATGCGTGTTGTAATATGTACTTATCACCTAACAGTGAGATTCCTCAGCATGTTACATACATTAATTAGAGGGAAAAATATATGTATTATAAAATGAAGTGAATAAGTGATATATATGTAATAAACATTGCTCTCTTAGTGGTTGGAATATCAAAATAAAGCAAAATTTCATTAAAACCTGTAAATTGACAATGAAAGTAATACATCCAAACAGAGGCACTAAATACCATGGATCAGTATGCTAAAAAAGGTATTATAAAGGCGCATTGCAAAACAAATCTTAAATCCGGTATGCTGTCAATATAGATTCCCATGAAACCATAAAGGATTATAAGTACAACAATAGTCATTCCATGAGAAAGAATTGAAAATATAATTATTCATTTCTTGGGTTATACAATCACGGTTCCTAATAAAGCATCTAAATAGGTCACTTTTTTATCCTTAGTTTATACACCACATTTCAGTACGTACTCATAAAATAAAAGTATACATTCAGGGATCCATCTAAGTCTTGGAATAGTGATTCCTAGCATTATCATGCTTCAGAAATTTATGTATTGATGTACTACTCCCTCCGGTTCTTATTAAAGTTCCCACTTTCCTTTTTGGAATGTCCCTTATTTAAGTTCACACTTCCATTTTAGGAAACAAAACAATGCAAAACAGTGCCAAACAGTGCCAAACAGTGTCCAAACAGTGCCAAACAGTGCATTCCACAGTAAAGTCACATTCATTTTCTTAATATGTGTGAAGTCAAACTGGGAACTTTAATAAGAACCGGAGGGAGTATAATCTACAAAAGCTCACATGAGAAAGAGCATATATTGGTAAGTTAACTTGTAATAATCATCTATTTTAGGATGCAGATTCCTCAAAAACATTATGTGAAATGTATAGACGAAGTAAAAAAGAATACCCAACAAAACTTTGAATGAGGTGGTTAGTTCTAGCCATTATAAAAAAAATCGTATATAGATCTAAAATGAAGTGAGCAAACAGAGCATAAAAACAGACCATTTTCTCAATGGCATTGATTCACATTTCTTTTATTATAGATTATAGATTGTTAAAAACTCAAACTAAGAATTACATTTCAACAAAGAGAAGTCATAATCGTTTTTGAGAAATTTCATGGTGTCGATTGCACCAACAATTTGATAGAAACTCTGATTTGCGAAGCAGAAGGAAGGATTTGAGAGAAATTTCACAAGTCATCTGCTTCAACAATTAGAGAGACTTTCGATAATTTTATGAGAATGATAAAATATAGGAATGGAGCGATGGCCGTATCACAAAAATCCATATTTTTTAGCAAAAGGGGAAGACGATCGAGTTGAGGTATATTGACGCAAAGGTATATGAATTTAGGCGGGATACTTAAGTGGATTAATTTAGTATAGATAGATAAATAGTATTAAGAATGCTCAACTTGAGTAAGAGAAACTTAAACTGTGTTTTCCTAAGCTCTCTTAAATGCAAGTTTTGGCTTAGCAGATAAGTCTTAGTGTTTGAAATGCAACTTTTGGCTTAGCAGATAAATTTATTGAATGAGAGCCTGAATAATCTATTTAAAGTATTCTATAGAACTTTACTGATAAGCAATATGAAAAAAAATCAAGTTTTCCTTAATTGTTTGTCCACATTATGGAAACTGTCTGTATGAAATAAGTTTACAATAATTATCCAATTACACATTGGTTGCTCAGCTTGCTATAAGAAATTTTTCATTATAAACATGTAAATTGGTTAAATATATGAAATAATATGATTTTAGAGAAAAGGGCAAACAAATGGGGTTCAAAATACACGGGTTCAAAATACAAATGGGGGTCCTTTATAATTTTAAGTGGAAGTCAAACTTGGTTAATCTTAATTGGTGACATAGGGAGTAAAACTTACTTGACATCTTCAGCGGAAGAAAGGGAATGGGTGCCAACCCCACCTGGCCACCTCCCAGGGAGAGCAGTACTTCGATTCCCAGCCTCTTGCATGCTTTGATGTCGGCACTCAGGCCGGTGCACCCATTGCAGCCAGGATCACAATGGCCAGCTAGGTTCAGGACCGGTTTCTGACCACTCCCAAACACGGTCAAGAAAGCAACATTGACGATGTTGTAGTTTCCAGACGAGCAGGTATCTCGCAGGCTGCCTTCGTATCCATTAGAGAATCAATAGATTATGATATAAACTACAATGGAAAGAACAATAAAATAAGGTGAAGAGCAGATATACTTAAAATACATAAGCCTCAAATTTAAGATTTTTAACAGAACTTGGAGGAAGTAAAGTTAAATGCTGAATAAGCTTAAGGCATGTTACATACGGAGTATAATATGAAAATATAGATTAGAGAGATACTACTAACAAACAATTGTGAGGTTTGTTGAGATGAACTTTCCAAGGCTCAAACAGGGAGCTACATCTGTCAATTGTCAATATGAAGGTCATTGTTTTAAAATTGGTTAAGCCCATTGTTTTCAAAGTTTATCAAAAAAAAAGCAGGTCATATTATTTCCCAAAGTTTGTCAAAAAAAGCAGCAGGCTAGCATATTAGTTAGGATACTTCATACTTGAAGAAAATAATAATCAAGTTCCAGAGTCATTAAATAATAGCCAAAAAAGATAACAATGAAAGGAAAAAAAAATCTCAACAAAGAAGGCACCAAAATGTTGATTCAATGTATTCTGAAGCAATGTATTCTGTTTTATATCACAATATCAGTACCCCTACACATTCTAGCAATGTATGTTTTAGAACAGAAAAACACTTCATCATCTACAAACAGGTACACACATTCTGTTACGTTTTTCTAGCTTAAAAAATAAACATTATTCAAGTACAGGTTTAGTTACAAAATGTAGATTTGTCCTTTTAAGTAGCATTTGTGCTACTAACCTATGGTTGGTATTAAGAAAGCATTGGACTATCACCGGCATTCAAGAAATCAATCATTTACAAACACTAAATAGCCTAAAGAGGCTAATTAATAGAGTATTTGCATGACAATTAGACTGACAATTATGTTTAGCCCTACCTTACAGGCTAATATTCATCATAAGTACTTCTAAGGAGATCGATCATTCAAATATTAAAGAACGTGTTGCCAATATATTCTGTTTTTAGAACAGAAAAATAGTACCCCTACACATTTTGGATAAAGCTATGCTATTATCATTTAATTTGATAATTCAATTTGAGTTTGTGATCTGGAGTTCTCTTTCTTTCTTGTATAGATAATAGAGCTAATCAGATTCAAATTATAGTTTTTTTAAATACACTCAAAAATAAGAAATTATGCAGTGTTCAGAGAGAAGAACTACACTACATGATAAGAAAACAATAAGATTTGTACCTTCTCGTTAATAAGTCTAGAGTATTCTATAGACTTCAGATAGAATACTAACCAATAATGCGAAGAATGATTGAGATGGACTCCATAAGCCGTGAGCGGAAGCAAGTTGAAATTTGTCTCCAAAATCGATAAGCAGGGGTTTTAAAGTTTTTGAAAATAAAATCTTAGATCCCAGATTCCCAGGATGAGGAGGTTGGGGAGGAGATAAAGAAGAGATTTTTCATTGTTTTAAAAAACAATACTGATTTTAGAATAAGAAGGAAGGATAAGAGAAGATGAAGAAGAGGTGGAACCGTAAGAAGGGTAAGAAGAAAGAGCAGGCTCGGAGGCATTTCAGCTACGTTTAATAGAAATAATAGGTAGTTACGTAAATGCTCTTAAGCATGAGCGGGAAAGAGACTTAACTCACTTAATATATATATAGATATAGATGCAGCGAGAATAAAGGGTACCAGACTTCCTCCATCTAATATCATGAAAGGCAGATGATAGGGAAAAGTGACCATCCTTCTCTGGTAGCCAGATAATATTGCCATTATCATCAATATCAGATAAGCTCTCACCCCTATTGTTTATGTTGCATATTCTTCTCCAGATGCAGGAATCGGTAACTTTGGGTATCATGTTATCATTCCTTGCTTACCTAGCATTATACTCCGTAGAATTTAGCCCAAAGTTAAGTATTTTGCTTCCACTTCCACCATAGCTTAAGAGAGAAGGCCTTTTTCAATATCTGATAGCAATCTAATTCCAATCCCTCCCTCCTCAACAGGAAGACACAACTTTTTCCAGTTCCTCCAATGATAATGTTGTTTATTAGTACTTGATCCCAAAAAAATGAGCCATTTTCCTTCCAAGTATTCTAATAACCTTCTTCGGAAATATGTCAACAACCATGAAATGAATGGGGATAGTATTACTAACATGTTTGATAAGGATAACTCTCCTTGCCTGACTAAGATTTTTCTGCTTCGATGCTGATAATTTATTGTCAATCTTCTTAATAATATCTTCATAATAAGTAACCCTGTTTATTCCTTTATGAAGGTAAGAGCCCAGATACTTCAGAGGGAGGCTGGAGTGTTGCATCCCCAGAAGATCTTCCATCTTTTTTATCCTTCCGGGAGACTGTTTAGCTGTAGCATTCTGATAATCTTTAAGATTATCAGAAATAATAAAATAAAAATAGCGTGGTTGAGATATGTGCTGAGGAGAGAGAAATAACAGGAACCACAAATTCATTGATTAAAAGGGAAAGTGACAACGTTTTTGAGATACCCAAAAAAAAGAAAGATGACAAACTTATAAGGGACAAATGGAGTAATGTCGTAAAATTTAAATTTCTAAAATAGGACTAACTAACTCTTCCTATCATATTAATTTCTCTTGTCATGTTTAATAGTACTTTTAATTTAAATAATAATAAAAATTTCCGAAACATGTCTCAACAACCACTTCAACAACTCTTCCAAAATTGACACCTCCGGTTGTCGAAAAAATTCCAATTTCACAAAAAATATCATCGTGATGAGAGATTATAAAGCAAAATTAGATATTTTCATATAGTAGAAATGTCATATTCATGACATTTTCAAATGAATGTGACATTTCTTACACATGATGATATTTTTCATTATGATCGGAACTGGTTGTGGAGAGAGGTGAAGGATGGGGCGGCATGGGCCTACATTTTAATAATATTTTTTAGGTATATTATTCTATTTTATTTTATTATTTTTAATTTTTTTAAAGGTTTTTCAATTTTACTTTACTTAATTTTTTCCCGTGTTTTATTAATTTATTAATATTTATATTATTTTTATATTTTTATTGTGAATAAAACTATGTTTTTTCTTACTAATAAAATAAATCCATTAAGGATCATAGGAAGTGGTACAATAAGAAGATGTGACATATAATAATCCTATTTTGAGAATTAAAAAATAAAAAATTATAGTCCTATTATTGCATTTATGAGTAATTTTACTCCTATTTAGGACTAATAGTCATTTTTTTGAAGTTGTCCGTCATTTTTATTAGGGGTTTTAACCTTAATATTACCAATAAGTGGATGATTGACAAAAAAGTGACCTTTATTTAATTTTCCAAAAAGTGATTGAAACTAACGATGCTACAACAACGGTTCTATAGTGACACTTGCAGTGACATTTGCAGTCACACATTAAGACAATTTTACAGTGATAACATCATAGTGACTTCATTCCACAGTGTTTACCGCCCATCTATCAGCCACAGTGACACCACCACCAGTGACACCGTCACCGGTGATACCACCATAGTGACACGACCGCCATCGGTGACACCAACATAGTGACACGACTGCCACTGGTGACACCGCCACAGTGACACGCTGACTCTGGTCACTTTGACGCGTCGTCTCCCCATTCTTCCCCGACCTCTCACAGCCCCATCACCAGCCTACCCCACCCTATCGCCGCCGCCGACCATCACCTTGGACCACCGTTGTCGACCACCACCTCACCCCAGGCTTGACTCCCCAGTCCCCAGTCACCTCCCCGACCACTGCCACCACCTAGTGACCAATACCACTGCTAACCAATCCCCATGTCCCTGTCACCGTCGCATTGACCCGACCGTCGAGGGTCATCACTACCAGTCACCACCACCAGCCAGCCGCCCTTAGCCCCAACCTCCATCTCCTATCCAGCTCCCACCACAGCTTCCCGAAAATCATGCCTAGTCCTTCCTTACCCTAAGTGCAGCCTCCTGCAATAGCCTGCCTCATCCCACCACCATAACACGCCCTAGCCCCTGCAACTGTGACATCCCACCACCACAACCCGCCTCCAAGCTGCTGCACCAAACCACTGCCCCAAACCCTACCTCAATCCCCTCCCCCTGCCACATGACCCTGCACTCACCCACTCTCCCATCCATTGCCAGCACTCCTAAGCCCAACGACGCCCCTAATTGCGTTTCTGCAGCACAACGTCGCTCCCAATTGAGCCTCCAAAGTACAACGGCGCCCCCAATTGCACCTTCACATCACAAATCTGTCCCCTCAAACCCTAAGTGTCAACCAAGTCGTAGGTAGCCATCAGATACAGTCATTGACAAAACAGCCTCGTCCATTGCAATACGTGATGCAGCGACGGTGCGAGCTGAGACACATGCCAAGGTGCAAGGCGTGAGGAGACGATGGTCAACGTAATGAGGGACACTCTCTCGTTCAACGTGGATGGGAGACTCTGGTGAATTGGCTCCCGGTTACAGCGATGATGGTGATGATGATGAAGCTCGCAGATGCGAGAATGGACCCCAATATCGCAGATGCGAGAATGGACCCCAATATCGCAGATGCGAGAATGGATGCGAAGCTCGAAGAGAGAAGCGGGGCAATTTTGACGGAAGAGTGTTTGAACGGAAGAGAGAAGCGGATGGATAACTTTTCTGTCAATTTTAAAAAGGGTCATATTTTTGTCTAATGAAAGTGGTGGAGTAATATCTATGTCATTCTTTCTTTTTATAAATGACTATTATTATATTCAAAGATTACATGTTATGTTTTTTATTCGACTAACTTCAATCACAAACTGGATAATACCATATCTGATTTAAACATATCAGAATAGATCTGATCAAATTAGATTAGATCGAACTTTGATAATTATAAAATACACATAGAACAGATACCACCCGACCAAATTATGCTAGACTAGAACAGATGTAAATAGATCATACCAGATTAGACTAGAAAATTTAAATCTAATTACAAACATCCTTAATAATGGTAAAAGTATACTTATAATCACCGTAATCACATTTTTATGCATGATCATTTGTTTAGTTATGTTTAGTTATATTTTAATAAAGACATGCTTTAAGATTATATACATTAAGTTAGATCGAAAGTAACCCTAAAAAAGTTAAATCAATAGTCATTACAAAAAATAGCTCACTTGTCATGGATTTTGTCACGGATTCCTTTTTATAAATCCCTAACAAATACTTTTGTCACAGATTTTGTCACAACCGAAATCCGTGACATCACATGCCTGAAAATATACCTTGCCGGAAACTCTTCCCTGACAATGATAGAGTATATATTCTAGAGAGAAGTGAGAGCTAGAGAGAGAAGTGCAATATATGTTGTAATAAATGATTTCTCAACCCCTACAACTACTCCCAAGGGGAGTATTTATAGAGGAAATGTGGGTTGGGCTCCCAAGTCTTGGGCTTGGGAGGCTCATTTAGAATTGGGCCACTACTGGGCTGAGTACAATGTATGTGAAAATGACTAAGTATGAAATCCAGCTTTGTGAGTTCTCTTTGGCCGACGGGGGTCTGGCCGATGGAGACCCGGCCGACATAGACACCCGGTTCTCCTAACTTCTGGATCATGTTCTGAGTTGATATCTTTCTGGCCGATGGAGGGCCATCTGGCCGATGGAGGCCCCACTGAGTGACAGATGTGCCTCTTATTCTTCTGAGTATGTGGGTCCTGGGGTCTAGACCCATATACTCCATCAGGAGTCCCCCACTCTCTGAGCTGAGATGTAGATGAAGTGAGGGAGGGTAGATTCCTGCAATCTTGATGTTTTTGGCCGACGCGGGGGCGCTGTGGCTATTCTTTGTGTTTGGTCATTGTATGCCCTTCGTTGTGGACGAAAGAGGCTATTGTTCTGCTGATGGTGTGTGCTTGTTTGTTTGAGGACGATGAGTGTCCTGGCTCAGTGGCTGATATGCGTCTTTGATTTGAGTAGCCGATGAGGGTGATGTTTCTTCTCTTTGGCCGTTGGCGGTTGCCTTTTGTGTTTTTGGCCGAGGAGGCCCCATGGTTGCTTTTAGTGCTCTAAGTTGAAGCGATAATATTCGTAGTTTGGCGTTCATGGCTTTGAGGATGGTTGCTTCTTTGTTTGCTTACTTTGTTGCGGCCGAGGGTGCACCACAAGGTCCTGGACATTATGGTGCATAGATGATACGGTGTTGTTGTAGTTGTATACTTGTGTGTTTTTGGATTTTCAATTTTGTCTTTGTGTGCGTTTAAAGGCCGGTGTAGTCCCCTAGTCCCCCACTGCTTCAGCCCAAAGAGTAGGTGAGGGGTGAAGGAGTAAGGTGTAATCCCAGGCTGAAGCGGGATTCTCGTATTCCCCTTAATCCAACCCCTTGGCGATTCCTGACCAAGGTAACCCTGTGGGAGAACCCTTGGACGCATGTCGCTTTTCAAGAAGTTATCATCAGGATTTTATATGAGGATGATGGCTGTTAGGTTCTACCTCACTTCTTTTGTGGCCGTTGAAGCGGTTATGCTGTTGGGGGTATATCTGGCCGATATGGGCGCACCTTAGGGGTTTCTGATGTCGAGGTGGCACTCTGATCTCAGGCAAGCCGTTGAATTGAAGTAATTGTTGGCTACTAGGGCCGATGTAGGCGTGACCTGTGAACGTTGGAGGGTCATATCTCCCTTTAGTGTGGGCATTGGTCGTTATAGGGGCTACTTGTTGGTATGTTGGACGTGGGCTGATAGTGTTGGAAGTGGGCCTGGCCCATCTTCTAAACTGGTGGCACCTTATTGGGCCTTGGGGTGGTGGCCGTTCATGTGGCCACTGGGAGGGTGCCACGTGTAGTGACTGTTGGGGGGAGGTCTATACATACCCCCCCTTCCGAAGGAAGTCACCCATTTGCATCCCGAGCTAACGAAGTACTGCCTAATTTTCTAGAGAGAGAAAGGTTTGCTCGAGTGTTCTTCAGTTTCTTCAAAACTTCAAAGGTCAGTTCGTCAATCTTTCTCCGTTTTCTTGTATACTTTGCTTCCCTTATGCTTTGATCTAGTCTTAGCCAATGAGCCACACTTAGATCCCATATAATCCCCCTTAGGCCTTAGGTAGTTGTTATGGTGAAACCACTGGACGACGAGTACTACCCGTATAACGATGAAGCCTCCGCTAAGTCCCTTGATTATGAGATAGTTGAAGAGTGCTGCGAGGAGATTGAGGAGTTGAGTCCCTTCAGATATGGGGAGCAAAGGGATGAGGAGAGTGCGGACGAGGAAGCCGCCTCGTCGTCTGAGGGTGAGGATGTTGGGGTATCACGTGCGGTGGATGGAGCATCCACGTCGGCCACCATTCCGTGTCCCAGTCCCCTTTCTGCCGTCAAAGGGAAATCTCCGCCGAAGAGGAGGCGCCGGCCAAAGAAAGGTTCAGGCTTCTCGTATTTGGACCTTACCAACATCTACATTATCAGGCCGTCGAGTAAGGCAGCAGAATACTTGGTCGCCAAGATGTACGTGGGGCCGTTTGGTAGGGTTAGGGCTCCCAAGCCGACGGATCATGTGCTTAATCCTCTGGCCAGGTATTTCGGAGTGTATCCAATGAGCTTTGCCAAGGGGCTCAGGTTCCCCCTCCATCCGTTCGATGGAGTACTTGGACATGGTGGATCTTCCGTCGGCCTTGCTGACCCCGAACAACTATTCCTTGATCGCCGGGTTCTTGCTCCGCTATTCCGAGTTGGGTATTGCACCGACGACGGCCCTGTTCATGAACTTGTGCCAGATAGGCCGAGGCAGCCACCAAAACTGCACGAGCTATGCCACCCTTCAGCAGAAGAAGAACATGAGGTCTTTTACCGAGCTTCGAGCGTAAAAGATTATATCACTGAGTACAAAATGGCCGCCCTCGGCTTTGTGAGGTACTTCGTGTATGGTGATGCGGAGGACGATGTTGAGCTATGGCCGAAGATGACCACCACATTTGAGGAGGCTGATGGCCCGGATTTGGGCGTGCCCGCCAAAGGCGATGGTAATGCCCTCCTCAGCGTCCTTGTTCCCGTTTTGTTTCCTTGCTTTGCTAACTTTGTTTTTTGTTATGCAGACTTTGTCATAGACCGTAGATCTGTTGTGAATAGAGCTGCGGCGAAAGTGGCCGCGGAACAGGCCGCCAAGGATGTTGCAAAGCTAGCCGCGGCGAGTGGAGCACATCCGAGCTCCGAGCAGCCGACGAAGCCGCCCACCCAGCCGAAGAAGAAACGGTCAGTGGACGATGGCCAGAAAAAGTTGACGGAGGCTGGTTTACAGCCTTCTAAGAAGTCCAAGAGGGCTTCTCCCTCATCTGATCCTAATGCCGGTACCCTGGCCGTCCCAATCGGAGATAACGGCGGATCCCGTGCTGACGCCGTTGTGGACCTCATTTCCGCCCCCTCGTCCATTGCTATTTCGCAGCCTCCCCCTGAGGCCCAAGGCTCCCGTCAGAAGCGCTCTAGCAAAGAGTTGGTCCGGGGGACCTACAAAGTTGAAGTTGAGTATCCCACGAAGGGCGGAGTATTCAATGAGATCGTTGGCGGCCACGAGGTGATCTCCAGTCCGTTCCTGACGCTGACCGGGTGTACCTCAACGAGTTGGGTAATATCCAGATCTATGACGGTGGGATGGACAATCTTGTCCAGGTTAGTTGTCGCTTTTTCCCCCTTCTTTCTTTTATCATTGCGTCCTTGTCGTCCTGACTCGTTTTACCTTTGTGCAGGCGGCCTTCATGCTGATGGAGAGCCATAAGAGGCAGGAGTGTGAGATTGCTCGGCTGAGGGAGATTGAGCAGAAGGCTGCTTCGGCCGATGAGGCCTTAATCATCCTGGATCGACTAAGGCCGATGTGGAGGCCCTGAAAAAGAAAGACGACGATGCTGATACGGCCAGTCGCCAGTTGACTGCTGACAGGGACGACACCCTGAAGAAGCTTGCCGAGGAGAAAGAGGCGCATGAGGTTGTTCGTCTCCGCGCTGTTGAGGCTGAGAAGGCCAGAGCTGAGGCCGAGCAGGCTGCCAAGGCTGCTGCAGAGAAGGATGTCGATGGTGCCATTGATAAGTTCTTGGCCGACGGTTGGAAAGCTGAGGAGCGTCGGCCTTGGACTTTTTAGGTATTGGCGGCCAGGCTCGAAGATTGGGGCCAGCATAGCCCTGAAGGCCAAGAGTACTTTGAGAGGGAAATGAAGGTATATTATGACCTTGGCCAACAACGAATGCAGCGGCTGATCTACAGGAGGTTACGCCGTAGATGCCTGGAGTTGAAGCTAACGAAGAAATTTGCCCATCAGCTAAAGCTGCCGCAGAAGATGAGGGACCCGGAGGATGAGATCAAGCTCCTTGTGGAGGAGAGGCAGCCCCCTATCCTGAGCTCGGGCATCGGCGAGGATGATTTGGATGATGAGATGTTGTTGGACACTGCTTCTTCTGCGGCCGTTGAAGCCAACGATACGCCCGTTCAAGACACCAGCGAGGAAGAAGCTTGATCTCCCTCTTTATTTCTCTGCTTAACATGTAATGGCCGATGTGCCCCCCTTCTGTACTTTGAATTTTTTGAATGAAAATATGTGGTTGGGTTTCCATCTTTAGCGTCTACCTCGTCCTCCTCGTTCTTGTATCTTTTTGTTATTTCAATCTTTGAAATCTTTCTAAGTGTTAGCTGAGACTACGTAGCTGTTTCCCTCTGTCGTGGCCGATGAAGGTCACTGGCCCTTGTTCGGCTAAGGGGAGTGTTTCCCACGAATCTTTTGAGTTCGTTTTGTCATCCTTGTGACTCTCGTCGGCCGTATACATTCCACTTTGGAATATTTCCAAATGCTCTGGGGTGGTTTGTGTGTTGGCCCGCATGAGCATGCTTCGTCCATGTTGCGTAACACTTTCTTTAATTTTCACTGATATGTACTTGGTCAATTTTTTGCGGAGATTTTAATTTTATCGCTCGAGGCCGGCGAGTGTGCGGTCCTCGGCTTCCCTCTTTTGATTTGTGGGGATTTCGCTCGAGGCCGGTGAGTGCGCGGTCCTCGGTTGTCCCTCTTTTGAGTTGTGGGGATTTTGCTCGAGGCCGGCGAGTGCGCGGTCCTCGGTTGTCCCTCTTTTGTTCTCTTCCTCTTTACTTTTTTGACTGAGGAGTGGGTATCCTTCTTTCAGGCTTCGGCCAAGGGGGTTGCTATTCCCTTGGCCGGTAAGAAGTCCTACTGGATGGTCTTATGATCTCGGGGAGGTCCCGTCGTCTATTTACGACACGGGCTAAGGCTTTTGGTTGGTTACCGATGGCTGCCGTTTCCCAGCCCCGAGTGTGGGGATTTTTGTCACCTCAACCATGATTTCAGGCCTGTCATCATGAGATTTAGCGCGAGGACAATGCCGTGAGCTTCCCATTTAAAGACGTGGGCCGTTTGCGGTCCCTACGTCTGGAACATCGTCGGCCATGCCTGAGCGTCTCGCTCTAAGGGGTCGATACAATGTGCTTTGTCGGTCATGCCTGAGCGTTTCGCTCTAAGGGGTTGATATAATGTGGTATTTTTTCTTTAACTTTTCAAAAAGTACGAGGAACACAATTTTCATTGATAGGTGGCTCGAGGCCGAGGATGGTAATCGATCAATAACCCGTTAAGAGGTGAGGGCTTTGCCGGCTTCGCCTCCTTCGGATTATTGATAGAAGTTCACCAAGTGATGTACATTCCACGTTCGTGGTACACAAGACCCATTTGGGTGTCTAAGTTTGTAGGTGTCGGGTTTCACCACGGCACTGACGATGTAAGGCACTTCGTACTTCAATGCTAGCTTGCCACCCTCCGTCGGCTTGCTTGCCTTCCTCCGGCGGAGGACGTAAACCCACACTTGGAACTCCCGGGAACGTACCTTGGCGTCATAGTATGATTTTACTTGCCGCCGGTAGTTCTCTGCCCGGATGTAGGCTTGCTCTCGTCTTTCTTCGACCAGGTGGAGATTGATCTTCATATTTTCCTCGTTAGCTTCAGGTTCATATTGCTCCACCCGTCGGCTGGGTATGGTGACCTCTGTGGGTGCCTTCGCCTCGAAGCCGTAGCACAGGGAAAAGGGTGTTTGGCCTGTTGCCCTCATCGGCGTGGTACAGTAGCACCACAGAATGTTGGGGAGCTCGTCGGCCCAGCTGCCTCTTGTGTCCTGAAGTTTCTTCTTCAGACCCTTCAGTATGGTTCTGTTGGCATTCTCAACTTGCCCGTTACCTTGAGGGTAGGCAACGTAGCAGAAACGATGCCTGATTCCCCATTCCTGAAGGAGCTCTCTGAAGGATGCAGCCTCGAATTGGGTGTCGTTGTCGGATATGATCTCCTGGGGAACGCTGAAGCGGGTAAGGATGTTCTTGTGGACGAACTTCTTACACCTGGCACCTGTGATGCTGGCCAAAGGTTTCGCTTCGACCCATTTGGTGAAGTAGTCGACTGCGACGATGATGTAGCGGTTGTTGTCGGCGGCTCTAGGCAGGGGCCGACCAGGTCAATCCCCCATCTTGAGAATGGAATCGCAGTGTTGAACGGGGCGTAAATGACGGCCGGTCGACCAGGGGCCTTCTGAAGTACCTGGCATGCGGTACATTTCCTGGCGAGATCAACACAATCCTATGCCATCGTCGGCCAGAAATAACCTTGGATGACGAGATGCCAGGACATGCTGAAAGGGCCCTGATGCGAGGAGCAGACACCACAGTGGACTTCCTCCATGGCTACATCGGCCTCGTCCTGGTGCAGGCATCGAAGGAGAGTGCCATTGTAGGATCTCTTGTAGAGTTTCCCATCCTCAATGGTGTAACTTGGGGCCCTAAGTTTGGTTAGTTTGGTAGCTCTCCCGAAGTGATGAAGGTCATGATGTCAGATATCCAGTCCTCCGGGCATTGTTGGATGCACATGATCGGGCTGGCATGGATAGAGGACATGCTTAACTCCTCGACCTTGGTTATCTTGGAGATGTACTTCGGAGTGTCCGCACTGAGTTTGGAGAGAATGTCGGCCTCAACATTCTCCGTCCTTGGGATCTGTGTGATCTCATGGGGGCGTTCAAATGCCTTGAGCAACTCCTCAGTCACCTGTTTTTACTGCTTCATCCTTCCTTCTTTGGCCTCGTATGAGCCCTCAATCTAGCCCACCAGTAGCTTGGAGTCGCACTTGATTCTGATATGTTGCGCTTTGAGGCCGATGGCAAGTTTGAGGTTGCTGAGGAGAGCCTCATACTCGGCTTCATTGTTGGATACCGTGAAGTTGAAGCGGATGGCGTAGTAGGCTCTGAATCCTTCAGGGGAGATGAGGACGACGCTGCCTCCACATGCTTTGGCGGCTAACGAACCATCAGTGAATAGGGTCCATGCTTCGTCTGGCTCCGCCCCAGGTATGGTGGCGGCCGTCTCCCTTTTCGTGCACTCAGTGATGAAGTCGGCCAAGGCTTGCCCCTTGATAGATGGCCTTGGCTTGATTTCGATTTGGAACTGGCTAAGGAAGATTTCCCACTTCACCATCCTTGAGGAACTAGTTGGGCTCTGCATCAGTGCGCCGAGGGGCTGCTGAGTCAAGGCATTGATGGCATGGGACTGGAAGTAATGCCCTAGCTTCTTCACCGTGTGGACGATGGCTAGCACCGTTTTCTCGATGGGGGAGTACCTGAGCTTGGCCTCCTGGAGCGTCTTGCTTACGTAGAAAATAGCCTTTTGCACCCCTTCATCCTCGCGATGAGCATGGAGCTGATGGCCGACCTACTCACCCCTAAGTACAAGAAAAGTGTCTCGCCGGGCATGGTCTTGGAGAGCACAGGAGGGGACGAAAGGTACTACTTCAGCTCTTTGAATGCTTGCTGGCACTCCATCGTCCATTTGAAGCTGTTTGCCTTGTGCATGATTTAGAAAAAGGGGAGATACCTTTCAGCAGATTTGGAGAGGAAACGGTTAAGAGCCGCAAGTCATCCCGTCAGCCGTTGTACTTCCTTGACATTGCGCAGTGGCTCCATTTTCACTACGGACTGGATCTTCTCCGGATTTATCTCAATGCCCCTTCGGCTGACCAAGGAACTTACCTCCTTGGACACCAAAGGTGCATTTCTTGGGGTTTAGGCGGAGCTGGAACTTCTTCATGATCTTAAAAATTTCCCGAAGGTCGTCGTCATGGGTGGTAGCATGTTTTCTCTTGACGATCATGTCGTCGACGTATGCCTCCATCGTTCGGCCGAGGACTGCTCTAAAGATTTTGGCTACCATTCTGGTGTATGTGGCGCCTGAATTTTTAATCCCAAAGGCCATGACGAGGTAGCAAAAAATTCCCTCCGGGGTCATGAAGGCCTTCTTCTCGGTGTCATCTTCATGCATGAAGATCTGGTGGTACCCTCTGAAGGTATCCAAGAATGACATCAACTCACAACCCGTTGTCTCGTCCACCAGCTGATCAATGTTGGGGAGAGGGAACGGGTCCATGGGGCACGCCTTGTTCAGATCAGTGTTATCAACGCACATTCTGAATGTCGGCGGCTTCTGGGCGAGGACGACGTTGGCCAGCCAAGTCGGGTACTTCACCTCCTTGATGTGGCTGATGGAGAGGATCATGGTGACCTCCTCCTTGATGAAGTCCCGTCTTTCGGCCGAGAGGTAGCGCCGCTTCTGTTTGACTGGTGTGGAAGCGGGATCGACTGACAGCCGGTGAGTGATCACATTCCGGCTGATGCCTAGCATGTCATCCGGCCCCTACAAAAAGATGATTGCGTATGACCTTAGGACCAGGAGGATGCCGTCGCGTTGGTCTTGTGGGAGTTGCTTCCCAATTTTTAGGACTCACTCCGGTCGAAAGGCATCCAAGGGGACTTCTTCGACATCCTCGATTGGCTTGGCATGTGGCCTCTTTTCGTCCTTCTCGACAGTCGCGGTGATGGTGTCTATCCTCTGCTCGGCGCTTGCGGCCATCTTCGTCGGCTTGAGGTAACATTCCCTTGCTATCCTCTGGTTTCCCCTGGCGTAGCCAATGCCGGTCGAGGTGGGGAACTTCAAGCATAAGTGTTTCATGGAGATGATGGCCTCCAGGTCCTCTAGTGCTGGCTGCCCCCAGATCAGGTTGTGGGCGCACTCGAGATTGACCACCATAAACTCCATATCAATCTTGGTGCGATGGGAGCCGTCGCCGACTTCCACAGGGAGGACTATCATGCCTTCAGCGTCGATAGAGTCCCCGGTGAAGATGGACAACGGTGTCTGTATCGGCTTTAGCGAGGCCTTGTTCAACTTCAGCTGCTTGAAGGTGTCAACGTACATGACGTTGACAGAGCTCCCCGTATCGATGTAAGTGCGATGGATGATAGAGTTTCCTATCTCACATCGGATAACCAGGGCGTCCCTGTGTGACGCGGTGCCTGGAGGCAGATCCTTGTCGGTGAAGGTGATCGCCTCCATCCGCTGCTTCTTCGGCTGGGGGAACGTGGGACACTTCCCCAATATAAAGGGATTGGGCCCATTTCTTTCTCTGGGTGGCTGAGTCCCCCCTAGTGTTGCCTCCCACAATGAGGTGGATGTGGTTCTTCTTTGGAGGGGGCTCCTCGAAGTCTTCGTCATCGTCGTTGGGTCTGCTGATTTCACGCTTCTTCGAAGAGGGTTCGCCCCCATTTTTGCCGGTGTTTACCCACGTATTTTTGCGTGGGCCACCTTTAACAAATTGGGAGAGTTCCCCCCTGGCGAATCAGCCGCTCGATGGCTCCCTTCAGCGTGATGCAATCGTCGATGTTGTGGGAGGTGTTCTTGTGGTAACGGTAGTAGGTACCCCCTTGATGGACGACGTAGATTTCCTTTGCCAACCGAGGATCCCTCTCAATGAGATCATGCTCCTGGGCATAATCGAGGATGCAGCTGACCAAGTGTGTGAGGGGGGTCCTCAGCCTTTCCATCCTTGGACGCCATGGGCGATCCTTCTTGTTCTGCCTGCCAGACCCTTGGCGGCTCTGTCCTCCCTGGCCTCGGTCCCCGGCCGAGGGTGCGCCTGGACCTTGCACAGAGTTCGTCTTTTTGGAGGGGTGCCCTCCATCCTTTTGTGGCTGTGGAGTTCGTCGGCGTCATTGTATAAGTTTCCTCGTCGGAGCGCCTTTGTGTATGACCTCGGCGAGTCGGTGATGAGGCTCCTCGCGTACGGGGTGCTGCGGAGGGCGCCCTAAAATAGGACAAGGAGGGTGCGCTCATCGTTCCCCTCAACCTCATCGGTCTCCCTCGTCCATCGGTCGATGAAAGAGTGGAGTGATTCGTCGTGCTGATGCTTAACAGAGAGGAGGTGGGTGAAGTACTTCTTTACGCGTTTCCTCCTAGCAAAGTGGGTGAGGAAGCGTTGGGCAAGATCTTGCCATGAGTCTATGCTTCCCTCGGGGAGCGCGTTGAACCATTCATACGTTGATCCCTCGAGAGTGGAGAGGAACTAGCGGCAGAGGTATTCATCCGACGCGTTCACCATCAGCATGTTATTCTGATAGCGGCTGAAGTGCTCCTGTGGATCGGTGCGGCCGTCATAGGGCTTGATGGCGTTGCCTCGGTACTTCTCGGGAATAGGGGCCGAGAGTACCCTAGCAGTGAAGGGAGTCCTCATCCTGATTTGGACGATGGCGTCACCTCGTCCCTCGGCCAACTCCCTCTCCAGGATGTTGACCTTGTGCAGGAGGGCGTTGAAGCCGGGATCCCTGGATGAGTTGCCCGCGGGATTGGCGGCAAGCTGTTTGGCCTCCATCTGAGCGAGACTTCGCTCGAGCTGGGCGATAACCTCATGCGGGGGTCCTTGGCGGCCATGGTGGCACCTTGTGTCTGCATGCGTGCTGCGTGAGCCGTGTTGATTTGGTGACGTGCGTCACCTTCATGCAGCTTCTCTTTGCCTTTGTCCAGGCGAGGCCGATCCGCTGTCCGGGATACGGACCCAAAGCTTTCCCTTGGTGAGCCAGGCTCACGTTCACCAATCCGTCCCGCCATCCTCTCCGATGCTGGTCGACGGCGCGTGTCATCTAACCTATTAAACGCTGAGGCTTTTCCACGGGATGGGGTCGGCCCAGCTCGAAGTGGGGAAGCAGAGTCGGAGTGGGATGCCGACGTGCATGTATTGGTCTTCAACCCCTTCGACGTTGCCTATCTTCATGACCAACGGTTGGGGTGGTGGAGGCGGCGGAGTAGTGTTCTCCCCCGTCCTAGGCATGAGTGCGCTGAGGACGGTGGGATTCTGAGCCAGACTGGCTATGATGGCCGATACAACGGCCTGGAGCTGAGGGTCAACAGCGGGAGTAGTATGTTGCCCCGATGCATGGTCTCCCTTCTCCGCGCATTTCTTGTCAAGGCCGATGCGAGCATCTTGCGCGTTGCCGTTGAGCTGAATGCGGAGATCAGCTACGAGGTCGATTGTCTCCTGGAAGATTTCCTCTTCCACCGCCTTCTCGGTCGTAGCGTCTCTTGAGCGCTCCAACCCTCCTGAGCCTCAGGGATCGTCTTGTCGATGAGGTTACGGTTTGACCTTGCTCTTCCCATCTGCAGTTAGCTTGTGCTTTGTAGCGACGAAGGAGGCTAACTTGATTGTTCTAGCTCTCAACGAGAGCACCAAATGATAGAGTATATATTCTAGAGAGAAGTGAGAGCTAGAGAGAAAAGTGTAATATATGTTGTAATAAATGATTTCTCAACCCCTACAACTACTCCCAAGGGGAGTATTTATAGAGGAAATGTGGTCTGGGCTCCCAAGTCTTGGGCTTGGGAGGCTCATTTACAATTGGGCCACTACTGAGCTGAGTACAAAGTATGTGGAAATGACTAAGTATGAAATCCGGCTCTGTGAGCTCTCTGTGACCGACGGGGGTCTGGCCGACAGAGCCACGGCCGACAGAGACACCTGGTTCTCCTGACTTCTGGATCATGTTCTGAGTTGATATCTTTCTGGCCGATGGAGAGCCATCTGGCCGACGGAGGCCCCATTGAGTGACAGATGTGCCTCTTATTCTTCTAAGTATGTGGGTCATGGGATCTAGAACCATATACTCCATCAGACAAATTTTGGGATTGTGACGAAGCAAATTCGTGACAAAGTTGAGCCAGTGATTTTTTTTTTTATTTTGTCACAAGCATATTTCGTGACAAATTCTTACTCGCCGAAAAAAAAATTGTCACGACACTCCCTCATGACAAATTCAGGTTGGTAATTTTTTTAGTTTGTCACGACGTATGTCCGTGACAAAGTCCCAACCGCAAAAAAATGTTTCCGAATTTTGTTTAACTTTGTCACGGAGCAATTCTGTGACAAACTTTCATTAGAATCAATTAAAGTGTTGTCACGGATGTTATCCGTGACAAATATTAGAATTAATACTAAAAATCGTCAATTAAAAATACAGGGTTTTATTTTCGCGAGAAATGTAGAAATTAAAAACTAAATCCTGAATTCGGAATTAAGTTAAATAAAAAAAACATATTGTCATAAAAGCTAATTAAATAAAAGGAACATTAAATGCTAATTAAAAAATGTTATTTTTATAAAGATTACACAATATTGGGATTGGAAGAGTTTTCCTCAGGCATGCTAATGAATTGATTAATATCATCCAGTGGCGGAACTAGGGGGTGAGCCAGTGCCGGCGCTCCCCCTTCTCCGGCGGTGGTTCTGTATATTTATATATATATGTATATATCTCAGTCCCGGTTCAGAAAGTATTCATATATTAAAGTGGAGTCGCTATTTGAACGTATGAGTTGTGATAGTTCAAATGATATGGTGGAGGTTAGGAGAGATCTCTCTACCTAAATGGCCCGGGTTCAATTCTCGTCATTTAATGTCAAGAATAATTCTAAAACTACTTTAAGTTAATATAAGTATTTACCTTTTGTTTAGTATAATAGCATTTTTATTTGAAACACACTACATATACATATATAAAAGTTTCGGATCAAATAAAAAGAGTTCTTATCATGAAAATTGATCGAAAATAAATCTTGTGCATTTAACTTGAGATCCGATGAGTCAAAATCAGTCAATAATGTACTATATTTTATCAAAAACTCGATGACAATTTGATAAATAAATCAAAATTTTCTCTCATTGTGAAAAAGTGTAAAATAAATATCTACGAGTGTACTAAAACGAGTAAAAAATGCATCCGTTCTCATTTTTCACGGGAATGACTCTTTTTATTAGAACCTCACTCTATATGTATTAATAATTATTTTTCACTCGTTTTTATTTTATCCTAATAAAAAATTGTTTTTCAAAAAAAAAATATAAGAGCACACCCTCAAATTATTGTCTGGTTCCGCCGTTGATATCGTCAGTATTGGGTTGAGAGCTTCGATTCTTTCTTGAATTAGAGGCTATGAAGATCGCCGATTCCACTTGAGATCGTAGTACATCGTTTTCCCACTGGAAGTGAGCCATCTGTTCCACCGTTTCATGACAGATTTCTTCTTTCATTGCTTCCATACGTTCGTGAAGCTCCCTCATCAAAGGATTAGTTCCGACCATGATCGATTCCTTTTTTTCACGAATTTCTCACAGATGGTGCCAAATTGATTATGCTAAAAATAAACTAATCTAAGAATATAAATGAAATGAGAATCGAACAAATATTAATCGACAATGGATTGATCAAGAATAAAGAAATGATAATCGCTCAACAATATTGAATAATTCGATTATGATACAAATGACGATCGTTTTACTATCAATAGACCATCACTATGTATTCACGCATACACTCATAAGCATGATAGGGGTTATTTGACTAGTTGAAATAAGCAAAACATGTAATGTGAACTTTTGAAACATAAAGCTGAGTAGTAAGTACGTAGTATTCCATATTCGATCGGGCACATTTGGAGACCGGTCTACTTGTAAAAACATTGAGCCCGTTTCAATTGATGTTAATTAGGTTGTATTGATGGATGGACTGAATGTATGAGTAAAAACACATCCTTCATTAGGTTCTGGTACATAAGACTATATATAAGACTATCATCGGTAGAGGCAATTTACACATCAGGGGGCAGCTGCCTAACGCAATCCCGAAACCAGGTCCAGGCGGCCTCTACAGCTCTACTCCCAAAGTTGCAGACTGCTGAAAATATACAACTGCTGAATACCTTTGAGTTGGAGTTGCCATTGATGAGAAGAACAGGCCGATAATGAAATTCACTTATGGAATAGTAGTAGTAGTATTAGAAATTCACTGCTGAAATTCACTTGTTGGTAATAAGTGAAGGAAGATTTGGGAAATTAGGAGGGTAAATTAGAAATATTATGGAAGAGATATTTGAACAAAGGGGAAGAACTCTTTTATTAGAACAACTCAATTTGCTTGATTTGTTTGATACAAAGTGGAGCTAGGAGACCTCTATTTATACTAGTACAAAGATATCTATATCCTTCTACAATTAATGCATTCTACACAATTCTACTCGACTAATTATAGGAAAATTCTAGACCACAACTTCTAGAGAAGCTCTAAAATTTATTCCTTCTACATTTTTCTATCACTTGGGCCTTCCCAACAACAACTAAAGTAAATATTAATTAGTCCCAAAAAACAAGTTTAATTTTCAACATCCCCCTTAAACTTGTTTTTGTAACTCTGAGCATGATCCTCAACCTTTGAAAATCTTCGTGCTTGAGCGGTTTCGTGAAAATGTCACCGATTTGGGGGACCTTACATACTTTACTTCAACCTCTTTTCTTTCAATGCATTCTCGAATGTAATGATAGCGGGTAACAATGTTCTTACTTTGGTCATAAAATACCGTATTCTTTCCCAATGCTATTGTGGACTTCTTATCCACAAATATTTTCGTAGCTTCCTTTTGTGTCATGCCTATTTCTTTGAATCAATTCCGGAGCCATATAGCATGATAAACTTAAGAGTTGGTCGCAACGTACTCGGCTTCACATGTAGAGAGGGTCACAATAGGTTGCTTCTTTGAACTCCAAGTAAAAGATGTATTACCCATAAGAAAGACAAATCCGGTAGTACTCTTACGGTCATCTTTGATGTAGCGAAGAATTCTCTTGACGGCCTTCCAATGAGAGGTTCTTGGATCTTCCATATACTGGCTAATGAGACCAACTGCGTATAAAATGTCGGGCCTTGTACAAGTCAAGTATTGATGGAGTATATGGGCCTGAGCCCCAGGACCCACATACTCGGAAGAACAGACCACAAGACAACAGAGTGGCGCCCTCGTCGGCCAAGACGCCCCCGTCGGCCGAGAGGAAGCCAACTCAGATTACGGTCCTGAGTCCAAGGGACTCGGGTGCCCTCGTCGGCCGTGCCCTCGTCGGCCGTGCCCTCGTCGGCCGTGCCCTCGTCGGTCGTGCCCTCGTCGGCCACGAAGACCTCCCAGAGTCGGATCCTATACTTACTCATTTGTACAGCCCATTAGAGGCTTTGTATTCGGCCCAGTAGCGGTCCAGTTGTAAATGGGCCTCCCAAGCCCAAGGCTTGGGAGCCCAACCCTAATTTTCTCTATAAATACTCCCCTTGGGAGTAGTTATAGGGGTTACAAAATCATTCTATTGAAGAATATTATTGCACTACTCTCTCTAGCTCTCACTTCTCTCTAGAATTCAGGAGATATACTCTATCATTTGGTGCTCTCGTTGAGAGCTAGGACAATCAAGTTAGCACCCTTCGTCGCTACCAAGCACAGCTAACCACTGATCATGGGGAGAACTAAGTCAAACCGCAACCTCGTCAGCAAAGTCATCCCTGAGGACCAAGAGCCCAGGGAGCACGATGAGGACGCCACGGCCGACCAGGTCGGTGGAGGAGACCTCTTCCAGGAGGCCTTCAACCTCACGACGGACCTCCGCAACCAACTCAACGGCGGAGTCCCCGACGCCCGCCTCGGCCTGGAAAAGAAACGAGCTGAGAAAGCGGACCACGCCCCGGCCCAGCCTACGGCCGCGGCCTCTCCGTCCGTGGATCCTCAGGTCCAGGCCGCACTGTCAGCTATCATCGCCAGCTTGGCTCAGAATCCCACCGTCCTCAGCGCACTCTTGCCAAGGACCGGGGGAAACGTCACTCCACCTCCTCATCCCCAACCACTGGCCGACCAGATAGGCAACAATGAGGGGGTTGTGGCCCAGGACACGACGTCGTCCCACTCCCACCCTGCTTCCCCTCTTCGGCCCGGGCAGACCCCAGCGCGTGGAAAAGCCTCTGCCTTTAATAGGCTAGGTGACACGCGCCGTCGTCCGGTTTCGGAGAGGATGGCGGGACGGATTGGTGATCTTCGTCCTGGCTCGCCAAGGGAAAGTTTGGGGTCTGTGTCCCGGACAGCGGACCAGCCCCGCCCGGACAAGGGCAAGGGGAAGTTGAACGAGGACGACGCGCGTCACCAGATCAACGCGGCTCACAACGAGCGCCGGAGGAACCAGCCGGACGCCGCTGCGGCCGATAGGGACCCCCGGGACGAGGTCATCGCCCAGCTGGAAAGGAGGTTGGCTCAGATGGAGGCCAAGCAGTCGGCCAACGTCCCTACGGCCGGCGCCTCCAACGACCCCGGCCTCAACGCGCTCATGAACAAAGTCAGCGCCCTGGAGAGGGAGCTGGCCGAAGGGCGGGGTGACCCCATCATCCAGGTCAGGACTAGGACCCCTTTCACCAACAGGGTCCTCTCGGCCCCCATCCCTGAGAAATACAGGGGGAACGCCATCAAGTCCTACGATGGCCGATCAGACCCCCAGGAGCACTTCAGCCGCTATCAAAACAACATGCTGATGGTGAATGCGTCAGACGAATACCTCTGCCGTTGGTTCCTCTCTACTCTCGAGGGGCCAGCGTACGAGTGGTTCAACGGACTGCCAGAGGGAGGCATCGACTCATGGCAAGATCTCGCCCAACGCTTCCTCACTCACTTTGCCGGAAGGAAGCGCGCCAAGAAGTATTTCACCCACCTCCTCTCCGTCAAACAGCAGCACGAGGAGTCCCTCCGGTCATTCATCGACCGGTGGACGAGGGAGACAGAGGAAGTCGAGGGGGCCGATGAGCGTACCCTCCTCGCCTTGTACCAGGGAGCCCTCCGCAGCTCCCCGTACGCCAGGAGTCTCATCACTGACCCCCCGAGGTCGTACGCCAAGGCGCTCCAACGCGGAGGCTTGTATGCCGACGCCGACGAGCTCCACAATCACAAGAGAGAGGGGGGCCATCCCCCAAGAAGACAAATCCTTCGCCGGCCTCGGGTCCGTCCCCGGCCGGCCAGGGTGCCCAGGGCCGCCACGGCTCTGGTGGACAAAGTAAGAAAGACCGCCACTGGAGGCCGAGGCTGGAACGGCCGGGGGTAGCCCTCACCCACCCGGTCGGCACCATCCTCGATTATGCCGAGAAGCATGGCCTCATCGAGCAGGCTCCTCGGCCGGCCGAGGAGATCCTGGCTATCCAGCAGGGCGGCATGTACTGCCGGTTCCACAAGAACTCGTCACACAGCACCGACGATTGCATCACACTGAAGAAGGCCATCGAGCGCCTTATTCGCCAGGGGGAACTCTCCCAGTTTGTCAAAGGTGGCCCACGAAAAAACACTTGGGTAAACACCGGCAGACGTGGGGGCGAACCCTCTGCGAAGAAGCGCGAGATTGGTAGGCTCAGCGACGACGAGGACTTCGAGGAGCCTCCGCCGAAGAAGAATCACATCCACCTCATCGTAGGTGGGAACACTGGGGGGGACTCCGCCACTCAGAGAAAGAAATGGGCCCAATCCCTATACATTGGGGAGGTGTCCCACGTTCCCCCCCAGCCAAAGAAGCAGCGGACGGAGGCGATCACCTTCACCGACAAGGATCTGCCTCCGGGTACGGAATCACACAGGGATGCCCTCGTCATCCGATGCGAGATCGGCGATTCCATCATCCACCGTACTTACATCGATACGGGGAGCTCCGTCAATGTGATGTACTTGGACACCTTCAAGCAGCTGAAGCTGGACAGAGCTCTGCTGAAGCCGATCAAGACCCCGTTATCCGGCTTCACCGGGGACTCTATCGACGCCGAGGGCACGATAGTCCTCCCCGTGGAAGTCGGTGACGGCCCCCATCATGCCAAAATTGACATGGAGTTCATGGTGGTCAACCTCCAGTGCGCCCACAACCTAATCTTGGGCCGGCCAGCGCTGGAGGACTTGGAGGCCATCATCTCCATGAAGCACCTATGCTTGAAGTTCCCCACCAATGATGGCATCGGCTACGCCAGAGGAAATCAGAGGATAGCCAGAGCTTGCTACCTCAAGCTGACGAGGCCGGCCGAAAGGGAAGGACAACGGATAGACACCATCACGGCCGCCGTCGCCATGGACGAGGAGAGGCCACATGCGGAGCCGGCCGAGGAGGTCGAGGAAATCCCTCTGGATACCTCCCGGCCGGAGCGGGTTCTCAGGGTCGAAAAGCAACTCCCCCAGGACCAACGAGACGCCATCCTCCTCGTCCTACGGTCATACGCCGTTGTCTTCGCGTGGGGCCCGGACGATATGCCCGGCATCAGCCGCCAGGTGATCACTCACCGGCTGACCGTCGATCCGGCCTCCGCGCCCGTCAAACAGAAGCGGCGCTACTTGTCCGCTGACAGGCGGGACTTCGTCAAAGGGGAGGTCGCCATGCTCCTATCGATCAAACATATCAAAGAGGTGAAGTACCCAACATGGTTGGCCAACGTCGTCCTCGCACAAAAACCGCCGACGTTCAGAATGTGTGTTGACTACACTGACCTGAACAAGGCGTGCCCCATGGACCCGTTCCCTCTCCCCAACATTGATCAGTTGGTGGACGAGACGGCGGGGTGCGAGTTGATGTCGTTCCTCGACGCTTTCAGAGGGTACCACCAGATCTCCATGCACGAAGATGACGCCGAGAAGACGGCATTCATGACCCCAGAGGGAATATTTTGCTACCTCGTCATGGCCTTCGGACTCAAAAACTCCGGCGCCACCTATACTAGGATGGTGGCCAAAATCTTCAGAGCGGTCCTTGGCCGGACGATGGAGGCGTACGTCGACGACATGATCGTCAAGAGCAGGCAGACCACCTCCCATGCCGACGACCTCCGGGAAATCTTTGAAATCATGAAGGAATTCAGGCTCCGCCTTAACCCCAAGAAGTGCGCCTTCGGCGTCCAAGGCGGCAAGTTCCTTGGCTACATGGTCAGCCGGAGAGGCATCGAGATAAACCCGGAGAAGACGCAGGCCATCATCAACATGGAGCCGCCCCGCAACGTCAAGGAGGTACAGCGACTGACGGGGCACCTGGCGGCCTTAAACCGGTTCCTCTCCAGGTCAGCTGAGAGGGCACTACCCTTCTTCCAGATCATGCGCAAGGCAACCAGCTTCAGGTGGACGACGGAGTGCCAGGAAGCATTCGACGAATTGAAAAGGTACCTGTCGTCCCCACCCGTACTCTCCAAGCCCAAAGCCGGCGAAACCCTCTTCCTGTACTTAGGGGTGAGCACGTCGGCCATCAGCTCCGTGCTCATCCGTGAGGACGAAGGGGTGCAGAAGGCCATCTTCTACATCAGCAAGACACTTAGGGAGACCGAGCTCAGGTACTCCCCCATTGAGAAGACGGTGCTGGCCATCGTCCACACCGTGAAGAAGCTGGGGCACTATTTACAGGCCCACACCGTCCATGTGTTGACCCAGTAGCCTCTCGGCGCGCTCATGAGGAGCCCCACTAGCTCCTCGAGGATGGTGAAATGGGCGATCTTCCTCAGCCAGTTTCAAATTGAGATCAAGCCAATGCCATCTATCAAAGGGCAAGCCTTGGCCGACTTCGTCATTGAATGCACAGCAAGGGAGACAGCCGTCGCCAACTCCGGGCCGGAGCCGGACGATACGTGGACCCTGTTCACTGACGGCTCGTCGTCCGCGAAATCATGCGGTGGCGGCGTCGTCCTCATATCCCCTGAAGGATTCAGAGCTTACTATGCCATCTGCTTCAACTTCAGGGTATCCAACAATGAAGTCGAGTATGAGGCCCTCCTCAGCGGTCTCAGACTCGCCGCCAGCCTCAAGGCCAAGCACCTCAGAATCAAGTGCGACTCCAAACTGGTAGTAGGCCAGGTGGAGGGATCGTACGAAGCAAAGGAAGGCCGGATGAAGCAGTACAAACAAGCGACGGAGGAATTGCTGAAAGCGTTTGAAACTCATGAGATCACTCAGATCCCAAGGGCCGAGAACGCCGAAGCCGACATCCTCTCCAAGCTCACCTCGGACACCCCGGAGCACATCTCCCAGTTGGCCAGGATCGAGGAGTTGAGCATGTCCAGTATCCATGCCAGCCCCGTCTTGTGCGTCCACCAGCGACCCGAGGACTGGATCTCCGACATCACCACCTTCATCACAACGGGGGAGTTGCCCCCGGACGAGGAGAGGGCCAAACTTGCCAAACTCAGGGCCCCAAGCTACACCATAGAAGATGGCAAACTCTACAAACGGTCCTACAATGGCACTCTCCTTCGATGCCTGCACCAGGACGAGGCCGATACCGCCATGGAAGAAGTTCATTGTGGCGTCTGCTCCTCGCACCAGGGTCCTTTCAGCATGTCCCGGCGTCTCGTCGTCCAGGGCTTCTTCTGGCCGACGATGGCACGGGACTGCGCTGACCTGGCCAGGAAGTGCACCACATGCCAGGTACTCCAGAAGGCCCCTGGTCGGCCAGCTGTCAACTATGCCCCGGTCAGCACCGCAATTCCATTCTCCAGATGGGGGATTGACCTGGTCGGCCCCCTGCCCAGAGCCGCCGGTAATAACCGCTACATCATCGTCGCCGTCGACTACTTCACCAAGTGGGTCGAGGCGGAACCCTTGGCCAGCATCACGGGGGCCAGATGCCAAAAATTTGTTTACAAGAACATCATTACACGCTTTGGCGTCCCCCAGGAGATTATATCAGACAACGGCACCCAAATCGAGGCAGCCCCTTTCCAGGAGCTCCTCCGGGAGTTTGGGGTGAGGCACCGTTTCTCCTCCGTTGCCTACCCTCAGGGCAACGGGCAGGTCGAGAACGCCAACAGAACAATAATGGAGGGGCTGAAGAAGAACCTCCAGGCCGCAGGAGGTAGTTGGGTCGACGAGCTCCCCAACATCCTGTGGTGCTACAGAACCACGCCAAGGAGGGCGACAGGCGAAACACCTTTCGCCATGTGCTACGGCTTTGAGGCGAAGGCGCCCACGGAGGTAGCCATCCCCAGCCGGCGAGTGGAGCAATATGAGCCTGACACCAACGAAGAGAACATGAAGATTGACCTACATCTGGTTGATGAGAGGCGTGAGCAAGCTTACGTCCGAGCAGAGAACTACCGGCGTCAAGTGAAATCATACTATGACGCCAAGGTACGTTCCCGGGAATTTCAGGTGGGGGACTACGTCCTCCGCCGAAGGGAAGCAAGCCAGCCAACAGAGGGCGGCAAGCTAGCATTGAAGTACGAAGGGCCCTACATCGTCAGTGCCGTGGTCAAACCCGGCACCTACAAGCTTAGACGCCCGAATGGGTCCAATGTACCACGAACATGGAATGTACACCATGTGGTGAAGTTTTATCAGTAATCCGAAGGAGGTGCAGATGGCGAAGCCCTCACCCCTTAACGGGTTACTGATTGAACGCCACCCTCGGCCTCGAGCCACTTATGAATAAAATCACGTTCTGATTTTCTCTGGAATTCAAAGTAAAACATTAGCAGGTGCCCTCGTCGGCCACTTTAGAGCGAAAGGCTCAGGTCTGGCCGACATGGCCCCTCGCATTTGCAGCCTACGAGCGACAAGCTCAGGCACTCCATTGTATTTTGTATCAGCGAAGGGCTCAGGCCTAGCTGAGAGAGCACATCGTCCTGGCCCCGTAAGCCTAGAAGTGAAACACTCAGGTATGGCCGACGATGTCCCCAGGACGAGGGGCCCGCAAACGGCCCACGTCTTGAAACGGGAAGCTCACCGCGTCGTCCACGCGCCAGATCGCAGGACGACAGGCCTGAAATCATGGCCGAGGTGACAAAATCCCAAAACTCAGGGACGGGCAACGACAGCCGTTGGAAACCGACCAAAAGTCTAGCCCGCGTCATAAATAGGCGACGGGACCCGCCCTGAGACCACGGACGTTATAAACGAAGTCCGAACCGGCCGAAGGACGAGCACACCCTTCGGCCGAAGCCTGAAAGAAGGACACCCCCCGAAACAAAAAAAAACAACAAAAATACATGAGGGGAACAGAGGGCAGCCGACGATCGCGCACACTTGCCGGCCTCGAGCAAAGAAAAAAAAATCCCCACAACTCAGGCCCAACTAGGCCAAGTACATATCAGTTGAACACAAGTTTAGTACCACTGACAGGCAGCATGGACGACACGTCCACGCACCACGAGGGAACAATCAAGGCCGATACACACGCCTATGAAACCCTAACCACATCGGTTGGGTGACACGCGAGAGGTGACCTTCATCGGCCATAGTCCTTTGAGGCACCAACGCTTGGTATGAAACAAAGCATCGCAAACCGGAGGATGACTGGGACGAAGCGGGCACTTGTCACACCCGCGAAAGGATCAAGTAATCAAGATGCAACCTCTACTTGCCACCGCACCTCGGATAGCCGACACAGGCACCGGAACCATGACTAGCCGACGAAGGCAGGACCATCTCCTTGGACAAGCTACTCCTTACCCAGCACCCTCATCGGCCACAAGCCAGACCTTGGCCGACAAGGGCACCGCAAAGACGTAAATACCTGACATTTATACTCATGAAATTATCTAAGTACTCAAATGAAGGAATTCTAGCCGAAGCAGGTACCAGTATACTACAAAGCCGTTAACCACCTACACCTCTACATGTGTACTTGTGAAAAATTCAGTCCACAAGACTATGGTGAAGGTGCCCTTATCGGCCAGAACACAGGGTTACAAGCCGACAACGGCCCTGGCTAAAACACCTGGGATGAATCCAAGGCCAGGACGATAAGGACGCCAACGCCTGGACGGAACGGACACTGCGGTCAGGGCTAAAAAGGGAAGCACTTAAAAGGAATCAAAAACACTTAGGAAATTTTGTGAAAAAATCCTAAGTGTTATGATGGCAAAGGAACACCGGTCAAGCCGACCAGGCCACCAGGCCGAAAGGGAAACACCTAAGTGGATCCCAAAACACTTAGAAAAATTTTGAAAAATTCCTAAGTGTTATGAAACTACGTCCAAGCCGATCAGGCCACTAGGCCGTAAAGACAGGAGCTACATGGACCCAAAAAACACTTGGGGAATTTTCGAAGCAAAATCCTAAGTGTTATGACAGTAAAGCAAAGAGGCATAGGCCGACCAGATTACTGGACGGGAAGGCCAACCTCATGGACGTAGCGGACACTCGCGGGTGACCCAAGTTATGACTTGATACTTAGACAATTTACAGAATTGAAATGACAAAGCAAACAAGCACACAAAGGATTCAAGGCCGAAAAGGACAGCAAAAATTTCTTCAATTGATAAACTTCATTACAATTGGGGGGCACTACGGCCTTTACATAATTTGGCAACAAATGAAAAGCTAACTACGGTAAGGACTAGCCGATCAAGCCTCCGGGGCTGGCTCTTCAACCTCGTCGGCCCCCTCCTCATCGGCCTCAGCTTCCTGGCCAGCAGCGGCGCTGGTGGCATCGTCTAAGAAATCAAATTCCGTATAATCCGGCTCACCAAGGCCGGAGCTCTCTATGGGGGATTCCCGCTCCGACAGCGGAAGCTTGGCCTGCTCTTCGGGATCCTTCATCAGCTTTGGTAGCTTCAGGTTCCGCCTAGCCCATCCAGATGTGTAATTCATGGCCTTCAACGCCCGGGACAGCCGCCGGCACAGGAGCCTTTGCATCCGCTCCTGGCCCAGGTTGTAGTACACGGACATCTCCCGGCTGAAATAATCCCGGCCGGCAGGGGAATTCATCCCCCAACTCTCCAACCTGGTGGCCACCACCTCGTAGCACCAGGGGAGCCTCTCATCGGCCTTCCACCCCTCGGCCAAGAACTTCTCGACGGCCTCATCGGCAGCCCTTACGACGGCGGTCTCGGCCTCAGCCTTCGTTTTGGCGGCCTCCTCGCTCCAGCGCCTCTCGGCCTCAAGCGCCCTGCGGGACTCCTCGAGCTCCCTTCTGCTCTCCTCGAGCTTGGCAAGGGCATCGTCCCTGGCTGCGACGGCTTCATCAGCTTTGGCCTGCAGCGCCTTGGCATCCTCCCGGAGCCGGTCAAGGCAAGCAACCGCCTCGTCGGCCGAGGCAGCCTTCTGCTCCAGCGCTTGCAGGCGGGCAATCTCCCAGTACTGCCTCTTATGGCTTTCCATAAGCATGAAGGCACTCTGCAGAAGAAAAACTAAGGTCAGGCAAAAACTCTACATAGACGAAGAAAGACAAGGATATAAGGACAATCACTTACTTGGACGAGGAGATCCATGCCGCCCTCATAAATCTTCGGGTCCTCGAGCTTCTTCAAATGAGCCCGATCTTTGGCCGGCATGGCCTTGGCCAGGACGACGTGGCCGGGGACGAGCTCATTAAACACGCCCCCGCCGACGGGGTACTCTATCACTTTCTGATAGGTGGCACCAGCAATCTCCTTGCCGGCCCTCTGCGTCCGTGGTTCCTGGACGAGAGGAAGCGCTGGGGCGGCATCATCAGCAACAGTAAGGTCCACGACGGGACCACCATCGCCCACGCTGGGGACAGTAAGCGTGCCGGCCTCACTAGCCGGAGAAGGGGAAGGAGCCCTCTTCGTCTTCTTAGAGACGCTCACGCCGGCCTCGGTCAACTTTTTCTAGCCGTCAGTGGCCGGTCTCTTTTTCTTGGATGGGGCAGGCTTTGGGGCCGCATCTGCAGTAGCCCTGCTCACACCGGCCGCGGCACGCCTGGCCGCTTCGGCCGCCTTAGCAGCAATCTCCTCGGCCGCCTTGGCCTTAGCAACGGCCATTATGGAACGCCGGTCCATGACAAAGTCTACAAAGGGAAAACAAACAGATTAGCAAGGCAAAGGACAAAAACGTAAAGACAGAAAGCCAAAGGAAAATTACCATCGGCCTCAGCAGGAATGCCCAAATCCGGGCCATCGGCCTCCTCAAAGGTGGTGGTCATCCTCGGCCAGAGTTGGAGGTCATCCTCCTTATCTCCATACAAGTGATATCTGAAGAAGCCGAGGGCCGTCATCTTGTATTCAGTGACGTAATCTTTCACGCTCCTCGGCCCCCCTTCCAGGAAAGCCTCCACATGAGCGTCCAAAATAGAGCTCTTCGGCGGGTCATGAAGATTGAACCTCCCGGTATGGTCGAGGGAGGGGAACTCGGTGCCACTCTCACCAATGGACACAAACACGAACTTGCTCTTCCACCCATGAATGGACGTAGGCAAATCCGTGAAGCTCCTTTTCCTCGGCAGCTGTTGAAGAGTAGCATAGGCCGCACAGTTCTTGTGGCTTCCTCGGCCGATTTGGTACAAGTTCATGAATAAGGTCGTGGTCGGCCTGTAGCCCAACTCCTCACACCGAAGCAAGAAGCCCACTATCAAGGAATAACTGTTCGGCGTCAGCAAGGCCGGAGGAAGCCCCACCATGTCCAGATACTCAGTGACGAAAGGGTGAAGGGGGAACCTCAACCCCTTAGCAAAACTCATCGGGTATACTCCGAAGTATCCCGGTGGCGGAAGTAGAACATGGTCCGTCGGCCTGGGTGCCCTAACCCGCCCGAACGGCCCCACGTACATCTGGGCGACAAGATAGTCGGTCGCACTGCTCTCCGGCTTGATCAGGAATATGTTGGTGAGGTCCAAGTAGGAGAGGCCCGGCCCATTCTTCGGCCTCCTCACCCTCTTCGGCTTAGCGTCGCCCTTCACGGCAGATACCGGCCTCGGGCACGGAACGGCAGCAGAAGTGGACGCCCCGTCCACCGCTCGGGACGCGCCTACGTCCTCACCCTCTGAAGAGGAGGCGGACTCCTCGTCCTCGATCTCCTCGTCCATCAGCTCTCCGGATTTGTAGGGGCTCAAACGCTCTATCTCCTCTTCAAACTCCTCGAGCACCTCGTAGTCAAGGGACCTCGTGGAGGGCTGGTCGTCGTAGGGGTAGTAGTCCTCGTTCAAGCTCTTCATTACTACTTTTACGGACTTAAGGAGAACAACTTACGATCTAAAGGTGTTTAAACGCCTAACACTAGATCAACTACTTACGGAGAAAAATATGAAAAGTGAGGAAGATCGTGATGAACACTAACCTCAAACAACGAAGAACACGAAGAACAGGCTTGGGAGTTTATCTCTCTAGAAAATCGGCCAGCACTTCGACAAATTCAGAATGCAAATGTGATTCTTCGTCGGAGGGGAAGGGGTATTTATAGACCCCCCCACCAACGGTCACTACACGTGGCACTCACCCAATGGCCACATCAACGGCCACCACTGGGGGGCCACCACGTCACCAACGGGCCAGGACCAACCCATATCAACGGCCCACCGGCAAATCAGACTCTACGGCCTACACACACTCAGCGGCTTTACAACTGCCAGCAAGCGCCCACAACGTCCCACTTGCTCACCAAGATCACGAATGCCAAACAATAAGCGGATGACAACGGCCAGGAACGTAACGGCCACAGAACAAAGGGGACAAATAGCCCACAGCCTTCGGCTCCTCGTAATAACCCTTGATGATAACTCTCTACAAGCGATCTGCGCACAAGGGTTCTCCCACAGGGTTACCTTGGCCAGAAAATCGCCATGAGAGTTGGATTCAGGGGGACTACGGCGAGACCGCTTCGGCCAGGGACTCAAGCAACTCCTTTCACCCCTCACACTCTTCGGCCTGAAGCAGTGGGGGACTGGGGGCTACACCGGCCTCAACGAAACAAAAAAGTGCGAACAAAGTAGCCACAAAGCATGGCCACATCGTCCTCCGCCAACAATTAATCTTAACGGGCTCTTCGGCCAAAAAACACGAAGGCCAACCAGCAACGGCCAAAAGGAGTGCGCAAACACCCTCATCGGCCACACAAAGAAAATGAGGCCATCGTCCTCAAAGCAAGGAACAAACCCAACAGCTTCACCGGCCCAAACAAACTTCAACCACCACTTTGCCGAAAGGGAAAGCGCGCCTTCAACGTCCACCATTAAAAGAAGGACACTCATCGTCCCGAAACAAATTAAGGAAACAACGGCCTCCCCGCCACAGCGAGGAACAGGTAACGGCCAAGGAACAGAACAGGATCACCAAAGAGGAAACAACGCCAACGCCGCAACGGCTAACGGCCTGGAAATGCCCGCGTCGGCCGAAAGCAACAAAGCACAGAAATCTACTCTCCTTCACTTCGTCTACGTCTCAGCTTAGAGAGTGGGGGACTCCTGATGGAGTATATGGGCCTGAGCCCCAGGACCCACATACTCGGAAGAACAGAGCACAAGACAACAGAGTGGCGCCCTCGTCGGCCAAGACGCCCCCGTCGGCCGAGAGGAAGCCAACTCAGATTACGGTCCTGAGTCCAAGGGACTCGGGTGCCCTCGTCGGCCGTGCCCTCGTCGGCCGTGCCCTCGTCGGCTGTGCCCTCGTCGGCCACGAAGACCTCCCAGAGTCGGATCCTATACTTACTCATTTGTACAGCCCATTAGAGGCTTTGTATTCGGCCCAGTAGCGGTCCAGTTGTAAATGGGCCTCCCAAGCCCAAGGCTTGGGAGCCCAACCCTAATTTTCTCTATAAATACTCCCCTTGGGAGTAGTTATAGGGGTTACAAAATCATTCTATTGAAGCATATTATTGCACTTCTCTCTCTAGCTCTCACTTCTCTCTAGAATTCAGGAGATATACTCTATCAAGTATCATAAGCTCCCAACTAAGCTCTTGAACATTGTGAGCTCCACCTCTTCATAATCGATGCCGGCTCTTTGGATGTACCCTTTCGCAACCAATCTTGCTTTGTACCTTTCAACTTCCCTCATGTCATTCTTCTTTTCTTTAAACACTTATTTTGCACCAATTGCTTTGTGCCCTTTGGGTAAGGTGACCAATTCCCACGTATCATTTTTCATGATGGCATTCATTTCTTCATCCATGGCTTCCCTCCAATTCTTGTTGTTAGTCGCTTCTTCAAAACCTATTGTTTCACAATTGGCAATAAGACAAAACAATGTTAGATCATTAATATTTTCAGCTACCTCATATAGCTCTTGTATGCTCCTTAAGCGAGGCGGCCTTTCATTTGAGTTGTCTTCACTCGTGGATCCTTCTTGCTCGGGTGATGGTGGAGGTAGACTCGTGGGCTCTTCATGGGATAGCTCTAGCTCTTCTTCTTCTTCATTGTAGTAAGGCAAGAAATTGTAGTCTTCTTCCTTTTGAGTCCAATCCTAAGTGTTCTCTTCATCAAAATCAACTTTGCGGCTAACCACAATTTTTCCATTGCTTAGATTGTATAACTTGTACCCCTTTGCTCTTGCATCGTATCCAATAAAGATAAACTTCTCACTTTTATCATCCAGTATGCTTCTTTTTTTATCCGGCACATGAGCATAAACAAAACTCTCAAAAACTTTCAAGTGGGCAATTCCGGGCTTTCTTCCAATCCATTAGAAGAATAACTCAAACTTTAAAAAGGTAATAAAATACAATAAATGCTTAAAATTTATAAAAGATGAAAAGTATAAATAATTTATTCATTTTTAAAAAATATGCAAACTAAAAGGATAAAGTGTACAAAAAATCAAAAACTTATAGATTAAAAATATATAAAAACTTAATTTTTTGAAACCAAGATTAAATAAGATAAAAAAGTTTTGAAATTATTTAAAATTATGAGGATTAATTATAAATATTTATGAAAGACTAATTTTATTTAAATTGGTATAAATAAAATTATAAAAAATCTACAATTTCAAATATTTTTTTTGAAAAGATAAAATATCAAATACCTATAAAAAGGTGAAAAGTCAAATTAAATTTTGTAAAAACAACTAAAATAGAAAATAACATAAAATTTTATAATATTCAATAAATTAAAATAAAACTAAACTTAAAAAGGTAATAAAGTACAACAAAAACTTCAAATTTGTAAACTATGAAAAGTATAAATAATGTATTCTGTTTTTAAAAAATATGTAAACTAAAATAAAATTTATATAAGACAAAGTGTACAAAAAGTGAAAAACTTATAAATTGATAAAGTATAAAATCTAAATTTTTAAAACCAAGATTAAATATTATTAAAAATGTTTTGAAATTATTTAAAATTTAGATTAGTGATTATAAATATTTATGAAAGTTTAATTTTACTTAAATTGGAATAAATAGAAATTAAAAATATCTAAAATTTTCAAAAAAATGAAAAAAATTTAAAAATCAAATAAATATAAAAATATGAAAAGGCAAACTAAATTTTGTAAAACCAATTAAAATATAAAATACCATTCTTAAAATTTAAATCAATAAACAAAAATAAACTAAAGCTCGTACAAATTGTAGAATTTGAAAATAAAAATGGGAAAAGTAACGAAAATATAAAATAAAATAAAAAAAACTGAAAAAATAAAATATACAGAGTATAGTTTTTTTTGTAATATAATATTTTAAAAATAATTAAACAATTTAAATATTTTTCTTGTTGCAAATTGTTTCATGGTGTTTCTGTTTGTTGATTACTTTAATTATTTTTTGTTTTTTATTGTTTCTTTTTGTTTATTCATAAATCAAAATTTATCATTTTAGGTTCTTTTTTATATAGCTATATATATCTGATTTTTTATCCAAATTGCTAACTAATATAAAGAATAATATACAACGCGATACAACAAAATGCAACACATACTTTTTAATCCCTTGCATAATAGTAATTTTTTTAACAGAAGTAAATTAGATACTCTTTGTTGGAGTAATTGGACTGATAAGAGGTCGGTCCAATGCCCCATAAGGAGAAGGGATCAAGAGTAGCAAAGACCCAAAACTCGCTCGGCCCAGCCTGGGTGGCACACGCTGCGCGGCCACAGTACCTTGCCTCGTTGGATCAATGAGACATGATGGCCTCGATGGGAGCGCTCGGCATGCGCCGCGTGGTGCCACTACCTTTTGTCTCAATAGGGCCAATGAACATGAAGACCTCAGTTAGATCTGCTTTGATGTTCATTGACTTAGTAAAGGCATATGATATGGTGCCTAGAGAAGTCCTTTGGCGAGTCTTAACTAGAAAAGACATATCACATAAGTATATCAATATCATCATGGATATGTATGAGCCTGGTACTACAAGTTAACTGCTCGCACTACTGTAGGGAGGACCGCAGAGTTCCCTATTACTATCGGAATGCATCAAGGATCAGCTCTGAGTCCTTTCATATATGTTATAGTCATGGATGAACTTATGAAGTCAATTCAAGAAGATATATTGTGGTGCATGATGCTTGTCAATGAGACGCACTCGGGTGTTAAAGCAAAGTTGGAAGTATGACGACAAGCATTGGAGATCAAGAGTTTCAAACTAAGCTGAAGCAAAGACAGAGTATATGCAGTGCAAGTTTAGTGGAGGTAGAAGTATAAGTAACATTGAGATTATTCTTGATGGTAAGGAGATACATGTGTGTGATATGTTCTGTTACTTAGGCTCCATAATTCAGAACGATGGGGAATTAGATGGAGATGTATCCCAGAGAATCAGAGCTGAGTCGATGAAATGAAAGAGTGCATCAGGATTTATATGATGTTCTTCATAGTGATGTTATAAGGCAGTAACCATTGGCGTAGTTCACATGATGTTGATGGTGCAAGCTGATGCTAACACTTTTGAAAAACATGTTGCCCCCACAAAACAGGTTACTTCTACTAGAGATAATGAAATAATTTCCGATTCTAGTGAAATTTTTACTACTCAAGCCCCGAACTTGTCCAATGTTGATATTCAATCTGAGGACCACAATGCTTTGCCTACTTTTTCTGATATTAGAAATAATCACGCTGCCGAGGAGGAATGCTCCTAGGGATTTACTCAGGTAAGAAAGCGGAGAAATAAATTAAAGTGCAATGTTGACGGCAAATTATACCGTGCAATCGGCGCACCGTGAGTATGGTGCGCCCGGTTGCAAAACGACGTAGCATCCTTGTTTTTTTTTTGCTTTTGTTGTTAAAAAATGATGATAACTTTTTTATTTTTGATCCGATTTTTATAAAATTTATATCAACATTTTTTATTTTTCATGATCTTTCAAATGAGACCAATATTGCTTATGTAATGTTAAGAAATTATCGAACTATTATATTAATGAGTATTGGATTATAAGGAAAATCGAATCTGTTTAGGAGATGATAGGTTTGTGAAATAGAAGATTGAATCTGTTTGGGAGTGGATCAGTGGCCTCAGTTATATTTGATAATACATTGAGTTACATCTTTTTATGAACGAGTTACATCTTTTTATAAGCAAGTTACATTTTTTTATAAGCAAGTTACATATTTTTATAAGCAAGTTACATCTTTTTAAAAGCGAGTTACATATATATAAACACGAGTTGCATTTGACATGCCTGAACGCGACTTACATATATTTACACGTAAAGTTACATATTTTTACACGTAAAGTTACATATTTATACACGCGAGTTACATATTTATACACACGAGTTGCATTTGACCTGTCTGAACGCGAGTTACATATTTTTTTACGTAAAGTTACATATTGTTACACGTAGAGATACATATTTATACACACGAGTTGCATTTGGCCTGACTGAACGTGAGTTACATATTTTAACACGTAAAGTTACATATTTTACACGCAAATGTTAATATGTTAAAATTACATAGGCAATATTGGTCTCATTTGAAAGATCATGAAAAATAAAAAATGTTGATATAATTTTTATAAAAATCGGATCAAAAATAAAAAAGTTATTACCATTTTTTAAAAACAAAAGGAAAAAAAATATAAATCCGTATATCGGTATACGGTGCTCACCGTATACCGGTCGTACGGTATAGGCACTGAATGTTGACACATTGACCACCGTCCAAGACGTCACACAACTATTCTATGAAATGGGTTACACTTCACACCCCATCCTCACAAGAAGTCAATCCCGAGGACCCTGTGATGAATTAGACTATATACTTATACCCCATCAATGTGAGGCTCGACTCACCACACAAACTGGCAGCGACACTCAAACATTTTAAAGCATCTCTTCCGGAGGCCAAATTTTACCGACCCTATCTGCAGAAGGCGATAAAGTTCCACAACAAGTTCAATAAGAATATATCAGCTACAGTTGGAATCCCTACAAAAGACTTCAAGTGCTAATGTATCTCTTTATTTTAAATATTTTCATTGTATCACTTGTATCCTTAAATCCCTTGTACCTTTAAACTTCTATCAATAAAATTTGGGAAGTGTTCCCGGCACTTCCTCCACTTGTGGTTTGTTGAGGGACAAAAAAAAGTGTAAACTTATTATGTAGTTTACTCCATATTTAAACTCCATATGTATGTTGGAGTACATGTTGTATGTGGATTCGAATTAATTAATGTTGTATCAATCATCTTTCATTTGGAAGCAGCATTTGCTTTATTTTTTGGATATGGTTTATATTTGTATTAAATATGAAATTAAATAAATATATAAAATATTACAAAAACATAAAAAACGGCGACGGTTTTTATGTAAATAAACGCCGCCCATTTTAATTTAATTATGTTCTTAATATATAGAGGGAATTCCCTAAATAGGAGTAAAAGAGTTTTGAAATTCCAAAATAGAAGTATCATGTTTTTTATTCTTTGAATATGAGTAAATTTTTGCCTAATTTGGCATTACTAGGCTTTAAAACATGACATTTTTTTTCAAACTTGGCAGATTACTCCTATTCAGGGTATAAAAAACATGATACTCCTATTTTGGAATTTCAAAACATTTTTGCTCCTATTTAGGGCAATTTCTATAATATATATAGCATATGCGGTGATTCTTTATATACTTGTCGCGCTTTAATTGATGATATTTTAAAACGTGCGGTAGTTATTTGTAGTAAACAGCAGCATATTTATTTAATTATAGTGTTTTATTTTATTATCGGCGGCATGTGTCAAATTTACTTCAGATGTTTTGCGACGGTTAAAACCGCTATGCATATATAGGGTCTGTTTGGATAATAGCGGATTCATGAAATCGCTGTTTTTTTTTAACTTGAAACCGCTGCTTTTAGCAGCGGGTGGGTGCGGATCCGCCGATAAACAAACAGCACCATAGCCTTAAAAACTCGTATCGGGTATGGATTTTTCCCCTATTGCATAGCCTACATGGAGTATTAGTTTTCATTGTGCACCTAAATAATTCCATATATATAATCAAAATAAAAGCAATGAACAAAAATATGACTATAGTAACTTTAGGGCAAGGCTGAACCTGTATACGAGGCCAAGAAGCGATTGCCTCAGGGCCCACAAATTTGGGAAAAAGCCAGGGCCCACAAATATACTAGCCAACCTTATATATATGTATGTGTATTAGTGTATATATACTACACGTATAAATACGGAGTATATAACGTGCAACTGGTGCATGGTGAGTATCATGCACCCATTTGATATTATTTTCTCTTTTTAAAAAAATGGTAATAACTTTTTTATTTTTGATCCAATTTTTATAAAATTTATATCAACATTTTTTATTTTTCATGATCTTTCAAATGAGACCAATATTGCCTATGTAATTTTAACATATTAACATTTGCGTGTAAAATATGTAACTTTACGTGTTAAAATATGTAACTCACATTCAGTCAGGCCAAATGCAACTCGTGTGTATAAATATGTATCTCTACATGTAACAATATGTAACTTTACGTAAAAAAATATGTAACTCGCGTTCAGTCAGGTCAAATTCAACTCGTGTGTATAAATATGTAACTAGCGTGTATAAATATGTAACTTTACGTGTAAAAATATGTAACTTTACGTGTAAATATATGTAAGTCGCGTTCAGGCATGTCAAATGCAACTCGTGTGTATATATATGTAACTCGCTAATAAAAATATGTAACTTGCTTATAAAAAGATGTAACTTGCTTATAAAAAGATGTAACTCGCTCATAAAAAGATGTAACTCTGATGGAGTATATGGCCCGGGAACCCCCGACCCACAGACTCCTACTACTCCAATAAAGGCCCAACAGGCCCAGAAAGCACAACAGGCCCAAATCACAGCGCCCAGAGTACCAAGCAGCCCACAATGCGCACCAGGGGTGCCTTCGGCCTCCTGGCCGAAGGCTCTAACTCTCACAGGAGGGCCAAGACAGCAAAACAAAGTTACTGGGAAAAACGGTGAAAATCAGTAGCCCTCGGCACCTGGAGCCCTCGGCACTAAGGGGGTCCCCGGTGCTCAGAGCCCTCGGCTAGTCCTCTACAGCCGAGGGCACCTTTCCCGACATGATATTCGTGCCACATGCGTACAGATCACCATACCCTGTACAACGTCCCATCCAACAGCCGCATTAAATGCGGCCACATGCGGTTCCCAGTGCCAACCAATTGAGATGACCTCTCGGCCAATAGACGCTTGACACGTGTCCCTGTCCGGCATTTATTGCTACTATAAATAGCACCCCATTTCCCCATTTGTAACCAAGTCATAACACGCTGAAAACACTGAACACTCTCCAATATACTTTCTCTCTCTATACTTACTTGCTCTGACTTCTCTCTTGTTATTCCCCATAAAAAACCCTCGGATAAGCTACCCCCCGGGTACACTATCCATCATTTGGTGCTCTCGTTGAGAGGTCGAACAATCAAGTAAGAAACCCTCCCCCTCGACCAAACACAAAAACACCCATCTAAAATGGTGAGAACAACTCGTGCCAACTCCAAGAATGTAGAGGACAGGAACCAGGCCCTCGGCGAGGTCGACGTCCCCGAAGCCTCCAGCAGGGCTCCCGGGGGCGGCGTCATCGCCGGGTTGGACCAGACGGCTGTCGACCTACGCCAGCAGATTCAGCAAAATGCCCCCGACGCCCGCCTCGGCATCGAGGCCAAAAAGAAGGACCGGAGCAAAAATCAAATTAGCCCTCCGGTCATCACCATAGACGTACAATCGGCGCTCTCCGCCTTCATCCAGACGCTCACCCAGAACTCGGGCGCCTTCGGCACTTTGGTTCCCCTCCAACCCAAGGTGGGGGAGAATATTATGCCTCCCCTCATCCACGACCCCTCGGCAACCCGGTCCTCCGGATGGGGAACTCCGAGGGGGTCGTGGCCCAAGATACGGCCTCCCAGGAAGTCCAGTCCCGGGACCGCCACAACGTGAACAAGGAACAGCTTCGGACCTCCGCCCTCGAGAGACTCGGAGGGGCACAAGACCGCCGAGGGGTCCAAGACCGCCTCGGGGGGAAGGCGTTCCAAAGGCCTCAGGAAAGTGGCGGGTCCGTCTCCAGGGCCAATGAAAGGCGTCCCCCTCAGGACAAAGGCAAGGCACCTCTCCATGTCGACGACGCACGCCATCAAATCAATCAAGCCCACTCGGCCCGGGTCCATTCGCAGGGGGCGGAGGCCCTCCCGAAGGACCCCCGGGACGAAATCATCACGGCCCTCCAGCGCCGGCTTGACGAGATGGAGGCCACTAAAGCCCACGCCACCACTTCTGCCCCTCATACAGACATCAAATATGAGGCAATGATGGCCAAGACGGAAGAAATGCAGAAGAAGATAGCTGAGGGCTCCGGGGAACCCACCATACAGCTCCGGACCCGGACGCCATTTACCCCAAGGGTATTGGCTGCCCGGATCCCGGAAAAATACCGAGGGCAGTTCATCAAGCCCTATGACGGAAAGACTGACCCCCAAGAGCACTATAGCAGGTATCAAAACAACATGATGATGGTGGGGGCATCAGATGAATATTTGTGTCGCTGGTTCCTCTCCACCCTAGAGGGGCCAGCTTACGAATGGTTCAATCGATTGCCCGAGGGCTGCATTGACTCATGGCAAGAACTCGCCCAGCGATTCTTGACGCAATTTGCGGGAAGGCGCCGCACGAGAAAACACTTCTCCCACTTGCTAACAGTGAGGCAGAAGGAGGAGGAGATCCTTCGGGACTTCCTGGAGCGCTGGAGGACGGAGGCTGACAAAGTTGATGGCGCTGACGACGGGACCCTCCTAGCCCTCCTCCAAATAGTACTCCGCCCTGGGAACTTCTCAAGGAGCCTCATCATCGAACCCCCCCCCCCCCCGCGATTATATAAGGGCCCTACAACGGGGGGACCGGTACGCCGAGGCCGAGGAGGTGGAGAAATGCCACCATGTCCCAGACCAGCAACGCCCTCGGCCAGAAGACAAAGGTAACCGGGGGCCGGGGGCTCCCCGCAATCATCCCAGGGATTCTGCCCCCACCGGTGATCATCCCCGGCATGGCCAAGCCAAGCCCGGGGGAAGCTACAAAGGGAACCCGAGGGCTTGGGCACAGCCTGTCCTCCTGGAGCACCCTCGGACACCATTGACGCACCCCGTCAGCGTCATCCTAGATTTTGCTGAGGAGAGAGGCTCGTGGAACGAGATTCACGCGCGCCCTCAGAAGTATTTGCCATCAATCCAAACTACCCCTACTGTCGTTTCCACCGACACCAGGGGCACAGGACCGATGGTTGCCATCAGCTGAAGACGGCCATCAAGAGGTTGATACAAGCTTGCCATCTGTCCCAGTTTGTCCAGGGCCCTCAGCAGCAAGCCCCCCTCATCAGGGGCCACCCCGAGGGCAAACTGCGAGAGCAAATGCATGGGTCAACCCCAACACCATCCCCCTCGGCAAGAAGAGGGAGATCTGAAATATGGAGGAAGAGGAGGAGGAGTACCCCCGGTACCAAGAAAAGAAACGCCACATTCTCATGATCATAGGGGGAAATACCAGGGGTGATTCTACGAGTCAATGAAAGAAGTGGGCTCAAACACTTTACGTGGGGGAAGTCACTCATATGCCCCCAGTAAAGCGGATGAGGGAGGAGCCCATTGTCTTCACTAACGTTGATCTCCCCCCAGTATCCTCCCCACACAGGGATGCCCTCGTCATCCGCACAGAGATCAACGACACCATTATTCACAGAACTTACATTGACACGGGCAGCTCCGTCAATGTAATGTACCTCAGCACCTTCAGAGAGCTGCATCTGGAGAGGGGGTCCCTTCGGCCCATCAAGACCCCTCTTGTCGGCTTCACCAGCGACACCATTGATTCCGAGGGGGTCATAACCCTCCCAGTAATCTTCGGCGACGGCCTCCATAGAGCCAAGCTCGAAGTGGAGTTCGTCGTCGTCAACATCGATTGCGCCCACAACATCATCCTCGGACGGCCAGCCCTCGAGGACCTCGAAGCCGTCATCTCTATGAGGCACCTCTGCCTCAAGTTCCCAACCGAGGGGGGAGTCGGTTACTCAAGGGGGAACCAAAAGCTTGCTCGCGCTTGCTACCTTCAAGTTACGAAGAAGGTTAGCAGACGGAGTTCCGCGTTGACACCATCACCGGAACTGTGGAAGCGGAAGAAAGGAGGCCGAGGGCTGAACCAGCCGAGGAGGTAGAAGACTTCGCGCTCGATCCGGCCAAACCGGAGAGAGTCGTGAAGATTGGAGCCAAGCTCCCCGAAGATTTGAAGACCGACATTATCAGCGCCCTCCGCGCCTACTCCATTGTTTTTGCATGGGGGCCGGAGGACATGTCGGGGATCAGCCGAAGGGTCATCACCCACCGCCTCTCGGTGGACCCTTCGGCCAAACCAGTACAGCAGCGGAGGAGACCCCTCTCGGCCGAGAGGAGGGAATTTGTGAAGAAGGAGGTCACCATGCTCCTCTCTATCAGGCACATCAAGGAGGTAAAGTACCCCTCATGGCTGGCGAACGTAGTCCTCGCACAGAAACCGCCCTCATTCCGCATGTGCGTGGACTACACGGATCTCAACAAGGCGTGTCCCATGGACCCCTTTCCTTTGCCAAATATTGATCAACTTGTGGATGAAACCGCGGGGTGTGAAATCATGTCATTCCTCGACGCATTCCGCGGATATCACCAAATATACATGCATGAGGAAGACGCTGAAAAAAGGGTGTTTTACCAAAATACGGGATTCATCAACATCTATTGCCAAAAAACGGGGAAAAAACTAGGTTTTCCCAAAAAGCGGGAGTCGGAATTGGGTGTTCCGACCAGAGGAAAGGTTTAAAAAAACACCTCTCCCTCCAGTCGGATGTGTGACTTCCGACCAGGATTTTTTTTTTGTTTTTTTAACTCCTTGTTAATTCCTTATTGTTAAAGCTTTCATTTTAATAGTTTTTTAAAAGTATTGTTAATTCCTTATTCTAAATTCCGAATTAAAAGTTGTTTTAAATTCTTGGCATATTTTTTAAAATGAAAATTATGAATTTTGGTTTTTAAATTTTTTTGATTGCTTAATATTATTTTTTGATATTAATCCGGAAATAGTAAATCCCAACTTAAATCCGATATAGGGATTTTTAAACAAAATAAAAAATTGGTTTTACTCCTGTCGGAAGTCCCAATTCCGACGAGAGGATTTTTATTAGAAGTTTTATATATTGCGAATGAATTACAACGAAAAAAAATCAATAAAAAATATAAAAAGAATTGGTAAATCCGACAAGGGGAAATTAGAAATTAATAATTAATAATTTGAGTTAAATTTGAGTTTAATTAATCGAAAATGTTAAATTAATAATTTTAAAATTCCATCTATATGTTAAGTAAATCATTGTCAATTTTACAACTCGTGTTCATGATATAGGCTGATTACATTTCAAATGATTGTATCCCTACTGGGTCGAATAGGGGTTTTTATGATCCAAGGCTAAAAAATGTGAATCACAAGTGTGCATATTAAAATTTCATCTATATATTAAGTAAATCATGGTCAATTTCACAATTCGTGTTCATGATATATGCTAATTGCATTTCAGAAGATTGTATCCTTACCAGGTCGAATTGGGGTTTTTATGATCCGGATCTAAAAAATGTGAATCACAAGTGTTAAATTTTATTTGATTATATTTTTTATCTAATAAAATTTTATCTGATTATATTTTTCTGATTAAATTTTATTTGATTATATTTATCTGATCAAAATCTTAAGCCATAAAAAATGAATTGAATTGGTAGGTGGAAGTTAGATTTAGGTGATTAAACTTTATCAAACTTTACACTTTGAGCAGTCTCGTATTAAACTTTACACTTCCTTATTTGCTTTATTTGGCAAACAAATCTATACCAAACAGTGTCAAACAGTGTCAAACAGTGCCAAACAGCGTACTGTACAGTAAAGTCAAATTTATTTCCTTAATATATGTGAAGTCAAAGTGTAAAGTTTAATAAGGACCGGAGGGGGTAACAAGTATGAATATTAAAATTCCATATATTTGTTCAGTAAATCATTGTCAATTTTACAACTCGTGTTCATGATATAGGCTGATAACATTTCAAATGATTGTATCCCTACTGGGTTGAATTACGGTTTTTATGATCCGGGTCTAAAAAATGTGAATCACAAGTGTTAATATTAAATTGTCATCTATATATTAAGGAACTCGTGGTCAATTTCACAACTCGTGTTCATGATATAGGCTTATTGCATAAAATTCGAATGATTGTGCCCTTATTGGGTCAAATTGGAGGTTTATGATCCAGGTCTAAAAAATGTGAATCACAAGTATGGATATTAAAATTCCACTTATATGTTAAGTAAACCATTGTCAATTTTGCAATTCGTGTTCATGATATATGTTGATTACATTTCAAATGATTGTATCCTAAAAAATGTGAATCACAAGTGTGAATATTAAAAATTCATCTATATATTAAGTAACTCGTGGTCAATTTCACAATTCGTGTTCATGATATATGCTAATTGCATTTCAGAACGAAGATTGTATCCTTATCAGGTCGAATTGGGATTTTTATGATCCGGGTCTAAAAAAAGTGAATCACAAGTGTTAATATTAATTTTTCATCTATATATTAAGGAACTTGTGGTAAATTTCACAACTCGTGTTAATGATATAGACTGATTGCATAAAATTCAAATGATTGTGTCCTAATTGGGTCAAATTGAAAGTTTTATGATCCGACACATAAAGTATTGGATTTTGGGTCACTTTATTTTTGTACAGATATGTTTGGACAAAATATATTGAATTTTGATTGAATTATATATGATAAAATTTTATCTGATTCATTTTATCTGATTGAACTTATCTGATTAAATTTTATCTGATTATCAGTTTTATCTAATAAATAATTCTAAAGTTATGGGTTACATAAAATAAAACTTATCTCGAATATAAATTTCTTAAAATAAAATTTAATTTATAAAATTTAATTAATTAAATTTCTTAAAATAAAACAAAATAGATTGGTTTTTTCGAAAATAAAATAGACTACTAGTCGGATGTGGGCTTTCCGACAGTTTTGCTTTTGTTTTTTTATTTTTATATTTTTTGATTGCTTAGGATTACAATAATGGAAAAATTTGTATTTTTTTCATTTTATTTCAACCAAAATATATTAATTTTTTTAAATATACACTCAAGAGTTTGAATGGGACAATATTCCGTTTAATTTGGTAAAATGAGTGAACACAAATCAAAGCAAACAATAAAAAAAATTTGAACACCCCCTAGTCGGATTACACAATTCCGACTAGGTTTTTTTTGTTTTTTTTTAAAATTGTTTTTTTTTTGTTTTTTTTTAATTCCTTCGGATTAAACAAATAATGGAAATGTTAAAAAAATTCGAACACCCCTAGTCGGATTACACAATTCCGACTAGGTTTTATTTTTACTTTTTAAAGCTTTTCCTCCTGTCGGAATTGGAGAATCCGACTCCCGTAAAATGGTAACCTAAACCGAAGTCCCGTATTTTGGCTTGTCAGTCCCAAAACTCCCGTAAATTGGTAATTTTCTCCTGAAAAAACAGCCTTCATGACTCCCGAGGGCATCTTCTGCTACCTTGTCATGGCCTTCGGCCTAAAAAACTCAGGCGCCACCTACACTCGGATGGTGGCCAGGGTATTTCAAGCTGTCCTAGGGCGCACCATGGAGGCATATGTTGACGATATGATCGTCAAAAGAAGGCAGTCAGCAAACCATGTTGACGACCTGAGGGAGATCTTCGCCATCATGCAGAAGTTTAGCCTTCAGCTGAACCCGAAGAAGTGTACCTTCGGCGTTCATGGGGGAAAATTCCTGGGCTACATGGTTAGCCGAAGGGGTATCGAGGCCAACCCCGAGAAAATCCAGGCCATCATCAACATGGAGCCCCCACGCAACGTGAAGGAGGTCCAACGGTTGACGGGCCGCCTGACAGCCCTCAACCGCTTCTTATCAAAATCGGCGGAGAAGTCCTTACCCTTCTTCCAGATCATGAGGAAAACCGCCGATTTCTAGTGGACTTCAGAATGTCAGGGGGCATTCGAGGAGCTGAAACGATACTTATCTTCACCCCCTGTGCTCTCTAAACCCAAGGTAGGGGAAATCCTGTACCTCTACTTGGGTGTTAGCCCGACTGCCATCAGCTCTGTACTCATCCGGGAAGAGGATGGCATCTAACATGCCATCTTCTATGTTAGCAAGACCCTCAGGGAAGCGGAGCTCCGGTACTCCAGGAGTTGGGCCTATGGAAAAAACGGTGTTGGCTATCGTGTGGACCGTCAAGAAGTTGGGCCATTACTTCCAGGCTCACCCGGTCCAGGTCCTCACTCACCAACCCCTCGGCGCCTTGATGAGGAGCCCCACTAGCTCCTCCCGAATGGTAAAATGGGCTGTCTTCTTGAGTCAATACAACATCGACATCCGTCCTAGGCCCGCCATCAAGGGCCAAGCCCTAGCGGACTTCGTGACGGAATGTACGGCAAGGGCAGCCACGGACGAGGAGCCCTCGGCCCCTTCGGATGATTGGTGGACCCTCTACACCGATGGCTCCTCCGCCATCAAGGCATGTGGAGGAGGGGTGGTTCTCATCTCACCCGAGGGCTTCCGGACCTATTATGCAATCCGTTTCTCCTTAAAAGTCTCCAACAATGAAGCCAAATACGAAGCCCTCCTCTGTGGCCTTCGGCTGGCAGCTAACATGAAGGCCCGACAAATCCACGTCAAGTGCGACTCCAAGTTAGTCGTCGGCCAAATCTCCGGAGAGTACGAAGCCAAGGAAGGGAGAATGAAGCAATACAAGGAGGCGGCCAAGGAGTTGCTTAAGGTATTTGAGGCACACTCTCTTACTCAAATACCGAGGGCTCAAAACTCCGAGGCCGACATTTTATCAAAGCTCTCGGCAGAATCCCCTGAGCATATCTCGAAGATTGCCAAAGTGGAAGAATTCAACCTCTCCAACATACATGCTAGCCCCGTCATGAACATACAACAAAGACAGGAGGACTGGATCTCATACATTGTTGCCTTCATCACCACAGGGCAACTGCCCGAGGAGGAGGCCCGCGCCAAACTCACAAAACTGAGGGCTCCCAGCTACGTTATCGAGGACGGAAGGCTTTACAAAAGATCCTACAACGGGACATTACTTCGGTGCCTTCATCAAGATGAAGCCGAAGTAGCAATGGAGGAAGTGCACAATGGGACTTGCTCGGCTCACCAGGGACCCTTCTCCATGTCCCGAAGGCTGATAATCCAGGGCTACTTCTGGCCTACGATGGCCCGGGATTGTGCGGACCTTGCCCGGAGGTGTCCCGCATGCCAGCACTTCCAGAAAGCCCCCGGCAGGCCAGCGGTCAACTATGCCCCCATCAGCACATCCATACCTTTCGCTCGATGGGGCATAGACCTTGTGGGCCCTCTGCCGAGGGGTACCTCCAACAACAGGTACATCATTGTCGCCATTGATTACTTCACCAAATGGGTGGAAGCGGAGCCCCTCGCCAGCATCACTGAGGCCAGGTGTCGTCATTTTGTTCTCAAAAACATCCTCACCAGGTTTGGCGTCCCTCAGCAAATCATCTCCGACAATGGGACTCAGTTTGAGGCAGCCCCCTTCTGTGCCCTCAGGGCAACGGTCAGGTGGAGAACGCCAACAGGACCCTGCTTGAGGCCTAAAGAAGAAACTGGAGGCCGAAGGGGGTGGTTGGGTGGAAGAGCTCCACAACATCTTATGGGCCTACCGTACCACCCCTCAGCGGGCAACTGGGGAGACACCCTTCTCCCTTTGCTACGGATTTGAAGCCAAAGCCCCCACTGAGGTAACTCTCCCAACCCGAAGGGTCACACAGTATGATCCAGAGGCCAACGACGCCAATATGGCCCTCGATCTCCACCTTATTTCAGAACGCCGAGAGCAAGCCTTCATACGCGCAGAAAACTACCGAAGGCAGGTGAAGAGTTACATTGACGCCAAGGTTCGCACTCGGGAATTCCAAGTGGGGGACTATGTTCTCCGAAGAAGGGAAGCTAGCCAACCAACCGAGGGCGGAAAGATGGCACCGAAGTTCGAAGGCCCCTACATCGTGGCAGCCATCATCAAACCAGGAACTTACAAATTAAAACGCCCTAACGGGACTGAAGTCCCTAGGCACTGGAATGTACATCACTTAGTTAAATTTTATCAATAACATCATAGCGGCCAAGCTCTCATAACTAGTGAATGTATTATTTTACGGCCCAAGGCCTAAGAATTCTGAAGAATGAAGGCATTTTGAAGACACCGAGAACATGGAACAAGATTACCACAGGGGCCAAGCCCTCTTATCACCCTCAGGCCCAAGGCCTCACCACAATAGAAGAACCCCCGGCACCAAGTGCCGAGGGTAGACAATACTATCACCTACGACAAAGCACCACCTGTCCACACAAGGAAACCCTTCGGCACCTGGTGCCGGGGGAGGCACGCCACTAGCAGCTTTCAACAAATGAGAAGAAACACCAAGTGTTTCCACAGAAGACCCTTCGGTACCAAGTACCAAGGGTAGATAACATAATCCCCTTCAATAATCGGGGAGAAACACCAAGTGTTTCCACCGAAGACCCCTCGGTACCAAGTACCGGGGGTAGACGACACAATCACCTCCAACAAGTAGGAACAAACACCAAGTGTTCCCACAGAATACCCCTCGGTACCAAGTACCGAGGGTAGACACCACAGTCCCCTACGACAAGTGAAGAAAAAACACCAACTACTTTCACAGAAGACCCCTCGGTACCAAGTACCGGGGGCCGTAAATCGGAACAAACACCAAGTGTTGTTTCTAAGCCGTACCCCTCGAGGACGCCTATACCGAAGGCGCCACCTCTCGGTGCCGGCAGCACGTAGTGCACCCGGCCATTTGCAACCAGTGTGCAAATGAAAACCCTTCCCTGAAACGCTTTCCGCGTCATCACCCCAAGGGTATGACAGGCATGAGAAATGCCCAGGATTCAACTTTCAAAAATGGAACGCTTTCCGCATCATCACCCCAAGGGTATGACAGGCACGAGAAATGCCCAGGATTCGACTTCCAAACCGAAACGCTCCCCGCGCCACCACCCCAAGGGTGTGGCAGGCCACGGACTATGTCTAGCGCCGAGGGGACGACTTTCAAAAATGAGGCGCTTTCCGCGCCATCCCCCAAGGGGAGGCAGGCTACAGACCACCATGTCTTGTACCCAGGAAACGACCCTCGATCCCCTCGGAACTCGGAAGGTTAACCCGAGGGGGGAGCTAATGGTGTATTCTGTTACCTCCCGATAGGCCAAGCCTTACCAAGAAACCAAGTTTCTTGAAGCCTTCCCTTCACTACTAAAAAAAAAATAGGGTGGTGAAGGGGAGTAGACTCGGCGAGAAATCAATGAGTACATCACTCCAACAATTCACAAAAACATACCGAGGGCTCCCCACGGGAACACCTTCGGTACCTTGGAAGTTCACAAGTACAAAGGATACCATTCACAACAGACATAATCAACGAATGGCTAAGTCCACTCAAGGATTGCCTCCGGCTATACCTAAAACCGAAGGCTCAAACAACTCAAAACGTCCCCGAAGGGCACTATATGACAAACAACCGAAGGCTTTTGTTACCATAGCCCAACATTGCAAAGCAAAGGAAACTATCCTAAACCTACAACGCCTACAACCGAAGGGTTCCCAACTACCGAAGGCTAAAACCGTATTCAAACACTTAGAAAAATTTTCTAAGTCCTAAGAACCTCACCTCCGGCTATCTCACGAAGGCTACATGGAACCAGAGGGGAGGGACCGGCCGAGGGCCAACAGATGAACAAACACTTAGAAATATTTCTAAGTCCTGAACGTTGTGCCCTCGGTGAAAGGTTCAACTGACTAAAGGTTACTGGTAGCCGAGGGCTACAAGAAGCACTACACTTGGGAGAATGATAAGTCCGTATTTAGACACGCATTTAATGCGTGTTGGGATCGGATTTTGATGGTTTTCCTAGATTTAAGGTGTTACAAGTCTCAATTTTAGCTCAAGTTTTGTTTACCGGGCGTTGGTTCGAGTTTTGTGTTATTTGGAGTCAAAATCAGGGAATTTGAGCCCAGCACCGGTGCTTGAGGAGCAAACGAGATGATTCGAGAAGCATTCAAGAGTGAATTGACAGCATTGGAGGTCACCGGGAGGTTCACGATGAAGATTTGAAGGGAAAAAAATTCTAGGATTGGCTACGGGATCAAAAGAAGACAAAGAGAACTTGAAAACGGTGTTCAGGATGACCTTCTGTCAATCGTTCAAGCATATATCTTTGTAGAAGCGTTCAAAGGACACGATTCAAGTTGCATCTGAAATCCAACTTCAAGGGATACAAATCATATGAAGACATCATTCCGAGAATCTGAAAGGAAGAAGGTGAAAACAGACGATGAAGTCAGATGCTCCCTGTTGCGATTTCAGAATGAGACATTTCACCATTTTATTCATATCTCTTGATTGATTGATTTAAATCCAATTCGGAAAATTGGGGTGGATAGAGGACTTCATTAGCTACAACTTTCATGAAGGAAATTGTGTCAAATTCGGAATAGATAAGCCGGAAAAAGCACTGGTAGCCACGCACGCGTGCGTAACAAGGGACGCACGCGTGCGTCCAACGATTTTACGCGTTTCTCTGTTGGACACACGGACGCAACGCACGCGTGCGTAGGCGCCGTGCGTACCTATTTTGTTACCTAATTTAGCCCAAATTACTATGTTTCCTATAAATATCACCCCCTTAACCCTAATGAGGGGGGATGGAAGTTTAGAGAGAGATTAAGGACGGGATTAGAGAGTTTTTTCAGCCAGGTTTATCAATTCCTTAACATTCTTTGTAAATTCCTACTTTTTTATTAATGACAATTAATTCTATCTATCCCAATTCTATTGATTCTTCAATTATGAATAGGGACTAGTTTTAATTAGGGATTTGGGGTTGATGAAGGGGTTAATCATGATGTATGGTTAGGTTCTTGATGGTGTAAATTGCATGAATGCCGTTTAATTTGTGTTTGAATAATTTAATTGATATCTTTTGTAACCTAGAATGGCCACTAGAATTACAATTGCTTATAGAATAAATTAAGAGATATCTAATTTGTTCTAGGACACATTCACACGCACTTAATCGTTTGCTAAGAGATTAGTAGCGATTAAGGGGCCGTAAGCTCGTTCGTCTTGGCAATAATTTAGGATCCTTTCACATGAGAGATCAGCCTGGTCCCCTAAATTATTGTACTCTACGCCGCGAGAGCGGTAAGAACTTAGTATTGATTAGCTAGGCTCAATTAAATTAATTTCATGTAATTAGGCCTGGTCTGCTAGAAATCTGATTACCCCGGAATCAATCCCTGTTCCCTTCGTCGTTAATTAGAGAGAACCCAATCTTTTATTTTAATCATTCATTCGCATTAGTTTAATTTTAATTCAACCAACCTATCTCGCACGACGCATTTATTTTATTTTATTCTTTTTTTTAATCGCTGAATTTAATTAATCCTTGATTCCCTTTTGTCCGTCCCTGTGGAGACGATACTCGTACTTTCACCGCTATTCTACAATCTTTTAAAGTGCGAGAAAACTCACATCAGAGAATATACTCTAAGTCCTAAACATACATTCAAAGAAGCGAAAACATACATTCAGGAAAGGCGAAAGCATACATTTAAAGAGAAACAATGAAAGGGAAACACATTATATACCAAAAGCCCGAAGACGTGTATTCATTCATCAAAGAAACTAAATTCAAAGTTACAGAGGGCCGAAGGCCGAGGGCATACAAGCATTCATTACAAAGGGATTGTTCAAAACATGTTGAATTAAGAAATTACAAATTTACATCCCCTGGGGCCGTCTCCTCCGAAGGCTTCGAAGTGACCTCTGTACCGGCCTCAGGTTCGTCACCCTCGGCCTCCTTCATGAGCTCGGTGTCCTCCAGGTCTGGCCTCTCGACATCGGAGGGGAGAGGAACACGGACGTCTGGCTGCAGGGGGGAAGTCTGTATGCCGCCGGGTCGAAATCCTTTTGCTCAATCTTCAGGTGGCGGGCCATCCTCCGGTAGATAAGGGCTTGAGTGAAAAACTCACCCCCATCATAATACTGTTTACCCTTTTGGGAAACTCACTCCACACCGGGCCCATCGCACCACTCGTCGACCGAGGACTCGACGACCGAGGACAGCCATTGCTTATGCTCCTCTGCTCGCCACCCCCCTGCCAAGAAACCAGAGATGGCGTCCCCTCGGGCATTCTCGACGGCCTCCGCTCTGGCGGCCTCGGCCTCCCTAGCAGCCCTCTCAAGGGCCTCAGCTGCGGACCTTTCAGCCTCGGCCTTGCCCCGGTCTGCGGCTTCCGCCCGCAGGGTCATCTGCCGAAGGCTCTCCTCCAGCATAGCCATCTGCCGGATGTCATCGGAATTCTGGCGGATGAGCTCCCGCATCTTGGCATCCTGCTCGGCCTTGCGAAGACTCCACTCCTCTAGGCGTCGGGCCTGCTCTCCGAGGGCAATGCACTTCTACAAAAATATAGAAGTTAGGAAGGCCGTACATGATTTCCTAGCTCAAAGTAAAAACGGTAAACTATCAAAAACTTACCGTGAGGGAAGACCGGAGGATCCTCTCCTCAAGGGCTTGGTCATCATCAGCACCGAGGGCTGCTCTGTCAATCTCAGGGGTTATACCCCTTAGAAGCACCCTCGGGTCAGCCGTGCCATTCATCACGGCCGTACCAACCGGGAGGGAAACCGTCAGGACCTCGGAAGATGGCTCCCGGACACCCCCCGGCACTTCCGCCACCGTCATCTCCTCGTGCACCCTGGAGGCGGGGCAATCGTCAACAATGACCACCGAGGGACTTTTCTTCCCGACATCCCCGGTCTTGGGCTTTTTGCTCTCTGGAGCCTTGCCCGCGCCTTTCCTCTTGGCAGCGGCAGCAGCATCAGTATTTGGGGCCGCCGATGGCCCCTCCGGCTTCTTGAAGAAGTCACAGGCGGGTTTTGGGACACCAGCATCCGTTCCCCTCGGGGCCTTGGAGGACTTTTTCTTCTTCAAATCAGCGAGCCCCCTGACGTTCATCATGTTGACTGGGATACCTGCAAAACAGTGTGGGGTTAAAACCGAGGGGTCACTAACAGATGGCACACAAAAGAAACAAACAACAGATAAACTATCTACTAAGATACGTAAAAGAATATGTAACTCGCGTTCAGACAGGTCAAATGCAACTCGTGTGTATAAATATGTAACTAGCGTGTATAAATATGTAACTTTACGTGTAAAAATATGTAACTTTACGTGTAAATATATGTAAGTCGCGTTCAGGCATGTCAAATGCAACTCGTGTGTATATATATGTAACTCGCTAATAAAAATATGTAACTTGCTTATAAAAAGATGTAACTTGCTTATAAAAAGATGTAACTCGCTCATAAAAAGATGTAACTCTGATGGAGTATATGGCCCGGGAACCCCCGGCCCACAGACTCCTACTACTCCAATAAAGGCTCAACAGGCCCAGAAAGCACAACAGGCCCAAATCACAGCGCCCAGAGTACCAAGCAGCCCACAATGCGCACCAGGGGTGCCTTCGGCCTCCTGGCCGAAGGCTCTAACTCTCACAGGAGAGCCAAGACAGCAAAACAAAGTTACTGGGAAAAACGGCGAAAATCAGTAGCCCTCAGCACCTGGAGCCCTCGGCACTAAGGGGGTCCCCGGTGCTCAGAGCCCTCGGCTAGTCCTCTACGGATCTACAGCCGAGGGCACCTTTCACGACATGATATCCGCACCACATGCGTACAGATCACCATACCCTGTACAACGTCCCATCCAACAGCCGCATTAAATGCGGCCACATGCGGTTGCCAGCGCCAACCAGTTGAGATGACCTCTCGGCCAATAGACGCTTGACACGTGTCCCTGTCCGGCATTTATTGCTACTATAAATAGCACCTCATTTCCCCATTTGTAACCAAGTCATAACACGCTGAAAACGTTGAACACTCTCCAATATACTTTCTCTCTCTATACTTACTTGCTCTGACTTCTCTCTTGTTATTCCCCGTAAAAACCTCTCGGATAAGCTACCCCCCGGGTACACTATCCATCAAACTCAATGTATTATCAAATGTAACTGAGACCACTGATCCACTCCCAAACAGATTCGATCTTCTATTTCACAAACCTATGATCTCCCAAACATATTCGATTTTCCTTATATTCCAATACTCATTGATATAATAGTTCAATAATTTCTTAAAATTACATAAGCAATATTGGTCTCATTTGAAAGATCATGAAAAATAAAAAATGTTGATATAATTTTTTTAAAAATCGGATCAAAAATAAAAAAGTTATTATCATTTTTTAACAACAAAAGCAAAAAAAAAAAAAAACCAGCATGCTGCGTCATTTTGCAACCGGGCGCACCATCCTCATGGTGCGCATAATTTGCACCATGAGGTGCCGATTGTACGGTATAATTTGCTATAGCAAATAGTGAGTCATTTGCTATAGCATTACTGAATTTTATTTAAGCCAAATAGGTAATAATACATATTCATATATATAGACCCTAAGCCCTATCTTACTTCCTTAAGTTTTATGTCTAATACGAAAATGGTCCATAAAAATTGAATATATATATATATAAACTAAAAGATAAAAATAAAATTGATCAGAGAATGGTGAATGAAAACTTTTGTTGAAGATTGGAGGTAATATACAATAAACTATGAGATATGTGTGTTTAATTAGGGGGTTTGACATTTATTTTATTAAAATAAAATGTTTATGTTTTATTGTTTATTTTTAATGTTTTCAAAGGGCCCTTTTATAAAGTTTGACTCAGACCAATTTTTTTTAGGACCGGCCCTTCTTTAGGGATTATAATTTATTTCAAATATTATATTGTAGTTACATAACATTAACCCCGGTTAATTTACAACTACTACCTTTCTTAATATGCGCAGTTAAAGTTAAATATACATATACCTCTTAAAATACTAATAGAAAAATAAAATGTACGACGAATCTATATGCCTAGGCTGCAGATTAAGCATTTGGGGGGGGGGGGGGGGTTGCAACTATGCGCAATAGGCGGCCAACTAATTCACCTAGGTGCAAAATTAAATAGTCAAGGCGCTTAATCAGAGCTGTCGGCCACTGCGTAGCTCCTAGGCGTGGATTAGTCGGAAGTCTAGAGCGATTTTAGAACAATTGTAGTAATTATAAAACTTAATCTTAGTAACTTATTATAGCCACTTTTTCCCATAGATTTATTACTAGTAATATTATGAATACCTATTGTTGTTGCTAAAAGTAGTTTAGAATATAAGTATATTATATCATTAATTATATGGGTGATAACTGATACTCCTATTATTCAAATTATTATTCCTAAAAATTGCATTGCTTTTCGTCAACATAAAATAACCTCAAGTTTACCAAATATGGCGAAACAAACTCATTGTGATCGATTATCGAAGCACATAGGCATTATATTGCATTAATTTAAGTAAAGCACAAAAATAAATGATTTCAAAACAGACCTAGATACTATATTAGAGGTCAAGAACCTCCCTCCAAAAAATTTAAATTAAAAAAAAAACCACATACATTGGATTCTTAATGTGAAAGCTAGGGAAAATGGAATGTGCAATCAATATTATTGTTGAAAGAGTGCAATAATAATAATCCTGTAAATCCGCTATATATTTAATTTCTCGCCATATACATGCATGGATGATTGATTGAGACGTAGAAGGGGTGTGATTGAAATTTGAGATAAAATTAATTAAAGCGTAGGGTGTGCATGGAGCCAATATACTACAATTTCAAACATAGTGTTTGAAAATGGCCATGTTTTCCATGTCCCTTTGTCTTCAATTTGTCCAAATCAGAATGTCCCTTTGGAATTTTTATTGCAAAGTCCTAAAAGGTATCCTATGCGAATTTCGTCTTTACCGGCGTGAAACTCGACGACTGATGGGCCTATAAACCGACGACCGACTTTGTATATCATTATTTTGATTTATTTGTTCGCTTGTGTTTTTTAAGATGATAAGGCCTACCAAAATATGTACTACGAGTATATTTACTAAATAAAGATCAAGTTTGGTAACACTGTTATTAAATAAAGATCAAGTTTGTTAACACTGTTATTCGACTTATTAATCTACGATCAACTTTTTCATCAAACACGTAATTTTTTATTTCGCGCGTTGAAATGTGTAATTAAGAAAAAGTAAAGTTGGAGTTGCTTTTCTGCCTGTTTCGGCTGAAGTTATTGTTGAAGACCATTTTAGCCATTTTAATTTTTTTTTTCTTTTTAATCAATAATATATATTTCAAATTTAATTTTCTTATAAATCAATAGAATAAGCCAATACAATCACTTAAACCAGAACTTCATAAATTTCAGCAGGATCAACCGAATTAGCCAATTTTAGTGTTACCAAACGGGCTCAAAATCAATTTATTAGTATATATCCTATAGAAGACGCGTATGACATTCTTTATAATATCTTTATACAATTTTTCTTTACAAGTGCATGCCTTTATACATTTAAAATACTGATACACCCATTGAGTGCCATGTGCTGAGCAGTCATCGCCGTTTTTAATTTACAAAGTGTATTGTTGAAGTACTCGTATATTTTAACACAATTTTTCATAAGTGAGAATTGCTATTTATACCCGCACGCACGGGTAGCTCAGTTGGTCGAGTGGTGGAAAAATTGGACCAAGTGATCAAGGTTCGAAACCTGCAGCGGCCGTGTGGAGGTTACAGAACCTGAAATAAAGCTGGACCTCTGGTGCGCACATGTATAAGGCCTACCGTCGCTTTGCTGACTGAGTCTCCGTGATTAACTCCCCCACAATCATGTCGGGTCGGGGGTGGGGGGCTCCTGGGGTATGAGATTATTCCACTTTTTGGACCAAGAGAATTGTGATTTTAGTCTCATAACTTTCGACTCTACCCGTTATTATTCATGTAACTTTACTTAAAGTTCATTTGGTGGGTCTGTTTTTCGACTTATCAAGCTTATAAGTTATTTTTTTAACCAAACACGGACTTTTGATTTCACGCGTTAAATCGTATAATAATGATAAAAAGGTTGAAGTTACTTTTCTGGTTGTATTGTGTGAGGTATTGTAGATGCTCATTTTAGCTATTTTTCATATAATTTTTTTATTTCTTAATAAAAAATATTTTAAATTTAATATTTTCATAAATGAACAGAATCAGCCAATGCAACCACTTCAACCAGAACTTCATAAATTTCAGCGAAATAAGCCGATTCAGCGTTACAAAACGGGCTGTTTGTTTCAGCTTTGAATTTGTTGCTAATAAAAAATTTAGATATAAGAATTTTTGCATGCGAAAGTACACTCTTTGTCACCGCAAAGTTACTGTACTAAAATGACAATTCTCCTTTTTCATAATATTGCCTAAAACGGAATTCACTCACTCGTGGACACTAGCTCCTCCACTTCTTTCTGAATACGCATACTTATTTTTTAAAAACTAAATACGAAGTGTATATACTTGGTATTGGCATGGTTAATTTATTAATTAAAATTTGGAGTGGGCTTTTTCAAAAAAAAAACAATTGGGTTGGAACGGTCCTTTTGACAATACAAATTAATTTCTAATACGAATAAATTTTGAGAATTATTTTTGGTATCATATGTGTAACAGACCCGGATTTGCAATGGAGCCAAAGATTCACTATTTTTTGGCTTGGGAATATGATGGAATAAAGCAAAATGACTCACTAAACTGTCTGCGCTTCTTTATTGTGAAGCAGCAGTCAGTCCATGTATTTTTCGACGTGATTTTCACTATGGGTCATTCGGAAACAGTCTCTATGTGCTTTAGTACAGGGGTAAGACTGTGTACATCCGACCCCCCTTACCCCACCGTAGGTGGGAGCCTTTGCGGCACTGGGGTAATGATGATGATGTGTAACAGACCCGATAAAGGAGTAAGTGTTTTGAAAATATTTTTGATGGAAAAAGGATATATTAAATTCATGAGCACAAACAAGACTACAATAATCACTCTCAAACAATTACAGGTATTAATAATGTGATCAAACATAAACAACTACCACCGAATTGAAAGAACATTTTGAATCCCTAAATAACTAGAAGCCTTGATGTACTTTTTTTCCAAAATGCATCTGACTCCAAAATGCCGATTGCTATTTTGTTTAATTACACTCTAAATAGAACGATGGTCACCCTTCCTTCCTTGCCATGTGATATTACAATCTCTTTTTTTTTTTGAAATTGTTACGTAATACGTATAGTATATGTACTAGTATATTACAATCTCCATTAGTACCGAAGGGAGCCTCCGTGTCGGAGGGCAGTCTGAACCCTTTGGCTCTGATGACCGACTAGCCCTTGCCCGGTTGGACGAGGGATCCCTCGAGGCGAAGGTCCTCCTGAATGCTGCCTCCGTAAGTCACCCCCCCTTCTTTGTTCGTTGTTGTGTTTTCCTTTTGTAACATGTTCGTCCTGCCTTATTCTTGCCTTCGTGAATTGCAGAGCTTTATGGGCCTCTGCGAGCACCTCCGGAGGGTGGAGCAAATGAGGGAGGCCAAGGGTGCAGCCGAGGGGGAGGCCGCCCTCCTCATGAAGAAGCTTGCCGAAGCTGAGGACTCCCTCTGTCTAGCCACCGACGGCTTGGAGCAGAAGGTGCTGGCTGCAAGGGCTGAAGGGGTTAACGAGGGACTGGCCAGGGCCGGGGAGGCCGCTGCCGAGGCCGCCCGCATTGCTGCCGATGAAGCCCGCGCGGCTCGAGAAGAGGCCGTCTCCAAGGCCCGAGAGGATGCGGTGACCAGCTTCACAGCCGAGGGGTGGAAGGCTGAAGACCGGAGGGAGTGGCTTGCTTCGGTGGTGGGGGCTTCGGTGGACGAGTGGGTCGGAGGCCCCGGAAAGATGTGGCTTGCTGAGAGGGGCGACTCGTACTACCAAGGCGGGGAGTTCTTCACCCAACGCCTTATCTACCGGAATCTTGCGAAGCAGTTCCAGGTGGCACCGGAGGAGTTCCATCCAGAGGCTTATGGCCTCCCCCCTCGCCAGCCAGACATCAGGATCCCGCTCCCCGAGGGGGAAGAAAGGCCAGTTCTTGAAGACTCGGAGACCCTCCGGGAGTGCGGCCTCGGGGGTGAAGAGGATGAAGCCGAGAGCGAGGCAATATCCACAGTCCCCCCTTCTTGAATTGTATTCCCCCTTTTGTGTTGTAATTGTTGGCCTCGGCCCCTTTTGTAAAGTACATTTAAACTTCCCTTTTTTTTGGATGAATGAGCACATATTCCCTCGGGCCTTTGATATATAACATGCTTTCTTTTGATTTGTTCATTGTCGAATATATGCCCTCGTCTTGTTTTGGATGTATGCCCTTGCTCCTTTGAATGTATGTTTTAGGACTTAGAATATTTTCTAAGTGTTTGGATACGGTTGTAGCCTTCGGTAGTTGGGCACCCTTTGCTGGATATACAACCGAGGGTTCAACAATAATTAGGACTTAGAAAATTTTTCTAAGTGTAGCACACCATAGGGCCTTCGGATGTTTGTAGTTCAATTGCTGTGTGGTGATTAGGTTGAGAACCCAATTCCTTAGGACTTAGAAAAATTTCTAAGTGTAGTTTGCCCTTGGAAGCCCTCGGCTGGTAGCCTCCTTCCTGATGTGTGAATATTGGACCGAGGGCCCAATGTACAGGACTTAGAAAATTTTTGTAAGTGTAGTGTGTCATGTAGCCTTCGGCTACTGTGGAGCCCCAACTGAAATGTTGATTAGGCCGGGGGGCCAATCTTCAGGACTTAGAAAACTTTCCTCAGCGTTGATCCCTTGTGTACTGTAGCCTTTGATTGATAGGTAGCCTTCGGCTATTAGGTCCCTTCATAAGTTGAGATGAGCAGTTTGACTGAGGGAAAAATATGTAGGACTTAGAAAATTTTCTAAGTGCTGTTGTATCGCGTAGCCTTCGGCTATCATATTCCCTTACCTGTAATATTGGTTGGGCCGGGGGCCCAATCTTTAGGACTTAGAATTTTTATTCTAAGTGCTGCTTCCTTGTGTCGCCTTCGGGTGATGGGTGCCCTCTGACTCTGCGTCACTTTTGCGAGATGCCCGGGGGCTACTCATTTAAGACTTAGAATATTTTCTAGGCGTAAATTGATGTTGAGCTTCAGGATGTAGACCCCTCCGGGTATATGAATAGGACCCTTCGGGTGATCGTGATGCCCTTGTGTTGTATGAGTATTTGGCTGAGGGCCAAATATGTGGGACTTAGAAAAATTTCAAAGTGTGTCGTAGATGTTGAACCTTCGGTCAGTGAGGAGTCTGACCGAGGGGCAAATATTTTGGAATAAGGCCCCTCGGTTGGCCTTTGATGATTTGTAATAGATGCCTTCGGTTGTCTGGTGATATATTAGCCTCCGGTTGTTGTCATTTTCCAAAAGTGTGGACTTAGGAAAAGTGTGGAATCCTATTGTTGTAAAGAAAGCCAACGAGGAGTATGTGCCCTCGGCATTCACTTGAAAAGTTGTAGAGTTTTGACTTAGCCAGCTGTGTCCCTTGTCATGGGGTAAGGTCCCTCGGTATTAATGCATAACAGATGCCCTCGGTATTTGTTTGAAGTACCGTTTAGTGGACTTAGGATAGTTCAGTCCCTTTGTATTGTTGAAGCCTTCGGTGCTTGTGTGACCGGAGGTGACCAAGCAGTGGACTTAGCCGTTTCTTGATGATATTTGTTTGAGTAGTATCCTTCGGGAAATAGGAGCCTTTAATTACCGGAGGTGTTCCCGTGGGGGAGCCCTCGGCATGTTGTGATCTGTTGGAGTGTACTCTTTGATTTCTCGCTGAGTCTACTCCCCTTCACCCCCTTTTTTTGGTTGGTGGTGAAGGGAAGGCATCAAGAAACTTGGTTTCTTGGTAAGGCTGAGCCTATCAGGAGACCATCAGAATACACCAATGGCTCTCCTCCCTCGGGTTAACCTTCCGAGTTCCGAGGGGATCGAGGGTCGTTTCCTGGGTACAAGATATGATGATCTGTAACCTGCCTCCCCTTGGGGGATGGCGCGGAAAGCGCCTCATTTTTGAAAGTCGTCCCCTCGGCGATAGACATAGTCCGTGGCCTGCCACACCCTTAGGGTGGTGGCGCGGGGAGCGTTTCGGTTTGGAAGTCGAATCCTGGGCATTTCTCGTGCCTGTCATACCCTTGGGGTGATGACGCGAAAAGCGTTCCGTTTTTGAAAGTCGAATCCTGGGCATTTCTCATGCCTGTCATACATTAGGGGTAGTGACGCGGAAAACGTTTCAAGGAAGGGTTTTCATTTGCACACTAGTTGCAAATGGCCGGGGGCACTACGTGCCGCCGGCACCGATGGTGGCACCTTCGGTATATGCGTCCTCGTGGGGTACGGCTTTAGAAACAACACTTGGTGTTAGTTTCGATATGTAGCCCCGGTACTTGGTACCGAGGGGTCTTTTGTAGGAACACCTAGTGTTCTTCTTCTATTTGACGTTGATGGGTGAGATATGTACCCCCTGTACTTGGTACCGAGGGGTCTTCTGTAGGAACACTTGGTGTTTCCTGTTGCTGGTGATGGGAGTCCCCACCTTCGGTACTTGGTACCGAGGGGTCTTGTTTGAAACACTTGGTGTTTTCACTGTTGTTGAAGGTGTTGATGGTGTCCTCCCTCGGCACTTGGTGCCGGAGGGGGTTCTTCTCGTGGTGAGGCCTGGGGCCTGTAGTCAGTATGAGGACTTGGTGTCCTGAATGCGTCTTCATTCCTCAAAAGTGGAGGCCTTGGGCCATAGGATAGTACATTCACTAGTTATGAGGGCTTGGCCGCTCTTACATTATTGGTAAAATTTAACTAAATGGTGTACATTCCAGTGCCTAGGGACCTCTTTCCCGTTGGGGCGTTTGAGCTTGTAAGTCCCAGGTTTGATGATGGCTGCTATGATGTAGGGACCTTCGAATTTTGGTGCCATTTTGCCTCCCTCGGTCGGTTGGCTGGCTTCCCTCCTCCGGAGGACATAGTCCCCCACTTGGAATTCTCGGGTGCGAACCTTGGCGTCGATGTAGCCTTTGACTTGCCTTCGGTAGTTTTCTGCCCGGATGAAGGCTTGCTCCCGGCGTTCTGAAAGGAGGTGGAGGTCGAGGGCCATGTTGCTGTCGTTGACCTCGGGGTCATATTGGATCACCCTTCGGGTGGGAAGGGTGACTTCCGTAGGAGCTTTGGCTTCAAAACCGTAGCAGAGGGAGAAGGGTGTTTCACCTGTTGCTCGCCGAGGGGTGGTGCGGTAGACCCAAAGGATGTTGTGGAGTTCTTCCACCCAGCCACCGCCCTCGGCCTCCAGCTTCTTTTTTAGGCCCTCGAGCAAGGTCCTGTTGGCGTTCTCTACTTGCCCGTTGCCTTGAGGGTAGGCAACGGAGGAGAAGGTGTGTTTGATGCCCCATGCCTCCAGAAGGGCACAGAAGGGGGCTGCCTCAAATTGTGTTCCATTGTCGGAGATGATCTGCTGGGGGACGCCAAATCTTGTGAGGATGTTCTTGAGGACGAAGTGACGGCACTTCGCCTCTGTGATGCAGGCGAGGGGCTCAGCCTCTACCCACTTGGTAAAGTAGTCGATGGCCACAATGATGTATCTGTTGTTGGAGGTACCCCTCGGCAGAGGGCCCACAAGGTCTATCCCCCATCGAGAAAAGGGGACATATGTGCTGATGGGGGCATAGTTGACCGCTGGCCTGCCGGGGGCTTTCTGGAAATGTTGACATGCAGTGCACCTTCGGGCAAGGTCAGCACAATCTCTGGCCATGGTTGGCCAGAAGTAGCCCTGGAGAATGAGCCTTCGGGACATGGAGAAGGGTCCCTGGTGAGCTGAGCAAGTGCCACTGTGCACTTCCTCCATTGCGACCTCAGCTTCGTCTTGATGAAGGCACCGAAGTAGCGTGTCGTTGTAAGACTGTTTGTAGAGCCTTCCGTCTTCGATGGTGTAGCTAGGAGCCCTCAGCTTTGCTAGTTTAGCGCGGGTCTCGTTCTCGGGTAGCTGCCCTGTGGAGATGAAGGTGGTGATATCTGAGATCCAGTCCTCTTGGCGTTGTTGTATGTTCATAACGGGGCTTGCATGGATACTTGAGAGACTGAGTTCCTCAATTTTGGCAATTTTAGAGATGTGCTCGGGGGAGTCGGCCGAGAGCTTAGATAGTATGTCGGCCTCGGAGTTCTGAGCCCTCGGTATTTGAGTGAGAGAGTGCCTCAAATACCTTAAGCAACTCCTTGGCCGCCTCTTTGTACTGTTTCATTCTTCCCTCCTTGGCCTCATACTCCTCGGAGATTTGGCCCACGACCAACTTGGAGTCGCATTTGATGTGGATCTGCCGAGCCTTCATGTTGGCAGCCAGCCGAAGGCCACATAGGAGGGCCTCATACTCGGCCTCGTTGTTGGAGACTTTGAAAGAGAAGCGGATTGCATAGTAGGCTTTGAAGCCCTCGGGAGTAATGAGGACCACCCCTCCCCCGCATGCTTTGGTCGCGGAGGAGCCGTCGGTGTAGAGGGTCCACCAGTCGTCCGAGGTGGCCGAGGGCTCCCCGTCCGTGGCTGCCCTTGCGGTACACTCCGTCACAAAGTCCGCCAGGGCTTGGCCCTTGATGGCAGGCCTCGGGCGGATGTCAATGTTGTACTGGCTCAAGAAGATAGCCCATTTCACCATGCGAGAGGAGCTGGTGGGGCTCCTCATGAGGGCGCCGAGGGGTTGATAAGTGAGGACCTGAACCGGGTGAGCCTGAAAGTAGTGGCCCAACTTCTTGACGGTCCAAACGATGGCTAACACCGTTTTCTCCACAAGGGAGTACCGGAGCTCGGCCTCCCTTAGGGTCTTGCTTACATAGAAGATGGCATGTTGGATGCCGTCTTCCTCCCGGATGAGCACGGAACTGATGGCCGCCGGGCTGACCCCAAGGTAGAGATAGAGGGTCTCCCCTACCTTTGGTTTGGATAGCATAGGGGGTGAAGATAGATATCGTTTGAGCTCGTCGAAAGCCCCCTGGCATTCTGGAGTCCATTGAAAGCCAGCCGTCTTCCTCATGATCTGGAAGAAGGGTAGAGACTTCTCCGCTGATTTAGATAGAAAGCGGTTGAGGGCTGCCAGGCGGCCCGTCAACCGTTGAACTTCCTTCACATTGCGTGGGGGCTCCATGTTGATGATGGCCTGGATCTTCTCGGGATTGGCCTCAATACCCCTTTGGCTCACCATGTAGCCCAAGAACTTGCCCCCTTGGACGCCGAAGGTGCACTTCTTCGGGTTTAGCCGAAGGTTGAACTTTTGCATGATGGCGAAGATTTCCCGGAGGTCGTCAGCATGGCTGGAAGATTGTTTGCTCTTGACGATCATGTCGTCGACATAGGCCTCCATGGTGCGCCCTAGGACGGCTTGAAAGACTCGGGCCACCATCCGGGTGTAAGTGGCCCCTGAGTTCTTTAGGCCGAAGGCCATTACTAGGTAGCAGAAGATGCCCTCGGGAGTCATGAAGGCTGTCTTTTCGGCGTCTTCCTCATGCATGAAGATTTGATGATACCCGCGGAATGCGTCGAGGAATGACATGATTTCACACCCTGCGGTTTCATCCACAAGTTGATCGATATTGGGCAAAGGAAAAGGGTCCATAGGGCACGCCTTGTTGAGATCCGTGTAGTCCACGCACATGCGGAAGGTAGGAGGCTTCTGTGCGAGGACTACGTTCGCCAGCCATGAGGGGTATTTTACCTCCTTGATGTGCTTAATAGAGAGGAGCATGGCGACCTCCTTCTTCACAAATTCCCTCCTTTCTACGGAGAGGGGTCTTCTTCGCTGATGTACTGCTTTTGCCGAGGGGTCCACCGAGAGGCGGTGGGTGATGACCCTTCGGCTGATTCCCGGCATATCCTCCGGCCCCCATGCAAAGACAGTGGAGTAGGCGCGGAGGGCGTCGGTGATACCGGTCTTCAGATCTTCAGGGAGCTGGGCTCCAATCTTCACGACTCTCTCCGGCTGGGCCGGATCGAGCGCAAAGTCTTCTACGTCCTCGGCTGGTTCAGCCCTCGGCCTTTTTTCTTCTTGGTCGATGGTTCCGGTGATGGTGTCAACACGGAATTCCGTCTTACTTACCTTCTTAGTGACTTGAAGATAGCAGGCGCGGGCGATTTTCTGATTCCCCCGGGAGTAGCCAATGCCCCCCTCGGCAAGAAACTTGATGCAGAGGTGCCTCATGGAGATGATGGCCTCGAGGTCCTCAAGGGCTGGCCGGCCGAGGATGATGTTGTGGGCGCAGTCGATATTTACGACGAAGAACTCCACTTCGAGCTGGGCTCTATGGAGCCCGTCGCCGAAGATCACCGGGAGGGTTATTACCCCCTCGGAATCAATAGTGTCGCCGGTGAAGCCGGCAAGAGGGGTCTTAATGGGCCGAAGGGACCCCCTCTCCAGATGCAGCTCTCTGAAGGTGCTGAGGTACATTACATTAACGGAGCTGCCCGTGTCAATGTAAGTTCGGTGAATGATGGTGTCGTTCATTTCAGTCTGAATCACCAAGGCATCCCTGTGAGGAGAAGAAGTAGGAGGGAGATCTGCGTTGGTGAAGGTGATGGGTTCCTCCCTCAGTCGCTTTACCGGGGGCATATGAGTGACTTCCCCCAAAAAAGCGATTGAGCCCACTTCTTTCGCTGGCTGGTGGAATCGCCCCCTGTATTGCCACCGGTGATCATTAGGATGTGGCGTTTTTTCTCCTGGTAGTGGGGGTACTCCTCCTCTTCTTCTTCCAAGTTTCCGATCTCCCTCTTCTTGCCGAGGGGGATGGTGTTCGGCTTCACCCAAGCGTTCACCTTCGTGTGGTGCCCTCGGGGAGGTCCCTGATGAGAAGGTCCCTCCTGCCGAGGGCTCTGAACAAATTGGGACAGGTGCCCCGCTTGTATCAATCTCTCGATGGCCGTCTTTAGCTGATGGCAGTCATCGGTTCTGTGCCCCTGATGCCGATGGAAACGACAGTAGGGGAACTGAGGGTTGATGGCATGTACCTCCGGGGGTGCGCGAGAATCGCGCTCAACGAGGCCCCTCTCTTCGGCAAAATCAAGGATGATGCTGACGGGGTGCGTCAATGGTGTCCGGGGGCGGTCCAGGAGGATGGGCTGTGCCCAAGTCTTAGGGCTGCTCTTATAACCTCCCCCGGGCTTGGCTTGGCCTTGCCGAGGGCGGTCATCAGAGGGTCCTGAGGACTTGGGGTGATTTGGAGGAGCCCCCGGCCCTCGGTTGTTCTTGTTGTCAGCCCTCGGGGGATGCTGATCCGGATGCTGGTGGTATTTCTCCACCTCCTCGGCCTCAGCATATCGATCCCCCCGCTGCAAAGCCCTTATGTAGTCGCGGGGGGGGGGGGGGGGGGGTTCAATGATGAGGCTCCTTGAAAAGTTGCCGGTGCGGAGGACGGTTTGTAGGAGGGCCAGGAGGGTCCCGTCATCAGCACCGTCGACTTTTTCGGCTTCCGTCCTCCAGCGCTCCAGGAAGTCCCGAAGGGTCTCATCCCTCTTCTGGCGTATGGTTAGGAGGTGGGAGAAGTGCTTCCTCGTGCGACGCCTCCCGGCAAATTGTGTCAAGAATCGCTGGGCGAGTTCTTGCCACGAATCAATGCAGCCCTCGGGCAGCCTGTTGAACCATTCGTATGCCGGCCCCTCTAAGGTGGAGAGGAACCAACGACACAAATCTTCGTCTGACGCCCCTACCATCATCATGCTGTTCTGGTACTTGCTGTAGTGTTCCTGGGGGTCCGTCTTCCCGTTGTAGGGCTGTATGTGTTGCTCTCGGTATTTTTCCGGGATCCGGGCCGCCAATACCCTTGGGGTAAATGGCGTCCGAGTCTGGAGCTGGATGACGGGTTCCCCGGAGCCCTCGGCTACTTTCTTCTGTAATTCCTCCATTTTGGCCATCATGGCCTCGTATTTGAGGTCTGAATGAGGGGTGGAGGTGGTGGCGTGAGCTTTGTTGGCCTCCATTTCGTCAAGCCGGCGTTGGAGGGCCGCAATAATCTCGTCCCGGGGATCCTTCGGGAGGGTCTCCGCCCCCTGCGAACGAACCCGGGCCGAGTGGGCCTGGTTGATCTGGTGGCGAGCATCATCGGCATGAAGGGGTGCCTTGCCTTTGTCCCGAGGGGGACGCTCCTCGTCTGCCCTCGAGATAGACCCTCCGCTTTCCTGGGGCCTTTGGAGTGTTTTCCCTCCGAGGCGGTCTTGGACCCCTTGGCGGTCTGGCCCTCCTCCGAGCCGGTATAGGGCGGAAGCGCGGGGCCTTTCTCTGTTGTCATTGTGGCGGTCCCGGGACTGAACTTCCTGGGAGGCCGTATCTTGGGCCACTACCCCTTCGTCGTTCCTAATCCGAGGGATAGGGTTTCTGAAGGGGTGTGGCGGAGGGGGAAGTATGATGTTCTCCCCAACCTGGGGTTGAGCCGGAGCCAGGGTGCCGAAGGCACCTGGGTTCTGAGTGAGCGTCTGGATGAAGGCGGAGAGCGCCGAATGAACGTCGATGGTGAGAACCGGAGGGCTGACTTGGTCATCGCTCCGGTTTTTCTTTTTGGCCTCGATGCCGAGACGGGCATCGGGGGCATTCTGCTGAATCTGAAGGCGTAGGTCGACAGCCGCCTGTTCCAGCCCAGCGATGACACCGCCCTCGGGAGCCCTGTGAGAGGCTTTGGGGGCGTTGACGTCGCCGAGGGCCAGGTTCTTGTCTTCTACATTTTTGGAGTTAGCACGTGTTGTTCTCACCATTTTGGTAGAGGGCTGGTGTTTGGCGAAGGGGGAGGGTTTCTTACTTGATAGTTCGACCTCTCAACGAGAGCACCAAATGATGGATAGTGTACCCGGGGGGTAGCTTATCCGAGGGGTTATTGCGGAGAATAACTAGAGAGAAGTCAGAGCACAAGTAAGTAAGAGAGAGAGTGTATTCAGTATGAATGTCGTGGTCTACAACGGGGAAAAGGGGGTGCTATTTATAGTAGCAATAAATGCCGGACAGGGACACGTGTCAAGCATCCATTGGCCGAGAGGTCACCTCATCCGGTTGGCGCTGGCAAACGCATGTGGCCGCATTTAATGCGGCTGTTGGATGGGACGTTGTACAGGGTACGGTGATCTGTACGCATGTGAGGCGGACATCATGTCGGGAGAGGTGCCCTCGGCTGCAGAGGACTAGCCGAGGGCTCTTGGTGCCGAGGACCCCTGAGTGCCGAGGGCTCCAGATGCCGAGGGCTACTGTTTTCTGCCGTTTTTCTCCCAGTTTCTTAGTTTGCTTGGAAAACCCGTTCTGTGAGAGTTTAGAGCCTTCGGCCGGGGGGCCGAAGGCACCCTTGGTGCGCTTTGCGGGCTGCTTGGTACTCTGGGCGCTGTGATTTGGGCCTGTTGGGCCTTTTGGGCCTGTTGGGCTTTCACTGGAGTAGTAGGAGTCTGTGGGCCGGGTGTTCCCGGGCCATATACTCCATCATCACAGATTCCGCTAAACGAGAATTATTGTACTTTTAGTGAGCATCTGACCTATTTTATTGAGTATTAATTAAGAGGGTAACAATGAGCATCACAATCTCTGCTTCATATTTCCTAATTCAATTTTTTTTTCTTATTTTTTCTTTTATAAAAACTTATTTATTTATATCTATAATACACTTCTATGAAATTTCAATATGCGAATTTAATGTTATATGATACTTTTGAAATATGCATTCATATGACATTTTAAAATGAGCATAACATCATAATCAAACAGGCATACGTAAATTACTAAATGTTCATTGATATGAAAACCGTAAGGTTTGTTAGTTTAACATAACGATTTTCATTGAGCATCATATCAAACCTCCTCTATTAAGATGAAATCACGATTTCCATTAAATGAGCATTAATAAACTTTTAATGAGCATCATATCTATTTTTTTAGTATTATTGAACATCATGACTTCTGCTTCATAACTTCTGGTTCACTTTCTTTTTCTTATTTTTTTTATAATACATGTTTTAAATTATATCTATAATAGACTCCTATGGATTCCAATATATCAATCTAATTTAATATTAACTTTTGGAATATGTATCAATACATTTCATTGAGTATCAAGACATTTTCATTGAGTATCAACTTTCCTCTATTGAATATTGGAACTATGCAATTGAGTATCATGGTATGCGCTCTAGTATCTATAAACAATTTCGTACAAACTTGTAGGATCCTACGTGAATCTAATGTAATATGATACTGATAGAGTATATAGACTCGGACCCCCGGGTCTCACGACTATTGGGCCCGGACAGCGGCCCACACACATCTTACGGATATCATTTGTATTATTGTACTGCTTATATGTCTTTTGTATACTAGATTAGTCTTTTATGTAGTTGGGCTAGCGGGCCCATATTAGCGGCCCGACCCGTTATTCCTCTATTTATACTCCTTTTGGAGCTTGTAAACCCGAGATCTCATATCATTATCATTCTATTACTCATCTTCTCCACAATACTTGAGCTCAAATCTCTACATTTTATACATACTTGGATCCTAATAATCCATCAATGGTGCTCTCGTTGAGAGTTAGAGCAAAATCAAGTAAGAAATCCTCCCAAAACATACAAAAATTCGTCCAAAATACCAAAAACAGTAAAAATCGATCTGAAAAATTCAAAAGAAAAATCAAGAATGAATGAAATCTGGAAATTTCCAGATCCGGAGCTTCTCTTCTGACCTGCACCGCTGCAGCGTCCGTCAACCAGACCAGTCACAGTCAAAGGGAAGAACCTTCCCTGAACCGTTCGAGCGGGGGAAGCAGCTGAAATCTGGAACCAGTCCCACCACCAGCGGCGACGCCGCAGGGCCATGCTCTGCCGCAAATCTGCGACCCGGAGAACCAGCGGCGAATCTATGGATGCCCCCAGAAATCAGCTCCGCCACAAGGACAGCTTATGGGCCTGCTGACCGGGTGTTTTCCGCCCAGGACCGCACCAACCTAGCCTTCGACGGCCAGCGGTGAAGTACGGGAGTCCAGTATGGGATCCGCCATCTCGCTCGCGATGACGCCCAATTCCCGGCCGCTCCGCCACCGCTCCAGTCACCATCGCAGCTCAAGGGAAGCTTAAGCCATGATTTCAAACTTTCTAAGTCATTTTCTTCTCTTTTTTGGAGCTCGACATCGGAGCTCCACCATTAATGGCACCTCAAAGCTCCGGAGAATGACGATGACTGAATCTAAGTTCTCTCCGCCACAGTGCCGCTGCCTGAAGTCGCAGCTCTCCGTTCACTGAGAAAGCTTCGCCTGGTTCACCCCGAGGGAGCTTCGCCGCTGGTACTGCCTGAAGGACTCTCCGTCGCTATCCTCACCGTGTGCGCTGCCTGGGGGTCTTGGTTGTCGCAGGCCAACAAGAGAGCCGGCAAAGGGCTAGGTCAAGTGATGTGAGGCAGATTAGTCAAGGCCCATTTATCAAAGCCCATCATCAAGAAACTCCAACTCCTTGCCCATTATCTCAAACAGTCCAAATAAAAAAACTAAGTGCCCAATACTCCTATTTATACATTTAAAATATTTATTAAATGATAGTAGTATAATTATTATTATTATTAATTATATTATTTTCACCACCATTATGGCGGGTTAAAAACCCCCGAGGTGGTGAAGACCATTATGAGGGATTAAAATTTCCCGAGGTCGCTAATGATACATTATTATTGGCATTATTATTTTTATCATCACCATTAGAGCGGGTTAAAAACCCCAGAGCGGTGAACCCGAGCTCTAGTCTACTCAACATCTTTATTTGATGATTTGAATTATATTTGGGTCCCTCGACCTACCCTAGCCACCTTTATTTGGTGACTCGGGCATCTAAAAATGAGAGCCACTACCGGCCGCACACAGAATTATGCCCAAGAGCAGTAAACGGTACATCTCGTTCTCCGAGACGCTAATCGCGTCGCCCAAAAGCCGTTGCCATGAACAACGCACCTATTGTATTCCGCTTATTTTTTGGAAATGTAAACGGGAGATACCACGTGTCGTATCAGCAGCCTTCGAGCAAAAGGCTCAGGTCTGCTCCGCTTTGTATTTTGTATCAGCGAAGGGCTCAGGCCTAGCTGAGAGAGCACATCGTCCTGGCCCCGTAAGCCTAGTGTGAAACGCTCAGGTATGGCCGACGATGTCCCCAGGACGAGGGGCCCGCAAACGGCCCGCGTCTTGAAATGGGAAGTTCACCGCGTCGTCCACGCGCCAGATCGCAGGACGACAGGCCTGAAATCATTGCCGAGGTGGCAAAATCCCCCCACTCAGGGTTGGGCAACGGCAGCCGTTGGAAACCAACCAAAAGTCTAGCCCGCGTCATAAATAGGCGACGGGACCCCCCTGAGATCACGGACGTTATAAACGAAGTCCGAACCGGCCGAAGGACGAGCACACCCTTCGACCGAAGCCTGAAAGAAGGATACTCCCCGAAATAGGGAACGGAAACGGAAATAAAAAAAAGAAAAGGAAAAAGAAAAAATAAAAGAGGAAAGCCGAGGACCGCGCGCACTCGCCGGCCTCGAGCAACAAAAAATGAAATCCCCACAACAATACTAAGTACATATCAGGCAAATACTACGCATTAAGGACGAAGCAAGACCATACATGCGGATTAGACGAGCGCCCAGCGCCGTCCCTCATTTGTTAGACGAGCGCCCAGCGCCATCCTTCATCTTCAGACGAGCGCCCAACGCCGTCCCTCATTTGTTAGACGAGCGCCCAGCGCCGTCCTTCATCCTTAGACGAGCGCCCAGCGCCGTCCCTCATTTGTTAGACGAGCGCCCAGCGCCGTCCTTCATCTTCAGACGAGCGCCCAGCGCCGTCCCTCATTTGTTAGACGAGCGCCCAGCGCCGTCCTTCATCCTTAGACGAGCGCCCAGCGCCGTCCTTCATTTGTAGATGAGCGCCCAGCGCCGTCCCTCATTTTCAGACGAGCGCCCAGCGCCGTCCTTCATCCTTAGACGAGTGCCCAGCGTTGTCCTTCATTTGTAGACGAGCGCCCAGCGTCGTCCCTCATTTTCAGAAAAGCGCCCAGCGCCGTCCTTCATCCTTAGACGAGCGCCCAGCGCCGTCCTTCATTTGTAGACGAGCGCCCAGCGTCGTCCCTCATCTTAGACGAGTGCCCTGCGCCGTCCTTCATTCTTAGACTAGCGCCCAGCGCCGTCCCTCATCTTAGACGAGCGCCCAGCGCCGTCCTCCATTTGTAGACGAGCGCCCAGCGCCGTCCCTCATTTTCAGACGAGCGCCCAGCGCCGTCCTTCATTTTTTAGACGAGCGCCCAACGCCGTCCATCATTTTCAGACGAGCGCCCAATGCCGTCCCTCATCTTAGACGAGCGCCAAGCGCCGTCCTCCATTTATAGACGAGCGCCCACCGCCGTCCCTCATTTTCAGACGAGCGCCCAGCGCCGTCCTTCATCTTAGACGAGCGCCCAACGCCGTCCTTCATCTTAGACGAGCGCCCAGCGCCGTCCCTCATCTTAGACGAGCGCCCTGCGCCGTCCTTCATTCTTAGACGAGCGCCCAGCGCCGTCCCTCATCTTAGACGAGCGCCCAGCGCCGTCCTCCATTTGTAGACGAGCGCCCAGCGCCGTCCCTCATTTTTAGACGAGCGCCCTGCGCCGTCCTTCATTCTTAGACGAGCGCCCAGCGCCGTCCCTCATTTTCAGACGAGCGCCCAGCGCCGTCCCTCATCTTAGACGAGCGCCCAGCGCCTTCCCTCATCTTAGACGAGCGCCCAGCGCCGTCCATCATCTTAGACGAGCGCCCAGCGCCGTCCTCCATTTGTAGACGAGCGCCCAGCGCCGTCCCTCATCTTAGACGAGCGCCCTGCGTCGTCCTTCATTCTTAGACGAGCGCCCAGCGCCGTCCCTCATCTTAGACGAGCGCCCAGCGCCGTCCCTCATTTTCAGACGAGCGCCCATCGCCGTCCATCATCTCAGACGAGCGCCCAGTGCCGTCCATCATCTCAGACGAGCGCCCAGCGCCGTCCATCATCTCAGACGAGCGCCCAGCGCCGTCCATCATCTCAGACGAGCGCCCAGCGTCGTCCCTCATTCTCAGACGAGCGCCCAGCGCCGTCCATCATCTCAAGACCGGCTTCCTCAGCGCCGCGAGTCTTGAGCCAGCGATCGGGCTCGCAATCCCTTCCCGGATGGTGACCATCGCCTTTATATGACGATCGGCTTCATCAGCGCCTCGTCATCATATTATAGGACCGGCTCCTCATCGCCGTTGTCCTCACATCACGGCCGGCCCCTCGGGCTCGGCGTGATCATCTATCTCAAGACCGGCTTCCTCACCGCCGCGAGTCTTGAGCCAGCGATCGGGCTCGCCATCCCTTCCCGGATGGTGACCATCGCCTTTATATGACGATCGGCTTCATCAGCGCCTCGTCATCATATTATAGTACCGGCTCCTCATCGCCGTTGTCCTCACATCACGGCCGGCCCCTCGGGCTCGGCGTGATCATCTATCTCAAGACCAGCTTCCTCAGCGCCGCGAGTCTTGAGCTAGCGATCGGGCTCGCCATCCCTTCCCGGATGGTGACCATCGCCTTTATATGACGATCGGCTTCATCAGCGCCTCGTCATCATTATTCGGACCGACTCCTCATCGTCGTCGTCCTCATATCATGACCGGCCCCCTCGGCCTCGGCGTGATTATTTATCTCAAGACCGGCTTCCTCAGCGCCGCGAGTCTTGAGCTAGCGATCGGGCTCGCCATCCCTTCCCGGATGGTGACCATCGCCTTTATATGACGATCGGCTTCATCAGCGCCTCATCATCATTATAGGACCGGCTCCTCATCGCCGTTGTCCTCACATCACGACCGGCCCCTCGACCTCGGCGTGATCATCTATCTCAAGACCGGCTTCCTCAGCGCCGCGAGTCTTGAGCCAGCGATCGGGCTCGCCATCCCTTCCCGGATGGTGACCATCGCCTCTATATGACGATCGGCTTCACTATCGCCTCGTCATCATTATTTGGACCGACTCCTCATCGTCGTCCTCCTCATATCATGATCGACCCCCTCGGCCTCGACGTGATTATTTATCTCGAGACCGGTCTTAGTCATTCCTTTACCGGACGACGACCGTTGCATGGATTTTTGGACCGGCCCCTCATTGCCGTCGTCCTCACATCATGCCCGGCCCCTCGGCCTCTGCGTGATTATCTATCTCAAGACTGGCTTCCTCAACGCCGAGAGTCTTGAGCTGGCGATTGGGCTCACCATCCCTTCCTGGATGGTGACCGTCGCCTTTACATGACGATTGGCCCGTCATGGCTTCGTCATCATTTATTGGAACGGCTCATCATCGCCGTCATGCTCACATCACGGCAGACCCCTCGGTCTCAACGCGATCTTGAGCTAGCGACTGGGCTCACCATCCCTTCCTGGATGGTGACCATCGCCTCTATATGACGGCCGGCTCATCATTGCCCCGTCATCATATTTCGGATTGGCTCTTTTCATCGCCATCCGCGCATCACGACCGGCCCCTCGGCCTCGGCGTGACTATCTATCTCAAGACCGGCTTCCTCAGCGCCGAGAGTCTTGAGCTAGCGATCGGGCTCGCCATCCCTTCCTGGATGGTGACCATCGCCCTTATATGACGATTGGCTTCATTCTTGCCTCGTCATCATATTATCGGATCAGCTCATCATCTCCGTCCGCACATCACGATCGGCCCCTCGGCCTCGGCGTGATTATCTATCCCCAAGACCGGTCTCATTCATTCCTTCATCGGATGGCGACCGCTGCTTGGACTTTTGGATCAGTCTCATAGTGCTGACGACCTCGCATCACGATCGGCCCCTCGGCCACGACGTCACACCCTATCCCAACACCGGCTTCATCAGCGCCGAGTGTGTTAGGCTAGCGATCAGGCTCGCCATCCCCTCCTGGATGGTGACTATCGCCTCTATATGACGATCGGCTCCATCATCGCCTCGTCATCATATTTCGGACTGACTCCTCATCATTGTCATCCGCACATCGCGATCAGCCTCTCGACCGCGACGTGATTATTTCTCCCAAGACCGGCTCCCAGCGCCGAAGTCTTGTTATAGCGATTGGGCTCGCCATCCCTTCCCGGACGGCGACCGTCGCCCCTATATGACGCACGGCTCATCATCGCCTCGTCCTCACATTTAGACCGGCCCCAGCGCCGAAGTCCTTATCTAGCGACCGGGCTCGCCATTCCCTTCCTGGATGGTGACCGTCGCCTTCATATGACGCATGACTTATCATCGCCTCGTCCCCATATTCGGACCGGCTCACCAGCGCCATCGTCCCCATATTCGGACTGACTCATCAGCGTCGCCGTCCTCATATTCAGACAGGCGTCCACCACCTCGTCCCCCTATTCAGATATAGCGAACATCTTGCGGTCTCCGGCTGAAAGGCTAAAGGAGCCCAGAGTTCAGCCATATATCGCTCCGTCATCTTTATTTGATGACGCGAAGCTCATTTGTAGGCCCATCGGCCGTATATCGCTCTGTCATCTTTATTTGATGACGCGAAGCTCATTTGCAGGCCCATCGGCCATATATCGCTCTGTCATCTTTATTTGATGATGAAGAGCTCATTTGTAGCCCATCGGCCATATATCGCTCTGTCATCTTTATTTAATGACGAAGAGCTCATCTACAGGACCATCGGCCATATATCGTTCTGTCATCTTTATTTGATGAAGAGGAACTCATTTGTGGGCCTCTGAGCCACATCTTGCTCCGTCATCTTTATTTGATGACGCGAAGCTCAGTTGCAGGCCCATCGGGCATATATCGCCTCGTCATCTTTATTTGATGACGCGAAGCTCATTTACAGGCCCCTCGGCCGCACCATCGCCCCGTCGTCTTTATTTGACGACGTGGAGCTCTTATGCAGGCCCCTCGGCCGCACCATCGCCCCGTCGTCTTTATTTGACGACGTGGAGCTCTTATGCAGGCCCCTCGGCCGCACCATCGCCCCGTCGTCTTTATTTGACGACGTGGAGCTCTTATGCAGGCCCCTCGGCCGCACCATCGCCCCGTCGTCTTTATTTGACGACGTGGAGCTCTTATGCAGGCCCCTCGGCCGCACCATCGCCCCGTCGTCTTTATTTGACGACGTGGAGCTCTTATGCAGGCCCCTCGGCCGCACCATCGCCCCGTCGTCTTTATTTGACGACGTGGGGCTCTTATGCAGGCCCCTCGGCCGCACCATCGCCCCGTCGTCTTTATTTGACGACGTGGAGCTCTTATGCAGGCCCCTCGGCCGCACCATTGCCCCGTCGTCTTTATTTGACAACGTGGAGCTCTCGTACAGGCCTCTCGGCCCATCGGCCTTACGTTCTGGTCATCTTTATTTGATGAACCAGACATCATATTGTGGACGGTCGCTCGACCCATCCCTTAGTCATCTTTATTTGATGACTAGGACTACTGATCATGATGAGCTACCCACATCTAGAGATCGGCCTCGACCATCCAGCAGACGGGCACCGCTGCAGCTCCATCTCCAGGTCGAAGGGCTCGCACCTTTTGTTTCATTTTGGGGGCATCCGGTGTACTCTTTTTCCCTCATTAGGATTTTTTCCCACAGGGTTTTTCCTAATGAGGTTTTTAACGAGGCATCTCCCCATCGTGGATCAAAAGGTGTCAACCCTCGGCCCCCTGTTGAAGACATCATCCGAAACGCATTACTCTACTCCTCTTCACCTCATTACACTCGCCTCAAGGAGTGGGGGACTGGAAGAGCGGGGGACTTAGCGCCTCCGTTAACCAAAGAAGCAGAATTTCAAATTTTTGTTCATGAAGTTTACTCACCAGACGGCGACAGATCAGCACACAGTTCTACTCTCTTTCGCCTCGAATACTCTCGACTCAGAGAGTGGGGGACTCCTGATAGAGTATATAGACTCGGACCCCCGGGTCTCACGACTATTGGGCCCGGACAGCGGCCCACACACATCTTACGGATATCATTTGTATTATTGTACTGCTTATATGTGATTTGTATACTAGATTAGTCTTTTATGTAGTTGGGCTAGCGGGCCCATATTAGCGGCCCGGCCCGTTATTCCTCTATTTATACTCCTTTTGGAGCTTGTAAACCCGAGATCTCATATCATTATCATTCTATTACTCATCTTCTCCACAATACTTGAGCTCAAATCTCTACATTTTATACATATTTGGATCCTAATAATCCAGTAGATACTTTTGAAATATGCATTGACATAACATTTTAAAATGAGCATAACACAAACATCAAATGTGTATACATAACTTACCAAATGAGCAATGATATGAAAATAATAAGCTTTGTTAGTTGAACATCAAGTCATGTTCATTGAACATCAAACTTCTTATAGTGAACATCTAACTCTTATGTGAATCTAATATGATAGAATCTAATTTGATACTTTTGAAATATGCATTAATATGACATGTTAAAATGAGCATAAAACTAGTACCAGATGAACATACGCAACTTACAAAATGGGCATCAAAAAATTCAAAAGCTCATTTGAATTCCTTAATGTGCTTAAATGTTCATTTGTGCACATATATTATATTGACAAATATAGTAATTTTATATTAAAAAAATTTATAGTGTTTCATTCTGGAATTACAAATATAATCAGGTTCTTTTATAATGTTTACCCATGCATATTTATTTTACACTTTACTCATTTCAGTATAACACAAAACTCGTGTTAGTAATTAGCATATAATATTTAATAAATTAATAAATATTCATGTTAAATTGAAAATAGAAAAATAACACATGAACACCTTAAATATATTCATCATAAATTGAAATCAATGGAAAGGGTGGTTACGAAAAAAAGGAAAGAGAAATAAAAAAGAACTACGTACTAAGCAAAAGTCGACATCCAGCTACAGCTCCTATATCCTACGGAAGAAGACGGTAGCCCACATAAAAAGCACTCTAGTAGACATACGCAGGGAAGGATGCAGACAGAAAAAGTAATGATGTGATTATAGTCATTCAAATTCGAAATAATTACAAAAATACCAGGTGTATAAGTACATCCAGGTGTATCGTACTTCCTCCGGTTCTTATTTAAGTTCCCAGTTTGACTTCACACATATTAAGAAAATGAATTTGACTTTACTGTGGAGTGCACTGTTTGGCACTGTTTGGACACTGTTTGGCACTGTTTTGCACTGTTTTGTTTCCTAAAATGGAAGTGTGAATTTAAATAAGGGACATCCCAAAAAGGAAAGTGAGAACTTTAATAAGAACCAGAGGGAGTATAAATTACGATGACTGTATTATTCTTAGGGAGTGTTTGAATTTATTTCTTAAAACTATTTCTACTCTTTTAGGGTACAAAAAGATATATTAAAATGCTTGGGCGAAGTACTTCTAAGTTCTCCAAATTAATCTTAGATTTTTTTTAAAAACTGGGAAATTTACACTTTGCGTCCCATAACTTTAATTTTGATCGTTTTCATTATTAGTCTCGTAACTTTAGTAACTTTGAAACTTTATCCTGTAAAGTACACTTTCCGATGATAGTATATCGAAAAGGATGTCGTCGGCGTCGGATTTTTCTACCGAAAGGTGTACACTTTGGTGGAAAAGTCCTTAAATTGAAAAGATTTATTAGTTACAGAACTAAATGTGCAAGTGATTAAAGTTACAGGAGAAATAACGATAATAGCCGAAAGTTACAGGATGAAAATTGCAAATCTGCCTTTCGAAATTGGAGGAAACTGGAGGAAGACCAACTTCTTAAAAATTGATTGTGAATATACTTGTGTTTTAAAAAAGAAAGAGAAACGAAACCAATTCTAAACACCCTTTTGAAAAAGTTGACCTTCCTTGTATGAGATCATATAGAATCTTTTATTAGCACGTGTTCACATGCATACTACTTGTGTGTAATACGTGTAGATATGAAATGAAACTTATAAAAAATGTTTTTCTAGTACCCACATATCTAATTTCATTTTATGTATATTTGTGAGCTAGTACTTCAATCCACAGGAGTCACTTGCATTTATGACTAATGAGAAGTCTTCTTAGATAACTCGCACGGATAACTCAGTTGATCCAGTGGTGGGAAATTTGGAATAATGATCAAGGATCGAAACTCGCAGCAATTGTGTGGAGGTTACAGTTTCTGCGTGCTGGGTTGGACCTCTGATGCGCACGTGTATAAGGTCTATCACCATTGGGCCGACTGAGTCACCGTGACTTACTCCACAATTCTGTCGGGTCGAGGTGTGGGGGATCTTGGGGAGGGAGATTCCACCATTTGGAACAACGAGAAGTCTTCTTAGATAAGCTCAAAATTGTTCACTCACCATTTTCAGTGCAAGTCTTTCCCTAAACATGTAGTTTTACTTGGTATTCAAAATCCAAAGTTGTCACACTTACACCATCAAACACATACTCTCTCCATTATTCCATTAAAGGCGATTTGGTCAAACCATACACTTTTACTCCTATGAAACAATGAAATGTGAACTTTTTTAAAGTTTAAATCCTATTGAGGGTCTTCTTTAAGATAAATTTGAAATAATTGTATCATGCATTGAATCTCTCTCTAATTTTTTTAATATATACTATAAGGATCCTTTTCCTTTTCCGGCTCAGGTCTCCAACCTCCACAAGCTCACACACACCACTCTAGGGCTAGACCTCTCCACTCTCATCTTTTTCTCCTACCACTAAGGTACCACTCTCTCACACTCTCACACAAAGGAAAGGAGAAGAAAGGGGTCTACTCTCATAGTTTTCTTAGGCAGATTGCGTTTCACAAAGGAGGAGCACAATAATATAATAGGCGGACTGCATATTACTGCTCACACGTCAAATCGACAAAGAAGGGGGCTCCAGAAAGGTTGTTCAATGGTTATTCTACAAAGGGTCAGACAACAACACTCACGGGCTACCAGATAAAAGGTGCAGTGGACAACAACAAAAGGGGGTCAACCAGTAGGTAAGTCAACAACCAAGAAGAGAGGTAAAAATAGGTATCACTTAGTGGGAGTAAACATGAGGTGTAAGTCAATAATAAGATGGAATGGATGTTGGGTGTGTTTCGAAAAACAAAGAAAAATAATTAATAAAAATTAATTAATTAAAATGACTAAAGAAAACAGAAAATAGATGGGACAAAGTGTAGCCAGAGCTCGTGCTACGCACGATGTCCTTAAAACGTATTCGTCGCCTCCCACGGTGCTAGCAGCGTTGTAACGACTGTTTCCCAGGATACGGTGGCTAACAAACTAACGTTTGAGCACACAAATGAAGTTCCGGAGTAGCTGGAAGTGGTTTTAGAGCTAAAAACAATGTGCAGATTGCTTGTGAACGTGTAAGAGCGTATGTTTGGTTCAAAGCACCTGTCAGCTATTAATAGGAGGATTTTTTGTGTGTTAAATGGAGTGTTAATGGACCTGAACGTTGGACATCAATGACCAGTCCGTTGGGAATTGAATCGTCCATAAACTGGCCATTTAACACTGCATTGAAAGATAAGAACGTTGGGAATTTATTTATGTAACGGTCCAGAAGACCTCGAGCCTTTCTGTTGTGACCAGACGACCTTGACCCCTTCTGTTGCGACCAGAATACCTCGGCCCCTTCTGTTGCGACCAGAATACCTCGTGGGTTTCTGTTGAGCTGAACAGAAGTGGAGCGGTTCTTTTGAGAATAGAACCCTCTTCTGATCCGGATAGAAGCAGAACGATTCTGCCAGCATGAAAAATATAAGGAACGTTTACGGCAAGAAACAAAACTTAAATCGTATCTTTGAATGATAGATTTTCGGACAACATTCACGTTCGCAGGTCGCTCGCGCACACAAGTCGCGATTTTTCTTCTCCCTTTTTGGGATCTGATCCCCCCCCCCTGCGAAGAGAGCCTTTCCCCGTAGGAATCTTATCTCCTTCAAAGAGGATTCCCTTTATAAGGGGGTGAAAATCCCTTGGGTTTTCCGGTTCGGGATAAAACACACTAGAAATCCATCATTTTCCTAGTTTTTCAATTTTTAACGAGTGAACTTCGAGAATCAATTTCTCATTCACCCGTTATGCGTTTTGAGTTTACCACATATCTAATTGTAGCCCTTACGAAGGAAAATCCGAAAACACTTTGACCTAACCCAAATCGGAAGTGGAACCCACTCAAATAATTGCCCTAAAATGACCATTTAATACAATTTTAACACATTTTCCAACAATCCCTCACATAAATGATAATTGATTTTCGACACTTAAAAAACACGAAGATAGGAGGACACGTTGTGTTCACCCGATGATCCCTGCATACGGAGAGGTAGGTTTTATCTTTTGACCCTCCCGCCGTAAAGACATGTTTATTTACTGGCTGTTTAGTAGACTCGATGTCCTTGAACTATACTTCCATCGTGTAAACATTGACTTATCTTTACACAGGAACCTTCCAACTTTGTTCCGTTCTCATGGGTGTGCCCGTTTTGGCCATGGGTCACCGTCCTGGTTCTACAAGAGTTTCTAAAGAACTGAGTCTATACAGTTCTCCTTTGAAGCGGCCCTCTTTTCTCTCACATAGGTGACTCTTACACGAGTATCCTGCATACTCTTCCAATGTTATCGATTAGATCAACATTTCAGAATCATCAAAGCAAACATTTTTGCTAACCTCATGCGGGAGTCACTGTTTCAACGAGGAGTGGGTAGGAGTCCGGGACCCCCACAGTGACCATCCTTCGCTCTATAATTTGGTTGTCCGTTTTGAACCTAGGACCAACTAGGTTGGGTATCCACTATAGAACTTTTCAATTCATGGTCTTTAGTCTCATTCCTCATGACAACTTCTCCAACAGATCTCTATCGAATGCCTTGGTTAATGGATCCGCTATGTTATCCTTTGACTTCACATAGTCAATAGTGATAACACCCGTTGTGAGGAGTTATTTAATGGTGTTATGTCTACGACGAACATGTCTAGACTTACCATTGTACATGTTACTCTGTACCCTTCCGATTACCGCTTGACAATCACAATGTATGCATATCGGAGGGACAAGCTTTCCCCAACTTGGAATATCCTCGAGAAAATGGTGTAACCATTCAGCCTCTTCAGTGCACTTATCCTAGGCTATTAGCTCAGACTCCATCGTGGATCTAGCTATTAACGTTTGTTTTGAGGATTTCCATGACACGACTGCACCTCCCAAAGTGAAAACATATCCACTTGTGCACTTTGTGTCCTTAATGTCGGATATCCAACTAGCGTAGCTATACTCTTCGAGTACAACTGGATATCTTCCAGTGTTCATCACTGGGGTTACTAGTATATCTACTCAGCTTGCTAACCACAAAGGCAATATCAGGCCTGGTACAACTCATAGGCCTGGTACAACTCATTAGATACATCAAGCTTCCAATAATCCTAGCATATTCTACTTGAGAAATACACTCTCCACGATTTTTGGTAAGTTATACGTTTTTATCTAATGGAGTCTTTGCCTCTTCATAATCATCCTTATTAAATTTCGTAAGGATTTTATCAACGTAATGGGATTGGCTTTGCGTAAGACCGTCTGGTCCCCTAATCATCCATTATTTTAGCATGCTTTTGGTAGAATTAATCATTGGATTATTGCTACCCACGATGAGTATATCATCCACGTATAAACATAAAATGACATAGCCGTTTACCGTGCTCTTCACACAGACACATTTGTCACTTTCGTTTATTTTAAAACCATTAATTAACATTGCATGGTCGAACATTTCGTGCCACTATTTACGGGATTGTTTCAATCCATACAATGATTTAATTAATTTACACACTTTCCTTTCTTGGCCTGGAATATGAAAGCCCTCGGGCTGTTCCATATAGATTTCTTCGTCAATATCACCATTTAGAAAAGCAATTTTTACATCAATTTGATGAACTTCCAATTTCCGCAATGCGGCAATTGCTAGTATCATCCTAATGGAATTTATTCTCGTCACAAGAGAATACGTGTCAAAGTAATCATGGCCCTCACGTTGCTTGTATCCCTTGATTACAAGTCTAGCCTTGTACTTATCGATGGAACCGTCAGGTTTCATTTTTCGTTTAAAAATCCACTTGGATCCCAAAGGTTTATTTCCCGGAGGAAGATCAACCAATTCCCACATGTGATTTTGTAGGATCGAATCCACCTTACTTTTGATGGCTTCTTTCCACATAGGACCTTCGGTAGACGTCACGGCTTCCGTATAAGTCCGTGGCTCATTTTCTACGAAACATGTTAGAAAATCCGGTTCAGTTTCTACCATACATGTTAGAATATCCGAGCCAAATTCTATCAAGTAGGTGAGAAAATCTGGTCCGTAGGATTTTTCAATTCTAGCACATTTGCAACGTCTGGGTTCGGCTTCTTCTCCGGACCCCTCGCTAGTATTTTCCCTAGCTACGTCAAATGTTCGTTTTGACGTGCTTGGTCCTTTGTTGGACTTGCATTGAAATACGTCTTCAAAGAATGATGCATTCCTTGATTCAATTAGTGTTTTTATGTACATCCGGATTATTCGAATCTTACATAAAAACCGATAAGCACTACTATTTTGTGCATACCCAATAAAAATACAATCCACCATTTTTGGACCTATTTTTATTTTCTTAGATGTTGGTACAAACACTTTTGCAAAACACACCCACACTTTTAAATATTGATAGGAAGGCCTTCTACCTTTCCACAACTCGTACGAAGATTTATCATATTTTTCTGAGGAACCTTATTTAAAAAGTAATTGCTTGACAAGGCTATTTCGCCCCACATATTTTGTGGTAGGCCAACACTTACTAGCATCACATTCATCATATCTTTCAATGTGCGATTCTTTCGTTCGGCAACACCGTTTGAATGAGGTGAATAAGGTGCGGTACGTTCATGTGCAAAAGTCACCAATTGGTGCTTCATACTCACCACATTGATCAATTCTAACCGTTTTAATCCGTTGATTAAGTTGGTTTTGTTGGTATTGACCCCTTTGATTTCCCTAAGCCCAATATTGTTATGGTTGCACCCGGCCCATCCCTTATTTCGCTGCTCTCCCCTTTTGCGCGATTTACTCCCTTCGCCTTTCCTTCTGCAACTGCGGGCGTATCTCTTTGTTTATGGTAAGAATTCCATTATCGTTCTTGAGCTTGACCTATATATATATATATATCACTCTCCCCTTCTGTAAGGTGGGAGCCGAAACCCTATTCTCCAAATTCAACGTGCCGCTTCTTCTCAGTGGGTTCGCCGGACGAATTGGCCGGAAGTTAAGGTCGAAGGTTGTTGCTCACTTCTTCCCTTGAGATCCTAGTGTGTGAATATCATCCTTTGTGGGTGAAATAGTGAGACCTGAGCTGGAACCAAGATTCTACAGTGGTATCAGAGACATTGAAGGTTTGCCGCCACCACGCCGCCGTCTGCCGCCATCCCGCCGCCTGGAGTTGCCTGCCCGAGGTCCAGGGAGTGCTGTTGCCATCGATTGAAGGTCACTGGAGGAGCCCAAGCTGCCGTCCAGAGCCTCTGTCGGAGCCAAAGCTATTTTCCTGTCTGCTGCCACCAGGGAGGTGCTACCACGTTGTCCAGTCCGCTGCCGCCGTGCTCTACACCAGCCCACGCTGCTTACGGTAAGTCAGGTAACCCAATCTTGGGCCCCGCTCAGGTAAATTGGCTTTAACTCTTATTCTTGGTGTACCGGAGTGCCACCGGATTAATTTCCCCCCACTCCCCCGCTGCTGACCTACGTGGTCTAGGATGCCGGCTGTGTCCGGCCACATGCTGTTAACACTGAACAAATCATTCTGGGATACTTCACTCCTCCATCACAAAAATCAACACCTTCTCTGCTATCTCTACAACTCAAATCAAATGGTCAGCTACACTCACAAATCAACCATCATTATGTTCCCCTGTGCCACCGACAAGTTCTCCTCAAAAGCATTCATTCCAAATAGTCAAAAAGACTACATTGTGGAGGAGACAGAGGTCAAATACTCGTGTCCTGAAGATGAATTCCATGGACGTCTCCTATTCTCCAAAGAACATTCATTCTAGAGGCGTCACCAGACTTCATCAAGCTGATCAAGAGCAACTTCTGGAAGGCAAGGACTACATGCAAGATACTGAAGTTCCCTCAACCCCCGGCATCAAAGATCAAATTGTCAAGAAGACATCAAAGGGGAGATTGCAAGGATTTCTTCAGATAGCCTTCCTCAGAAGTCAAGTTCAAAGAAAAAGGAAGCTGAATAACAACAAAGACAAACATATCTGCGCTGCAATGCTGATTGAACACGATTGAACACCAAGGGGGAGATTGTTAGGAATATTTTATGGTGTCCAATATAATTAAATATCTTTGTATTTGTGTAGTTATTAATTAAATGTGTAATACGGGCCACAAATGTGTATCAGCCCGTGGGCTTCCTTGTAACCCGTAAGTTAGCTAACTTCTCCTATAAAAGGAGGCTAACTTACGGGAACCCTAACTAATCGAAAGAGGCTTAGAGACGCAGAGGCGTAGAGATAGAGAGAGTAGGGTTGCCGCTGCTCTTCTTCTCCAGGGAGAGCAGCGGCCGGTTTTCATACGGTATACCAGATTCGCGTTTAATCTTCGACATATCTTTCTATCTGCTTCTTTATTAATTGCTATAGATTGTATGATTGTTAGTATTCTGGGATTAACATTTGGTATCAGAGCCGAGGCGTGAAACAGGTTGGATCTGTCTGTGATTTTTGGATCTAACGAAGAACTGCTCTGTTTTTCTTCTGTTTTTCTCTATGTAGAGATTTGCTCCTGTAATCTCGTTTGTGAACGAAATTTGGTAAAAATCATACTGTTGGACTCGCCTTTCAAAACCGATCCAGCAGCATACCTCTTTTTTCGTTTTCTGCAAATTTTATATTTCGAAGATCTCTACTTTGAGATCTCGAAATCCTTATTTTTCACTGCTGCAGAAACGTTTTTGGGTTGAAACTGATACAGGAGAATCTCGACTTTCAGGGCTATTCAGAACAGGTTTCAGATTTTCAAAAATCAATGCTTTCGTTTTGCAGAATCTCAACATTTAGGGACTCGATTTCTTCTTCTCGACTTTTGAGATCTCGAGATTTGCATCTAGATATCTTGATCTCGAGATCTGCATCTCGACATCTTGATCTCGAGATTTGCATCTCGACATCTTGATCTCGAGATTTGAATCTCGAAATCTTGATCTCGAGATTTGCATCTCGACATCTTGATCTCGAGATTTGAATCTCGAAATCAAGATCTCGAGATTTGAATCTCGAAATCAAGATCTCGAGATTTGAATCTCGAAATCAAGATCTCGAGATTTGTGATCTCGAGATTTGGAATTTTGAGTTTAGGAATTTCGAGTTTTGGGATTTCGACATTTGGGATCTCGATGTTTTGGATCTCGACATTCTGAAGATTTCGAGATTTTCAAAATTTCTTGATGTTTTGAATCTTTCAAAGTTTGCAGTTTCTTGGAACTCATAATTTGAATCTTGACATCCTTTGCAGTTCATCGAAGCTTTACATTATAAGGATCTCTGAATGATTCCCTGCTTATAAATGTTTCAGGAGTTTTCGATGTTCTGATGTTTTTCAAACAGCATGTTTTCGAGATTATGAGGTTTTCGAAACTCCAAAGTTTTCGATGTTAAAACATTTTGAAATTCTGCAAATTTCGATATTCTGAGGTTTGTTTTGCAGGTGGATTTCGCCATTATTCTTCAAGGCAACCACGAGATTGTAATCTCGAGATTTAAATCTCGAGATTAGGATTTCGAAGTATTGCCTTAGAATTTTGTTTAAAATCCACCTGCTCTCGATATTCATCATCGAGAACCTCAACTTTGAAGAAATTCCTCAAAAACTCAAAATTAGAGATTTTCTGCGACACCGCACTGTTTTGGCCATAACGTTTGACTCGGCGATCCGATTTGAGCAAACTTTTTTTTGTTAGAAAGCTAACGAAAAGATCTACATTAATTATGGGGCTGTGCCCCAGAACCCATTCTCACGCGCCCTCACTCGCAGTCCTTGAGGGTCCAAACGTTAGTTTTCCGACAAACATTGTAAATCACCGATGTCCAGGTCAAAACTTAGGCAAATCTGTTCAAATTCTTTCAAATGTCAACCCTGAGGTCAAAGCTTTTCTAAACTTCATGGTAAAAGTCTGAAAATCGTAGATAATTCAATCAACCTCGCGTCAACGGTCATCTTACAACAATCAACAATCAACTGCTGAAGCCTCCCCTGACTCATCAACATTGTGTGATCATCAATATGCTGAAATTCTACATGGTGAGCTCAGGGAAACCGTCATGTGTGGTACATGTTCAGATTGCTCCACACACATGGCGGGTATGACAAGATGTGAGCAATCAATCCTTGCACATTCTGAGGGGGAGTTTCAGTTTTCTCCTCCTGGCGCCTTACACCGACAAAGCAAGGAATCTCTCAACGGATGCAACATTCTAGGGGGAATGGTCAAAGTAATCCTCCCCGGTGCCTAACAATGACAAAGCATACCGAGTGCTCCAGTTGAGGGGGAGTACAGAGAGAAAATGAAGAAAGTAATGAGAGAACATGTCCCTATGGCTTAGTAAACCCAACTAAGCCTACCCAAGGGACAAAGCCGAGCGTAAGTGCGTAAGTGAGCGAGTGAGTGAGTGAACATTATGAGCATTAGGAAGCAGAAGGCTCGAGTGAGAAGGAAACAATTATCAATGATGAGTCTGCTACCTCAATTGCCTACTATGAATTGACCATTTGCTCCTAGCCACTAAAATACTCAGGACTATCCCCATAGGTTCAGGACTGAATTTATTCAGATCCCGGGTAGAAGTCGCTGCATTTTGTCCAAACGGCGCATGCACAACCCTACCCTAGACCACTCACTTGTCTCCCAACAGACAGATGTTTAATCATAGTTCACGGGGAACCGCACCTCTCATTACTGTCTCCTTCCGAGGCAAGTAATACTGACTACAGTGGCCTCAGCCCCATGCCACTGAACTTTCATTGATCACGTCGTGTCTAGTTACTCACTCCCAAATGTTTTGAAATTTTCTAGGACACAGACGCACTTTTAGAGTCAGTTGCAGGTCTTCATGACCTGCGAGAAATTCCATAGGGCTCATCTATTACAGATGTAGACCAATAACTGGAAGGAAGTCCTGCTGTTGCAACATAAGAATCACCAACATTTTCAGGCCATTGCTAAAGAGTTTATCTCTATAATGATGATAACGGGCGTCTTCACGACCCCGGGGGGCTACGTTATCTTCTTTAGATTCTGCTTGTTTTTTCCTGTTTTTATTTCCGCAGAATAAAAGAATAAAAGCATGACGTCCCGATTCATCGGATCGTCATGAGGGGGAGAGTGGTCCACATGTTGTTAACACTGAACAAATCATTCTGGGACACTACACTCCTCAATCACAAAAATCAACACCTTCTCTGCTATCTCTACAACTCAAATCAAATGGTCAGCTACACTCACAAATCAACCATCATTATGTTCCCCTGTGCCACCGACAAGTTCTCCTCAAAAGCATTCATTCCAAATAGTCAAAAAGACTACATTGTGGAGGAGACAGAGGTCAAATACTCGTGTCCTGAAGATGAATTCCATGGACGTCTCCTATTCTCCAAAGAACATTCATTCTAGAGGCGTCACCGGACTTCATCAAGGTGATCAAGAGCAACTTCTGGAAGGCAAGGACTACATACAAGATACTGAAGGTCCCTCAACCCCCGGCATCAAAGATCAAATTGTCAAGAAGACATCAAAGGGGATATTGCAAGGATTTCTTCAGATAGCCTTCCTCAGAAGTCAAGTTCAAAGAAAAAGGAAGCTGAATAACAACAAAGACAAAGATATCTGCGCTGCAATGCTGATTGAACACGATTGAACACCAAGGGGGAGATTGTTAGGAATATTTTATGGTGTCCAATATAATTAAATATCTTTGTATTTGTGTAGTTATTAATTAAATGTGTAATACGGGCCACAAATGTGTATCAGCCCGTGGGCTTCCTTGTAACCCGTAAGTTAGCTAACTTCTCCTATAAAAGGAGGCTAACTTACGGGAACCCTAACTAATCGAAAGAGGCTTAGAGACGCAGAGGCGTAGAGATAGAGAGAGTAGGGTTGCCGCTGCTCTCCTTCTCCAGGGAGAGCAGCGGCCGGTTTTCATACGGTATACCAGATTCGCGTTTAATCTTCGACATATCTTTCTATCTGCTTCTTTATTAATTGCTATAGATTGTATGATTGTTAGTATTCTGGGATTAACAGTTCTTAATCCTTTGTGTGATTATTATTCGTAGTTCATTCATTTTAATTGCAATTTGAAGTGTGATTATTTGTTTGTTGAATCGTGAATTAATTTTCCGGTGAAGAATATTTTTGTTTGGATACTCGTTGTCCAAAGTTGTGAATATTTCTTCCGGATTAAATTTAATCACGTGTTGGATTTTGATTTTGATTTTTTCTGTTGATTGATTCGTGGATAAACTTTCCGGTTAGGAATATTTGTTTGGATACTAGTTGTCCGAAGTTGTGAATATTTCTGCCCGGAATAGTTTTTAATCCTGTTTCTTTGCTTGGTGATTTAATTCTAGCCTATCTATGCTTGTACGAAAGAACAAGGAGATTGTACCCGAGCTTTGTGTTCATTGGTCTTCTCGGTTTGTTCGTGCTAGTTGCTTCGTACATTTGATAGCCTTATAGGTTATAATTAATCACTAATCTGTATGTTGAGTAAATAGTAATTTATCTGTGCTTGTACGAAAGAACAAAGAGATTGTACCCGAGCTTTGTGTTCATTGGTCTTCTCGGCTTGTTCATGCTAGTTGCTTCGTACTGTGCGTAGCCTGATAAATTTTATTTACTCTCTTGCGTGTTGTGCTTGCTTTCCTGTTAAAATGGCTGTCAATCAATATGGCATGCTTCCATTTAACGGAAAGACAGATTTTGATATCTGGAAACAGAAAATCAAATGCGTGTTGATCCAACATAAAGTCTATAGAGCTGTGACTGGACTTTATTAGACTCTGAGGATGCTGCTAAGCGTGTTGAAATGAATGAAACTGCTTGTTCCTCTATTTACCTAAACCTTTCTGATTCAGTGCTCAAGAAGGTGGGTATTATAGATTCTGTAAAAGAGTTGTGGGACAAGTTAGATAAGTTATATACCGATACTTCTTTGCCTGGTAAATTGTTTTTGCTTGAGAAGTTCTTTAGGTTTAGGCTTGACCTGACTAAAGACATAGATTAGAACCTAGATGTGTTTAACAAGCTTATTCAGAACATTAAGCAAGCCGGTGATAGACACATAGATGACTACACACCCATAGTGTTACTTAATGCCATCCCTTACTCTTACAATGACGTCAAATCTGCCATAAAGTACGGTAGAGAAGATATCTCATTAGATATAGTCGTTAATGGATTAAGAAGTAAGGAGTTAGACCTTAGACACTCAAGGGGTAGTAACAGTCAATCTAGGGACTCTGGTGAAGCATTGCTTGTGAGGGGTAGGTCTAAGAGTAGATCTAAAAACCATAAGAAGGGTAGCAACACTAAGAACCAAAACAATAATAATGACCCAGGTAAGAAGAGAGGTAAGTCTAAGAAGAGAGTGTGCTATAATTGCGGGAATTCTAGCCACTTTATTAAGGATTGTCCTCACCCTAAGAAGCCTGAACATGCTAATGTGGTAGATGATAATAACTTGCATGATGAAGTTTTTATGGTCTGTGATTTTGCCAATTCTGTGTTGAGTAGCATGACTGAAAATGAGTGTTTGATTGACTCTGGTTGTACTTATCATATGACACCTTTTAGATCTCTGTTTGTTTCTTATGATTCTTGCAATGATGGCTTTGTGTCTCTTAATGATAATAAGAAATGCAAAATACATGGGGTGGGTGATGTATGCTTGAAGTTTGATAATGGGACTGTGTTTACTATGAAAAATGTGAGGCATGTTCCTGATTTGTGTCATAACTTATTTTCTGTCGCTGCTTTTGAGGGTAGTGGGCTTGAGGGTAAATGGGGAAATGGGTGCATGAAAGTTTTGAAAAATTCTCTTGTTTTGTTTAAGGCAAAAAAGGTGAATAATTTGTATGTGTGCCATGTTCAGCCTTTCTGTGATTCTGCTCATGTTGTTAGTTCTGATATAATTGCTTTGTGGCATAATAGATTAGGACACATGAGTAATAAGGGTTTAGAGATTTTGCATAAATCTGGTTGTTTTGGTAAGGATTTTGTGTCCTCCATCCCTTTTTGTGAATCTTGTGTGTTAGGCAAGCAGCATAAAGTTACTTTTCCTTCCTCCCCTTATCCTAATCCCACTAAGTGTACCTCTGTGTTAGAGTATGTTCATGCTGATGTTTGGGGTCCTGCTAGTATCTCTACCCACGTGGGTAAGAGATATTTTCTGTCCATTATTGATGATTTTTCTAGGAAGGTGTGGGTCCGTCTCCTTGAGCATAAGTCCAATGTCTTTGTGAAGTTTAGGGAGTGGAAGAACTTTGTAGAAAATCAAACTGGTAAGAAAGTCAAAACCCTTAGGACCGATAATGGATTAGAGTTTTGCAATAAGGATATGGACCAACTCTGTGTTGATTGTGGGATTAGAAGGCACAAAACTGTGCCCTATACTCCCCAACAAAATGGGAAAGCCGAGAGAATGAATAGGACTGTTCTAGATAAGGTTAGGAGTATGCTTGCTACCTCCGGTTTGTCTAAAAAGTTTTGGGGTGAAGCAGTCAATACTGCTGTCTACTTGATTAACCGGTCTCCATCTGTTCCCTTGGTGGGAAATGCCCTGAATCTGTTTTCTCAAACAAGCCCTTGATTTGTCTAATCTTAGAGTGTTTGGGTGTGCTGCATATGTGCACCAACAAGGCGACAAATTGGATCCTAGGTCTAAGAAAGGAGTCTTCTTAGGTTATCCTGAGGGTGTGAAGGGGTACAGGGTTTGGGATAGAAACCATGTAGGTTTCAAGGTTGTGGTAAGTAGAAACATTGTTTTCAATGAATCCGAGTTCCCTTGTTTGGTTAAGTCAGTTCCTGATTCTGAGTTGAGCCCTAGTAGTACACCTGTTGAGGTGGAGTCCATACCATATGCTGCTAGTCCTTTGTTTGCTAATCATGATTCTTCTGACTTGCATGATTCTTCTGAATTGCATGATTCTTCTAAATTGCATGATTCTTCTGAGCATGATAATACCACCACTTCGAGTGAGGTGGAGCATTCTCATGTTCATTCAAATAACAATGAATCTCATGATGAGAGTGCTGATTCTAGTGAAAATGATTTGCATGATGACCAACTTGTCAGAGATAGAAGTAGGAGAGAAATTAGGAGAACTGCAGATAGTATGCCTGATTTTGCTTTCCGTGTGTGTGACACTTCTGTGCTTGCTTTCTCTGTGTTTGAGACCCTTGATCTTAACGAACCTAGAACCTATAGAGAGGCCCTTAAGTTTAATGAGTCCGCTAAATGGCTTTGCGCCATGGAAAGTGAGATGGAGTCACTTAGAGCGAATAAGACTTGGACGTTAGTTCCTAGACCACCTAATAGTTCCGTAGTTGAGTGTAAGTGGCTATTTAAGGTTAAGGAAGAGCCTAACGACATTAGATATAAGGCTAGGTTAGTAGCTAAAGGATTTACTCAAAAGGAAGGTGTTGATTATGCTGAAATCTTTGCTCCTGTTGTTAAATTCACTACGATTAGAATGATGCTTGCTCTTGTTGCTCATAATGATTGGGAAATGAAGCAAATGGACGTCACCACTGCTTTCTTGCATGGTGATTTAGACAAGAAAATCTATATGACCCAGCCTGAGGGCTTTGTGGATCCCATGAAGAGTAATCATGTGTGTTTTCTTAGGAAGGCCTTGTACGGCCTGAAGCAGTCCCCGAGGCAGTGGAATATCAAATTTTACCAGTGCATGTCATCATTGAAATTTCACAAGTTTGAGTGCGACCATTGCCTATTCTTTAAAAATACTTCTTCTGTGCCTGTATTTTTATTGCTTTATGTGGATGACATGTTGATTTTTAGTCCTTCGGGTGACGCCATTAAATGTGTGCAAAAATGTCTTAGCGAGAATTTTGCAATGAAAGACCTAGGTGATGCCAAGAGGATCCTAGGCATTAACATTGTTAGGGATAGGAGTAAGCGTGTGTTAGTACTCAATCAGATTTCATACATTGAAAAGATTTTGGGTAAACTTAACATGCACTCTGCTACTACCGTCTCTATTCCTATGGCGTCCCACTTTGTGTTAAGTAAGGATGAGTCTCCCAAGACTGCTCCTGAAATTGCTAAAATGAAATCTGTGCCTTATTCCAGTGCTATTGGGTCCGTGATGTATCTCATGGTGAGTACTAGACCCGACATTGCCTATGTCGTTAGTTGTTTAAGTAGGTATATGTCTAACCCTGGTTTGCCTCATTGGAATGCTCTTAAGTGGTTGCTTAGGTACTTGAAATCTACTGTTAATCATGGATTTTTTTTCACTAGGTGTTCAGAGGGTGTTAAGTTGAGTGGGTATGTGGACTCAAATTTTGATAACGATAGAGACAATAGGAAATCCACTACCTCTTATGTGTTTACCCTTTGCGGGTCTTGCATTAGTTGGAAGTCTCAACTTCAACCCATAGTTGCCCTATCCACTACTGAGTCAGAGTATGTGGCTGCTATCGAAGCGTTTAAGGAAGCCATTTGGCTTAAACGTCTCCTAAGGGAGATTGGTAGTCTTAAGTAGGACATTTGTGTGTTTTCTGATAGTCAATCTGCTATTCAACTGTGCAAAAACCCTGTTTTTCATGATAGAACTAAGAATATTAATGTTAGATTTCATTTTATACGTGATATTGTAAGTGCAGGTGATATCAAGTTGATTAAAATTCCATCTGAATTTAATCCTGCTGACATGGGGACTAAATGTCTCTCTGTCGAAAAGTTGTTGTCGTGCAAGCGCACGTTAAACATTAATTGCGGATAAGTTGCCTGATGATCTTAGCCCTTTTGCCTGAATGTGTCTTTGTGATCATTCGGGCAATCCAGCGATGATGAGTCTCAAATTGTTTTAGAGCTTTGTGCTCTACACACTAGGGTCCAATAAGGTGGAGAATGTGTTGGTATTGTCCCCTTTGATTTCCCTAAGCCCAATATTGTTATGGTTGCACCCGGCCCATCTCTTATTTCGCTGCTCTCCCCTTTTGCGCGATTTACTCCCTCCGCCTTTCCTTATGAAACTATGGGCGTATCTCTTTGTTTATTGTAAGAATTCCATAATCGTTCTTGAGCTTGACCTATATATATACCACTCGCCCCTTCTGTAAGGTGGGAGCCGAAACCCTATTCTCCAAATTCAACCTGCCGCTTCTTCTTAGTGGGTTCACCGGACGAATTGGCCGGAAGTTAAGGTCGAAGGTTGTTGCCCACTTCTTCCCTTGAGATCCTAGTGTGTGATTATCATCCTTTGTGGGTGAAATAGTGAGTCCTGAGCTGGAACCAAGATTCTACAGGTTTTCTACTTCATACTTATAAAGAATGAATTTATCGATTGCTTCATGTTTATTTTTTAATAAATAAACATGGCTATAGCAATTGCTATCATCGATAAAAGTAATAAAATATTTATTACCACCACGTGTTTGTATTGATTTAAAATCACAAACGTCACTATGAATTAATTCAAGTGGTTCCGTTTTTCTTTCAACCGATTTGAAAGACGTTTTCGTTTGCTTTGCCTCTACACAAACTTCACTTTTGTGCTTCACATCAATTGTGAATTTAGGAATGTGTTCCATGTTAATTAATCTACGTATAGAATTAAAATTAACATGTCCGAGTCTACCATGTCACACATTAGAAGACTCAAGCAAGTAAGCAGAAGAGACTTTTTTTTATATTATTAATAATAGTCATTACATTGAGCTTAAACAGCGCATCAACTGCATACCCCTTGCCCACATACATTCCCGACTTAGACAAAACTAGTTTTTCCGACTCAAAAACCATGCGGAAGCCATGCTTGTTCAACAACGAGCCGGAAATCAGGTTTTTGCGTATTTCTGGAACGAACAAAACTTGGTTGAGAGTCAGCTCCTTGCCCGAAGTCATCTTCAGGACCACCTTGCCCACGCCTTCCACCACGGAATGAGCCGAGTTTCGCATCCACACCTTCTCACCATTTGATAGTTCAAAGGTCGTGAACAGCTCCCGATTTGAGTAAATATGCCGGGTTGCACCGGTGTCCACGAACCACTCTTTGGAGTTGGATCAGACGAGGTTGACCTCGGTCACCACGGCCGCAAGGATGACGTCTTCATCCTTTTTCCCACCTTTCACCAGGTTGACGAGAGAATCTTTCTTCCTCCTTGGTGTCTTGCAATCCGAGGACTTGTGTCCATTCTTGTTGCAATTGAAGCATTTTCCGTTGAACTTTGTCCTAGAAATGCCTCACTTGGGATCGAGCTTGCTCTTCCCATTATTTTTGGTTTTGGAGCCCTTTGCATGCCTCACCATATTTGCCTTGGCACTGGTAACGATTGGGAGTTTTCCATCGTTCTTCTGGTTATCCTCTTCAATCCGCAGATGGAGGATCAATTGCTCCAAGTTCATTTCCTTTCGCTTATGCTTAAGGTAGTTCTTGAAATCCTTCCAAGCCGGCAGCAATAAATGGATATTTGACGCCACTTGGAAAGGCTCACTAACTGTCATTCCTTCATCTCGAATTTCGTTGAAGATCATTTGCATCTCCTCAACTTGACTCAAGATCGTCTTCGAATCAACCATTTTAAAATCAAGGAATCGATCGACAACAAATTTCTTTGCACCGGCATCCTCGCTTTTATATTTATGGTCCAAAGCATTCCATAGCTCCTTAGCCGTAGCTAGTTTGCTATAAACGTCGTACAAAGCATCATGCAGCCCGTTCAACACATAGTTTCGGCAAGGAAGTCAGAATGCTTCCAAGCTTCAACAGCGTTGAAAGATTGCGCATCCACCTCACCCTCGGTTGCTACCGGCGCGTCTTCGGTCAAGAACCTAGCAAGACCGAGAGTAGTGAGGTAAAATAGCATCTTTTTCTGCCATCTCTTGAAGTTTGACCCATTAAACTTTTCGGGTTTCTCCACAAAGTTGCTTGGCACAGTAACCATAGGGATTGCCCCTTGGTTTCCCAAAGAAGATGCTCCGCGTTGTGAACCATTGTTCACCGGAGCTCCACTTTCAGAGTGATTGCCCCTTTGGCACGTTTTACCCACCAACATTCTGGATTTCTTGAGAAGTCATTTTCGTTTTCTTAAGTTTTACTAAAACACAAAAAATAAGTTCGTTCACAACAATGACAAACTATAGTTTTAAGATTGTTTACCGAAGTACAACAATCACCGAATACGTTTTAAGATTGTTGGGTGTGTTTCGAAAAACAAAGAAAAATAATTAATAAAAATTAATTAATTAAAATGACTAAAGAAAACAGAAAATAGATGGGACAAAGTTTAGCCAGTGCTCGTGATACGCATGATGTTCTTAAAACGTATTCGTCGCCTCTCATGGTGCTAGGAGCGTTGCAACGACCATTTCCCAGGATACAGTGGCTAACGAACTAACGTTTGAGCACACAAACGAAAGTTCTGGTGAACGGGAACAATAGCAGAATACTCAGGAAATTTTCGGAGTAGCTAGAAGTGGTTTTAGAGCTAAAAACTATGTGCAAATTGCTTGTGAACGTGTAAGAACGTATGTTTGTTGCAAAGCACATGCCAGCTATTTATAGGAGGATTTGTTGTGTGTTAAATGGAGTGTTAATGGACCTGAACGTTGGACATCAATGACCAGTCCATTGGGCATTGAATCATCCACAAACTATCCATTTAACGTTGCATTAAAAGATATGAACGTTGGGCATTTATTGTTGTAACGGTCCAGAAGACCTCGATCCTTTCTGTTGCGACCAGAAGACCTCGACCTCTTCTGTTGTGACCAGAATACCTCGGCCCTTCTGTTGCGAGCAGAATACCTCGAGGGTTTCTGTTGAGCCGAACAGAAGTGGAGCGATTCTATTGAGAACAGAACCCTCTTCTGATCCGGACAGAAGCGGAGCGATCCTGCCAGCATGAAAAAAATAAGGAACGTTTACAGGAAGAAACAAAACTTAAATCGCATCTTTAAATGATAGATTTTCGGACAACATTCGTGTCCGCAGGTCGCTCGTGCACACAAGTCGCAGTTTTTCTTCTCCGTTTGCGGGATTTGATCGGCACCCCCCCGACGTGCAAAGAGAGGTAAAAATAGGTATCACTTAGTGTTAGTAAACATGAGGTGTAAGTCAATAATAAGATGGAAGGGATAGTGGGTGTGTTTCCAAAAACAAAGAAAAACAATTAATAAAAATTAATTGATTAAAATTACTATAGAAAACAGAAAATAGATGGGACAGAGTTTAGCCAGAGCTCGTGCTACACACGATGTCCTTAAAACGTATTCGTCGCCTCCCACGGTGCTAGGAGCGTTGCAACGACCGATTCCCGGGATATGGTGGCTAACGAACTAACGTCTGAGCACACAAACAAAAGTTCCGACGAACGGGAACAATAGCAGACCACTCAGGAAACTAAATCGTATCTTTGAATGATAGATTTTCGGATGACATTCGTGTCCGAAGGTCGCCCGCGAACACGAGTCGTGATTTTTCTTCTCCATTTTCGGGATTTGATCGGCACCCCCCCCCCCCCCCTCCCCCCTCCCCCCGCACGAAGAGAGCCTTTTCTCGTAAGAATCTTAACTCCTTCAAAAAGGGTTCCTTTATAAGGGGTGAAAATCCCTTGGGTTTTCCGGTGTGAGATAAAACACACTAGAAACTCATCATTTTTCAAGTTTTTCCATTTTTAACGAGTGAACTTCGAGAATCAATTTCTCATTCACCCGTTATCCGTTTTGAGTGTACCACATATCAAATTGTAGCCTTTAACAAGGACAATCCGAAACCACTTTGACCCGACCCAAATCGGAAGTGGACCACACTCAAATAATTGTCCCAAAATGACCATTTAATGCAATTTTTAACACATTTTTCCAACAAGGGAGACTTTAGTAGGACTAATACCTTCAGCATTCTCCACCTTATTGGTCTTAAGTGGTGTAGAGTAACAATACTAGGTTGTGATGAGACTCATCATCGCCAGACCATCCATTACAACTACATCATGCTGATAATACAAGTAATAGATGAGAACCACAAAGTTCTCTTTCGAACCAAGTTTACCATGCAAACCCAATACATAATGGACGAACTCTACCAATCGGTCCTCGAGTTCAGAACCAAAACCATCATGAAACTATTAACAAACACAACACATGTTAATAGACCACACAAGCAAGCAACCGGGAGAAGTTGGGGATTCCAACTAATCCAACAACCACACAAAGCAAGTACACAGAAATAAAAGAAACAATATTATTTCTATAACTAGCATAGGAAGAGCTCACATATTCACTTGGTATCACATTTTCAAAACACAAAGAAAAATAACATACCAAATATCACAAAGAATTTAATTAAAAGAGAATTAAGCACATTTAAAGCAAACTCAGAGGAAATATAGTCAAAAACTTTGCATTTATTATTTTTCTCATGCTCCCTAATGTCTCTATCTCTAATAACATGACAATCACGCAACTCAAGCATATTGCACATAACATTCATATCATGCTCCACCTTAACAGAAATATTATTTTCTTTATTTTCAACTTGAAAACGTTTTCATTCACAAATTTGGGTTCGGTTTCAACAAGTAAATCAGAATGAACTTCGACGGGCAAATGCTCCACCTCATTTGGAGCAACATCAGGAGAAACAAGCAGGCAAGAAAATTCATTTTCAATAAAAATGACATTTCTACTTAGCATCACATTGAAGCATGTTTCACTCCTACACCAAAGCCTATAACCTTTCTTGCATTCATTATATCATAAGAAAACAAATTCCTTAGTCCTAGGTTCAGATTCATCATTCTCATGATTCACATAAGCAACACAACCAAACACTCTCAAATTGGTCAAATCAAGTGGTTCGCCTGTGAACACAAATTCAGGGCACTTCCCCCCTAAGGGAACATATGGGGACATATTGATCAAATAAGCAGCATAACAAATAGCTTCCCCCCAAAACTTTTTAGAGAGCCCAGATGATGCTAACATTGCCCTCACCCTCTCTAAAAGAGTTCTAACCATCCTCTCAGCAACCCCATCCGGTTGAGGCGTGGAGGGAACATATTTATGCATAAAAATACCCCAAGTATCACATAAATCACCAAGCTGATCATCACAAAAATCAAAACTGACATTTGTCCTTAAACACATTATTTTCTTACTTGTTTGATTTTCAACAAGGGTTTTCCAGTTTTTAAACTTACCAAAAACATCAGATTTATTCTTAATCAACAAAACCCACACTTTATTTGAAAAATCGTCAATCAACGTCAGAAAATAATTTTTCCCACCATGAGTGGAAACACTACAAGGACCCCATAAATTAGCATGAATACAATCAAGCAGATCAGGAAAACTAACTCTAGATTGTTTTCCTATCACACACGGTTGCACACAATTCACAGAATCAGGAACGGGTTCAGCATGACACACATACAAGTTATTTTTCAACTCAGCTTTAAAAACAACTAAACAACCCTTCACAACTTTCATGATTCCCTTTCCCCATTTTCCCTTCAAACCCTCATTTTCAAGAGAAACACGAGATAACAAATTACAACACAGCTCAGAAACATGCCTCACATTCTTCAAAGTATGCACATAACCAGAAGAAAACCTAAGGCATACATCTCATATTCCTAGCACATTGCATTTCTTCTCATTTGCTAAAGACATAAAGTCATGCTCAATCTCTCTATAGTTTGAAAAAACAGTTTTCAAAGGGGACGTAAGAAAAGTACAACCAGTATCTACCACCCAATCTAATTTACCCAAAGAATCAGATATCACAAAACTCAAATAGTCATAATCACATAGATTTCTCATCATAAAACATCACCTAAATCTTCATCACAAGTAGTCAAATTAGCATGCTCACTATGCTTATTTTCCCTAGATTTAGGACAGTCTCTTATGAAATGACCAGGTTCATGACAATAATAGAAACATCTTGAAATAGACCTAGACTTAGATCTACGTCGTATATTATTTTCCCTACCCCTCACATGCATAACCTCCTCGGACTTTCTACCCTCACCCATATGTTTTAAATCTAATTCCTTACTCTTAAGACCATTAACCACAATGTCAAGAGTCACATTATCTCTACCATACTTAATAGCAGATTTCACATCACTAAAGAAATCAGGAATAGCATTTAAAAGCAATAGGGGAATAATAATCTATATGCTTATCACCACACAACTTAATAACAGAAATAAGTTTGGTAAAAACATCTAGATTTTCCTCAATATCCTTAGACATATCCAGTCTAAATTTGAAGAACTTCTCAAGTAAAAACATCCAGCTAGATAGAGAAGTTTCAGTATACAATTCATCTAATTTATTCCACAGAATTTTAGCACTCTCTAAAATTCCAACTTTTCTAATCACAGAATCAGATAAGTTCAAATAAATCACAGAACATGCATTTTCATTCATTTCAGCCCTTTTATCTTCTGTGTCAGAAATTAAATAGGTTTCACCAACTGCTTTAAAACATTTTTGTTGGATTAAAATACATTTAATTTTTTGCTTCCAAATCTAAAATCAGATTTTTCATTAAATGGAGTCATACCATACTGATTATAAGCAGACATTTTCACAGAGAAAACAACCAACAAAAGAAAATGTAAATTTCGCTGAAAAACAATTTAAATATTTATAAGACTACAAATATATGAAGCAACAAGCATGGACACACAGGGAGTATTAATGAGCACCAAACTCAAGTTCAAACCCCTTGTTCTTTCGTATAAGCACAAATAAATAATAAATTTTTAGCACAAAACAACACAACAATTCTATCAATTTTAAAAGCAGTAATAAACCTAAAACGTGATTTCTACACAATAAAAGACTAAATCACCACAAAAGCGATAAAAGCGGGTTTCGAGTTAATATACCGGAGCGAAACCCTAGGAGAGGCATTTCGACCTTACCCACCCAATTAAAATTGGGATTTTGAGACTGTTGACTGACTTTGACCAACGTTGACTGGCGGTTGACCAGGGGTCCAACGGCTATCTAGGTTCAGCAGTCCAGCACCAGTCCAGCAGTGCAGGTCAAGTCCAGTGGCTTGGTAGCCCAACAGCCTGGTCCAGCACCTCCAGAAGCCCAGGTCCAGCTTTCCTTCACGAATCCAGCAGCCCCAAAGCCCAAATTCAGCCTAATTCAAACCCAGGTCCAGCCCAAGGTCCAGCAACCACTTGCAGCCTTCCTTCAACAACCCAGCAACCCAAGGCCCTGTTCGCTTCCCCGCGTCCAGGTCTTGCGTTCCTTCAACACGAGAATAATGAAGACGGAGGCTTCAACCCAAGGCTTCGATGCAGGCTGTGGCTTTGATGGACGAGAGACGGGTCCAGCCAAGAGCGACCACCATCAGCAGTTCTCAGGTGACGGCGGACAACAGCTTCAGCTGTGGATTTGATGGTGGATCTCTCAGGCAACGACAGTCGAGCATCCAGGCGGCGATGGCGTGGCTTCAATCTCCGGCAACTTGGCAGTGTCCAATCTGCGAGCTTTAGCGTAGAGGAGGTCAGGCGATGCCTCACGGACAGCCAGTGACCTCTACGAACGGCGAATCGACAGAGGCGGTGGATGGCCGTGACGGACGGCGGTTCCCGACTCTGATACCACTGTAAGGATCGTTTTCCTTTTCCGGCTCGGGTCTCCAACCTCCATAAGCTCACACACACCACTCTAGGGCTAGACCTCTCCACTCTCAGCTTTTTGTCCTACCAATAAGGTATCACTCTCACACTCTCACACCAAGGAAAGGAGAAGAAGGGAGTCTACTCTCACGGTTTTCTTAGGCAGACTGCGATTCACAAAGGAGGAGCACAATAATATAATAGGCGGACTGCCTATTATTGCTCACAAGTCTAATTGACAAAGAAGGGGGCTCCACACAAGTTGTTCAACGGTTAGACTACAAAGGATCAGACAACAACACTCATGGGCTGCCAGACAAAAGGTGCATCCGACAACAACAAAAGGGGGCCATCCAGTAGGTAAGTCAACAACCAAGAAGAGAGGTAAAAATAGGTATCAATTAGTGGGAGTAAACATGGGGTGTAAGTCAATAATAAGATGGAAGGGGGGCCTTAGTAGGACTAATACCTCCAACGTATACAATTTTTAATATACTATCTCAACATAACATGTTGTTTTCATGTTTTTTATAATAATGTGACAAAGAAAAATGTTTGCATGGTGTACACTTTTTGGTTTACGTCGTTCATACACTCGTCTGTCTCACGCACACAAAGTTGTATGTTCACAGACAGCTCTGTAGAGTTATCTGTGAACAGACGATTTTATGTGCATGAAATAGACGAATGTAAGAAAGATATACACCAAAATGTATACACCTAGCCCATCTCTCACAAATGATCGTCAAACTCTTCATATATACCTTGAGCGAGGCGAATGATTGGTGTTCTTCTAAAGAGAATTAATGGTGAGCATCAACTTGATGTGCGTGGGATGAGCTTGACGTGACTCAGAGACGTACGATGAATATTGAGCATGTTGAATTTCCTTGTCTTTTGCGTTTGATTTTGTACCGCCTCCATCCAGATTCTTCCTTCTTACGATCCTAATCCCCAAACAAAAGGAAAAGGAAAAGAATTTACAAAAATAGGGATCTCGATGCTAGTATATATTTTGTTCATTTCTCCATATTTTCACTATTAAGATAACAAATTACACTCACCAATGACACAAAAGATTCCTAATTTAAAGTTAAACCTTTTCAATGATAGATGTTTAGTTTCATTTGAAAATTTTGAACTTATTTATCATTATCTAGAGTTTAAAGTTCCGAAATCAGATTCAAACTTTCAAAGTTGATGCCCTGGCCCTGCCCTTTTCATGGAGAGAAAATGAAAAATATACAGTAATAGATATGTCATCTAAAATGTACAAATATAACTGAGATCACTAGCTTTAAACTTGAACATGATTAATGATTTAATAGTTGCGAAAGAATATATGAATATTCATAATTAAGTAATTTCTTGAGGTAGGATCTATCATACCTAGTAGGAAGAGGGTGCCACATTGAAGATGTTCTGGATTCCACTCCAAATAAAAACTACTCATTTTCAATTAGTGTATATCAAAATTCAATTTACATCTTCTCACATGATTATGTCTAGTCGGTTATGGGGACCCGGAGGATGAGGTGTCCATTTTCTTTGAGGTAGGGATCTATGAACTATGTACTACTCCCTTCGGTTTTTAATTAAGTTCTTGGTTTGACTTCACACATATTAAGAAAATAAATTTACTGAGGGATAAATTTTACTGTAGAGTACAATGTTGTGACACTGTTTAACACCGTTTTGCATTGTTTTGTCACTTTATACTTGTTTGTCATATGAGGAAGTGTTAACTCGATTGGAACAAAGTATGTTAGTGAGTTATTGAGTAATATAACATTAACAAATTAAATCACAATCCTCATCCCGAGGTGCAAGAACATTGGATGAAGTATGTTATTTTTATCTTAACTAATCACACTTTCCCACTTTTTGGCAATCTCTAAACTGATTATGCATCAGCTAATCAGCATATGTGATTATTTCATAATTGATTATTCCACTATTTGAATACATTCCCACCTATCACTTCCAAATTGAAGTCCCCAAATAGTTCAATCACATGTTGTGAGGAGATATTGATTTTAGCGAGATTTAATACTATAGTGACAGATCTTAAGTTTTTAAATTATCCAGCAACGCGCGAATTTGTCTGAAATTTAAATAAAAGGTTAGTCATTAGTAACTCACTTGAGCTACTTAACATTTCACCTCCAATTCAACTTTGAGTTGTGTACGGGAAGTGATGATTATATATGGATCTCTACCTAAAAATCTACTCCCTCCGTCCCTGAATTATTTTCAAACATTCCTTTTTCGTCCGTCCCAAAATTATCTCCTCCTTCCCTTTTTGGCAAAGAATTTGTGGTTCACAATCATTCTTACATATTCTTACACATTTCTCTCTCCTCTGCACAACTCTCCACCACATAAAATCCATTATCTTAATTAGTGTGCCCAGCCGAAATGGGAGAAAAAACAGGGACGGGGGAGTAATACTGACGTAATAAATGGTTATGTCTAATACTCCAAATATATAAAATCATTATTATTACCTGATTACATCATTTCCCTACTTATTTGTTCTGTAAATTAGCAGCTTACATTTTGTAAGTAACCTATTATATAGTTTTACAGAATTATAATTATTTGAATCCAAGTGTGTTTGTTTAATATTTTAATTAACTGATAAAGTAAACATATACTTCGTAAAATATACTCCCTCCATCCCAAAAAATACTTCCCACTTTTCTTTTTGGGGCGTTCCAAAAAATATATCTCACTTTCCTTTTTTGGACAATTTGTGTGGCTCATATTAATTTTATATTTTTCTTACACAACTACAACCATATATTTCCACTTTATTTCACTTTTTAATAAGCGTGTCAAGTCAAATCGGAAAGTATTTTTTGGGATGGAGCTGGTATATGTTTGTGTTCGATCAAGTGTTCAACTCACCATTAGAATGTGAGAACAACTTTTGATACTTTTTGCACAAAAAGGAGGTGACTAGTACTTACCCTACCTATTAAGTATTGAGCTCATTTTAAATCGTAACACAGTTACCTGTTACAGTATGAACCTCGATCAAGTTTGAAATCACACACAATTAAAATAAAATATAGTTCAACATGAGTCAAAAGATAAACTTATCGATGGATCGGAGCAAAAAACATCCATTTGTTCTTTTTAAAGTAGCCTATGCTTTAGAGAAAAAGATTGATCTGTTTATAAATAATTGTCATTCTCGGATGCGAAGAGAGCATTTATTTTTATTTTATCAATTTCACAATTACATTTTTTATCACCATACTTTATATTTCTTCCATTCCTCATAACTCAACTATGTTTACTTTTTCTGGTCTATTGTCTTAAAAAAATCATCTTATGAGTCTTATGAATCATTTTTTTTCAAATACGTAGTTTTTTATTTCAAGAACTGAATTGTGTAATAATCAAAATAAGTAAAGTTAGAGTTATATTTTGGTTGAATTGAATAAAATAATTGTAGAGAACCATTTTAGCTATTGTTTCATACGTAATACTATCTCTGCCCCCTAAGATTTTGACAAAGAAGGGTTGTGTGCTTTTTAAAAAAAGTAGATTTATGTGATTGATAAATTAAATCATTAAAGTGAAAATAAAGTAAGAATGAATTAGAGTCACACAAATATTCCCAAAAATGATATGAGACAATTTTAGTGGGATGGATGCAAAAATATGGAACAATTGTAGTGGGACTGAAGGAGTACAATTTTCCTTTATTAATAAAATATATTTTAAATATATTTCTCTATCATTCAATAAATTCAACCAATTCAACTATTTAAGTCATTATTTTATCAATTTCAACATATTCAATCAATTTTAATTTTACCAAACCAAATTTTATTAGCTTTTTCTTCCACACAAATTTCAAGAACATAATTTTTTATTTTATTATTACATTATGGATAATGTGTACTCTTTTTGGAATAAGATCCTACATCATAGATCGATTCATGTTAGTCAACCTTAAATTCTTTTGGAATAAGATCTGAATGTTGTTGTGTTGTGGACAATTTTAATAGCATATATTCCATATATTATACCCATAAATTATAGCTATAGAATTTATGGGTATAACATACTCCGTATATCCTATTAAATTTGCATTGACAAAATTATAAGAGAGAGGCTACTTATAAGGGAGAGAGGGAGTGATGTGTTATAAATTTATAGTACGTCATTTAACGATGGTAGTACGATGATCGTGTTATATATACTACTTTTGTTTTAAAATATTATTATTATTTTTGTGTGGGTGAACATCTAAATTCTAAAACATCACGTACTTTTAAAGGAACGATTTTTTATGATTACTTTTAAAGGAACATGATATATATGAAAAATTAATAGATAGTCGTAATCATAAACACCATAAATTTTTGTGAAACTAATTATATGGTCATTAACATCATTAATGCTTAGATGACAAGCCATGTGTCATGCGTGAGTCCACTAGTCCAGATCGAAGGAAGATAACCATATATTATTATTATTAGTATTATTATTATGCAATACAAATTTATAGAAAGAGGGTATTAATCTATTATGTCGTAATTAAAGTCGATTTATATCAACTTTTAAACGGGAGGCGGTTGAGACATTATGAAATGAGCCGTCACGCGTGATAATATATTGGCAAATGCATGTGACATGTGGGCATTTTTCTTCTTCTAAATAAACATACCATATGATTAGGAAATACTCTAACATATTCATTATAAAGCATGTTAACGAGGTTGATGGTGTATGGTGGTGATCAATGATCGATGCTTTCATTTTATTGTACAAAATGGATCTCATAATTTATTATATATAAAGCATGTTTAATTTGTACAGAGACTTGATTAGAGCATCCTCCATCCTCATAATTCTGCTTGCATTAGAGCATACATAAACATAAGCATGCTTATTATAGATCATTATAATTTGGTTGTCTTGTCTTTTTTTTTTTGGTTTTTTCAGAGTCAATAGTCCATTCTTTGTTATTCTATGCTTATTAATTTTTCATTTTATAGACTAAATTTCCTTATAACCTCATCTACTCATCGGGTGTGCTACTCCCTACAATATAAGTTTTCATGTTAAAATATGTTTAGGGGGTGCTTGTATCTATTTCCTAAAACTGTTTATACTCCTTTAAAGAGCTGAGCAAAAACAAATATTGGAGTGTTAGAGTGAAATTGCGTAAATAATTCTAAATGTTCTAAATTGATCCTAGAAGCTAAGCCATTTTTTTTAAAACTGAAAAAGACCCGTCCATCAAAACCGATGCTAATTATACTTTTGTTTAAAAAAGAAGTAAAAACACAAATATCTCTGGGTCTATTATTTAATTGATGCATGTCACAAGGGTTAGGTCTCGGGTTTGAATCTTGACAACTGCGATGAGGAGTTACTATGCTAAAAATGCATAGGATCTCTGCAAGTACGACCGGGGACATAACGTCACTCTCTATCTGTCAGTTTGAGATTATAGTCCAATTTACATCCTCCCAACGTACCGTCCGGTCGGGGTTGGGAGCCCTCAGGGATGGGGTGTCGTCATGCTTTCAAATCTTTTATGCTTCACTTTTAGTGTATATTAGTTTCTATTGAATTGATCTGACATATATAAAATGCAAAAGATGGAGGAGAATACATTTTTAATTAACACAGTAATGTGCGAGATGGTGTGACTTAGACGTAGTTATGATTATATAAGCAATAATTAAATTGGTTGGCATCCATTGATTATTTGCATAGTTGTACACTTATTAATTTAATTGATGATGTTGATATATTGATTATTCGGTTGATGTGGACCGTAATGTGATCCTCCGTGTATGCTGGGTGTTTGTCATAGAGAAATGCGGAGTACCAGTTATAGAAAAACTGTCATTAAACTTTTCAAAAAGCTGTGGCGTTCTAAAATATTACAGCCCTCCGTATCTGACATTTCAAAAATATAGTAGCCTCACGGGCCACACGCCCTCTTTTCTTTACACATATCTTCTTTTAGGTATAATAATAATAATAATAATAATAATAATAATAATAATAATAATAATAATAATAATAATAAACTAGTGCGTTTTATATTTAATAAGCCTTTTTTTGAGAAAGAGACCAAACTTTATTAAAAAGATCGATAGCCATACATGCGCTTAAGGAAAAGATAAGCTAAACTAATGGAAGCAAACTAAGCTAAAGGTTAATCTTTCAAGCGCAATTGTGACCTAATTTGCATGAAAGAAGCAGCAAATTTTTTCTTGTTACAGCGAGAAATAACTCGAATGAAAGAACAATCTTAAGTCGGAGCAGTCACTAAAGACATAGATGAAGAAAGAGAAATACTCTTAGCCGAAGTCTGAGATTTCATCCTTTTATCTAAACTCATGTGATCTGTCTTGAATTGAGTAATTATATCTTGGAGAGAAGGATAGGAAATAATAGTCATCTTAGACTTCTTACCGACGATCTTCCGCTTGGGAAAAATATTTTCATTTTCTTCCACGTTCTTCTTGGAGCATGAAGTCGATGCATCAGAAGAAGAAATCAAATAACATGTCCACATCAGAGTGATTCGCAAAGGAGAAATTCCTTGAATATGAGCTTGAAAAGGAATCTTAGAGATCGAAATATCATTATTGTTACCAACCCTATCAGACTAGGCAACATATCTGATACAAATTCTGGCTCGTAAAATCTTTCAACAATTTAATAGCTCTGAATAATCCTACTAAGAAATCCCTAAAACATAATCCATATCTTCCTTTAGGAACAAAAATAGAGTCAATCCCTTTATCAATGATCAGAATAAAACCACAACAATAATTTGAATTGAAGATAATTACAAAGTTGTCCAACTCGAATCTAGAATACACCCAATTATCCAAGGAAATTTTCTTAATGGAATCCCTCAGCCATAGTAAATTATCCAGATCAAACACATAAGAAGAAATAAAACCCGATTTTTAAATAGGTCATCAAACCACAATCGGATTTGGATATGATACTATGTTAAGACCTGTTGTTCTATCCTAAAAGGTCAACCTGATAGGAGAAGGAGCGCAAAATCTTATATAGTATTTTATATTTTATAGCTTTCTAATGTAGGACAAATACTTTTTACACTCACATTTCTAATTAGAGATTCTTGTCTAGTTGAAATTCTAGCAACCTCCATTTGACATTAAAAACAATTACTAAGGAGTATTTTTTATGTTACTCCCTCCGTTCCATTGGAATGTTCCCGCTTTCTTTTTTTGGATGTCCCATTGGAAAGTTCTCATTTCCACAAATGGAAAGTTATCCTACATCAAAACATGGTCAAACAGTGCAAAACAGTGTCAAATAGTGCCAAACAGTGTCGAAACAGTGTCAAAACAGTAACATTTACCCCCTCGTAAGTTTATTTCCTTAATATGTGTGTAGGTCAAACCGGGAACATTCCAACGGGGCGGAGGGAGTACTATTTATTACAAACATATTTAGATGAGATAATTATCACTAATATTACTAAAACAATATATCTTTCCCAATATATGACTTCACTAGTTTTATTCCTAATCTAACATTCTAATGTCATGCTCCATGAGTGGTAATGGCACTATCAATAAGAAATTAGTTACGTATGGTAACCACCCCATGTATGTGTTTGGTCATATATTACATACAAAAACATGTATAGTCATATTTTAGGAAAAGTCTTGAGTTTTAGTAATATTGAGGTATTTATCCCTATTTAGATTTTATATGGATGTGGTCTATATTAAAAACGTCAATGGTGATCTTCACTTAGGCTATGTTTGTCATGGTAGTTCGATCAATCAGTAATGAGTTGAAATTATTTAAATTTAATCATTAATTATAAAAGTAGTTCTGTTTGAATAAAAGGGCAACCCAATTTGAAGCTAAAAAATGGAGTGAAGTGAAACACTCCCACAGTCCCTAGAGTTTCTATCGAGCCATTGTATACTATAATGTCTATGCCTAAATTATTCTTCAGTCGCATTCGCTTGTATGTATCCTTCACCCACAACGCATCTCATCTCCATTGGCTAGATTTTTCTTCATCACTATTCTTTCATTCTCGGGCATAGTTGTTCCCGGAAGGTTAAGGAATGAAACAAATGACATATAACGTTGAGATTATGTGAGATAATTGTTTTAATATATATTGGAGACTCCTCTGAGACTTTTGATGTAAGAAAGTGACAGGCCATATTAAAGTGACAAAGCCTACAAATAAAACAACAAATATCGCATACGCCAATTTTGTTAAAGACATCAAAATCAAAAGGCTCACACACATGCATGCTAAGATAAATAGATATTGGGTCTTGCATGTCTACCCTGCAGCACCGATGTGCATGCACGACCTGGACCTGGTGAAGGCGGTCGAGGCTGCATGATCTTCGGTATGAATGAGTCTGTGAAGATATGGCCAATCAAAACCCTAAGACGATCACATATGAAATCGAGCTCGTTCTGATTCATTCAGACAAGATTCAAGAAAAATCATATGATTATACTTCAAGGGAGCAACTTAGCTAAGTTAGCTTCTTACATCTTCTCAGTCAGGCGGACCTCCTTGACGAATTATCATAAGAGATTGGTAGTTAACGATGAACTTTGCACCACCACAAGTGATGTGTTCATAAATAGAGCATGGCAACGACATACATCCCTCTGGTTGTTGTCATTGGGGTGTGATCACTAATTCCGAAGATTCCCTGTGACGCCACCACTTTATTCCCCATGTGGTGGTTAGTAGGAAACCTGTGTGATTTGGTGTGGATGGCGTGACGTTCCTTCCATCCTTTTCTTCACGATTCCTACCGAAGTAATTTTAAAGATAACTCTCAATGAAAGCAGCAATGTTGGTAGGAAATATTCTTAGGGGGTGATGTAGCAGCTATTCAGTATAGTAAAGGTGGCAAATAGTTTACAAGCGAGTTTGGGACCTATTTATAGGCTACAAAACATGTCCCTAATTAAATGGTAATTGGATTTGGCCCGACTTAGGAATCAATACTAATGTTAACAGCCAGCCTGTCCTGGAAGCTGTTAATTATAATGGGTCAATTCATTGCTAGCTGGATCATGTCCTGAGTCTAGCCGAGTCCACTGTCGAGTCGAGTGGGCCATTTAGAATTTGATCAGTCAAGTGCCCCAACATTGAAAATAAACAACACTTAATTCCTCTTTTCCGTCCATGAGGAGACAATACACATAATTATACTGTATACTATCATATATACCTTGAGTGGGAGAAAACTCACATAAGCTACAATAAACACAACTATGTTTGGCACATTAAAATATACTCCCTCCGTCCCAATTTGTTTTGCAAAGTCAACATTTTTTGGTCAACCAATAATAAAAGTCAACCCTCCCTATGGATAATTATTCAATTTTTAATAATTAAAATTTACATATTCAAAAACTAAATTAAAATCTCTTCAAAGTTGTAAACTCCAAATTTGAAAATAATTAAAAATTGACATCCTAATTAGGTGAACAAAACGAGACTGTTTGACTAAGAAAAGTCAAATTTGCAACTCTTTTTGGGATGGAGGTAGTAGTTTACATTATAGTTTTACAGAGTAAGAAATAAAAAAGATAAACTTCTATTGTGCTATTTTAAAATTATGCAATGAGCTTTGCATTTTTTTGTTTATCTCCCAACATTTTCTTCAATTATATAAACATGTAATTTATTTCATTTTATCTCGGTGCAAATATTAATTGATAATTACTATCTTTCTTATTTAACATACGGATAAAACATCACAAGGTTAAATGAGCGAAGAATTCAGGTTGGTGTTAAAATTTATTAGAAGTCCAAGATTATGTAAAATAAAACACGTTTACAGATATCATACAAATGCATCACAAATCTGTCACCTTAAAAAATTCAAAGGTACGAAGTTATGTGAAATTGTCAAAAAAAATACAATAATTAGAGCATAGGACAGAGTTATACGCACAATTAAAAAAATTAGGATGGAAACATAAACAAATTGGTCAAAATTGGGGAATTGTTGGCGAATGTAAAGATCAGGTGTACCCAAAATAGTTTGTATGGCTTGATTTTTCCACACGTAATCGAAGAAGTTGTTCCTTCACATCAGGATAGGATAACCAAGATGGTAAATGAACGGTAGATTCTAATTTAGGAATTTTCATCGTGGAAGAGTAGAAAGCAAAACTTTTTACTTTAGTCTTACAACATCTTCACTTCAAATGAGACAACTAAAAAATAATCATAAATGTTCGACGTCTTTTGATGAGGATGAGGTTACTTAGTTGTGCAACGCTTTCTCTCGTGATCAATCTGGGCAATCATGATCAATCGGTATGTATGAATCTTTTAAAATATTGTGTTTCTCTTTTGAAGAAAATGTGTTTGGATGTTTCATTCGTTTAGTGGCTCATAGCAATAAGGGTAGTTCTATTATTATTCCTGAGGGTAGAAACAGATTTGGTTTTCACCATTTCTCTCTATTATATTGAATTCACATGGTCTTATAAGAGAGGGAAAGAAAGGGACAGTAGATGCGGTTAAAGATGATTTTGGGATTTTTTTTGCTACCTTTGAAATTGAGAAATCTACTCTAGAGAGCACATCATCAATCTCCTCGATCTTTACTCTTTCATGAAGGTTTGTCTAGAATTGATTATCCTTCTATTACTAAATCTGAGAGCATAAATGAGTATTTATACAAGCAGAATGAGAATTTTCATGAGGGATTGTTAATGTTTACGAGAATTGGCGGTAAAAGGAGATCATTGCAGAATCGCCTCTTTAGGTCTCTTTTCCAGAAGAGCATTCTCAATCTATCCAGTCATGTTCAAGAGTGCAGTCGGAGGGCGATGTAATTGAATACAGGTTGATCACTTATCAAGAGCTACTAGATTGCCTACTTGAACCACATATTCCTTCTAGCAGATTTCCGGCACTTTGGGAGGAGTGTTCGCATTCAAGCAAAGATGGAACAAAATACTACCACCGTCCCTTAAAACTTTGTCAAAGTTGACCGGCACGGAGAATAATAAAGTAAAAACTGTGTGGTTGAGGTTTGTGTAGAATAGAGAGAAATAACAGAAACCCCAAAATAGTTGATTAAAAGGGAAAGTGGCAAAGTTTTTTGGGACGTCCCAAAAAGGAAAGATGGCAAAGTTTTAAGGGACGTAGGGAGTATTTTTTTATTCGGGTTGGCAATGATTTACAATGGGTTCCTTCACGGAATTTGTGAAGCTAACTTTGAATGCTTGGGTTATTTTGAAATCTGAGATACTAGGATGAGCTGAAGAAATTTTATTTCATTATTTCTCTCATTAGCGTTTTTATCTTTCACTAGCCTTGTAATTCTCTAATTTATTTTCCTTCATTAGCGTTTGTACTTTTTGAATAAATTTGATTAAATTCTACCTTTGATTAAAACAATTAAAAAAGACACTAGAAGGAGGAACTGAGACTTTCTTTTAAATAATAATAACAACAGCAATAAATACACACAAAACAAAGTATAAGGTTATCATTGTTAAATTTAAAATCGGTCATTCTTTGATATCTTTATTATCTAGTTTCTCTTCCAATGGTCCATTGGTAGTCTCGGACAAAAGGCAAAAGCCTCAATGTTTAATGTAGAAATTGGAAGCCAAGTTCAAGAGTTAAGAGTCAAATGGAAGTATAAAAGTCAAAGAAGGAAGATTGAATGATTCATACGGTCTTGTGTTTTCATATGTTGTGTTTGCACACACGCTTGCAGGAAGTCTAACCCGAATCATCGAAGAAGAATTATGGAAGACTAAATGTTGATTTACTTAGAGACTATAATGAAAAGCTTTGATGAAAATTATTGGTTTGGATTGGACATGTAATTAATTAAGGAGATTTACAATTCTAAAGCAAACATATAGGTAATGCATCTAAGATTTATGAGCCCGTATAAAATAGTAGGCTCAAGGCATGAGCGATTGATATGCACTTATATTATATTACAAAGTTGTTTCTTGTGTAGAAAGACTAATACTTTATTTTCACGTTTGGTTGGTCACATACAACTTTGAGTTTTCATTGATGACTATAATTGGCACAAACATCTACTCGCTCTCATAGACAATTATTGTTTTTGCAATGATAACTGATTTTGTGCACAAACATTAATTTCCATGTCAAAAGTATACTAATGGGTGCACAAAATAATGTGTGTAATGTGTAAATCAATGTGCGTGCATAGATAATAGTACATACATGAATAAGTTACGCGTTATTTAGATAAATTTTCTCATAGAAGTAAAGATTGTCAGTATGCTTGCAAGTCAATGTTGCTCACAAACATTAAAAAAATGCTTCAAATAAGAGTAAAATATATACAAGACGCATAAATATGAGTAGGTATATTTTAATCCTAATAAAAACTTTTTGGTTCTACACCAATTATGAGTGAATAAGTATTACTTTATGAAAAAATAATGATGGTTTTATTTGTGAACTTTTTATGTTATAAACATATTTATGAAATTTTCTCTATAAAATATGATTTTCAGACCATTGCCGGTCTGTAGGCGCAAATCGATGTACTAGTTGTCGTTGTGGTGGATATATATGCAATTTGTAAGAGATTTCGACAACTAAGAGAAAAAAGGAAGGAGTAAAAGATATGGAATTTGGATCCTCTCCATTAACGGGAGAGTTCCATTATGAGAGAGATAGAGAGGAGAAAATTAGGAGTGGGGTATGTTGGTGAATAGGATAGAGAAAAAGGCAGAGATAGATAGGAAGTAAAAAGGAAACGGAGGGGAAAATGGAGAGAAAGAAATGGAGAGGAGCTGCACCCAAATATATGTGTACCAGAATGGGATAAATGATAGAGAAATGAGGGTAATTTCGTGCATAATGTTAGAGAATAAATACGAAAAAGCTTAGGAAGAAAGGAGACATAATGGAAGAGAGGAATCCAAGTTCGCAATTCATCACTCCGGAAAATTGTCAATTCAAAATATACTGGAAATCTCAGAAGAATACACGACGTCACAGTATGAGGACTGATCGTAGTCTAGACAATTTATGTGGGGCTAGTTTATTTTAATGTTTTTATTTTTTAATTTCATGTATGCATTTTCCCATTCTGTTTTTCCTTTCTACATCTCTCTCTAATCCTTTTCTATTCTATAAAATTAAAGTTCTTCTATTCCAAAAAAGGAAGTCCAAGACTCATGGACAGATCATTGTGAGGGCTACGGGTGGGCTTCAGCCTAACCCAGAGTTTTATTAGTATAGAAATAGGTTTAATGTCCACCCCATCCCAAAATTAATTTCCAGCCTAAGCCTAGTACCAGACTATTCCACCTGACCTGCGACCTCCTTATGCGGTTTAATCCTATTAGAGAATGATTTATTTATTATACAATTGAAGATTAGAGAATGATTTATTTATTGTGTGAACATTTAAAAAAGAATAAAAAAATTCAATTGAATTATGAAACTGGGAATACTTATTGCTTTATTAGTTTTATGTACAACGATAATTTTTTCCTTATTAGCTTATAATTTTATAGAAGTATTTAAATTTACACCTACAATAGTATTTGGTTTCGTCATTCTTTCTAAAAGTGGATCATGAAAGTGATGAAGGGAGTTCTGAACATATATCTACAATAATGCAAGATCTATGAAATGAGCTTCCTCCACAAGCTTAAGTCCCATAAATCCAAACTATCTCAAATTTGGAGTTGCCTTTATCTTTTTCATTGAGAGAGATTCAAGAAAAAGAATGCAAATTCATGAATATCCTCTCAATGACGAAATGAGGTAAGAGTGTGAGACGTGCATATTTAAATGTTGGATCTTATTATCCGAAAATGGAAGAATATCCAGTTACAAAGTTTGGGACTCAATACCGAAGATCTTAGAAACAACAGTTTCAATAAAGCTTACTGTTTTTGTTGCTTCTTTTTCTTGAGTGACATTCATATGCATATAACTTCTTCACTAGTTCAGGAATGATTTCAAACTTGGAAGAGGATATATCAAGGAAATAGATGTGCATTTCTTCAGCACATTGGTTCTACAACATTATCACCTAGCTCATATTATGTATCTTAGAGCTGAAAATTTGAGGCAACCATTTGGTCATATTAACAATGTTTTGCACGCACAATCGCAAAAAGAAAGGGAGAAAAATTGTTTGCGATTGGGAACTTCTATCATAAATGTTCGATGGTTAGCACTTCAAAGTACTTTAGAAGCCATGATGAATCTCTAACATCATCAAGACATTGTCTCACTTGAATTTTAGTTGATTCATTACAAGCATGACATTGTTTCAACATCTCAAGTTTTGACATTTGTTCAATTATGTCAATATTTGACTGAGAGTGGGAAATCAGAAATTTATGTCATGCTGACAAGATTAATTCGTCTTATTTCGACCCTACCTGTTTCTACTCCTAGTACGGATAGAGCGTTTTCAGTAATGAAACATGTGAAGACGACACTTTGTAAAAAAATGGGAGATGATTTCTTGAAAACTCGTTGATGATCTACATTGAATGAGATTTTGTCAATCGTATAGATGTAGATTCTATTATTGATGAATTTTATGCTTTGAGTTTGCGTAAGACATAAACTTAAATGATGTTTTGATTAATATTTAAAGTGTTAATGACTGGACATATAACTTTCTAGATCTGCCCCTGTCAAGACTCAAATATGTGTATTGAAAAATAAGTACTGATGTTATGTACATAAAGTATTAGAGTATGTATGAATTTATTTTCCTTTAAATAACCGTTGATTCTTAAAAATGTTAAGTGTACACATTTTTGTGTACAAGTTTGTGCATTTTTGTCTGTAACCAAACAATTTTTCTATATTACACCTATTTTCGGGCAAATATTCTGGAAAAATGTAAATAATGTCTATAATTTTAAATGAAATGGGTACTATATAGATAAATTTTGGGAGTGTACACAAAATACCTACACCAAGTAACTTCAAATACTTGTATGTTGTTTTATTTTAGAACCACCATCGGTTTTCGTAAATTAAACAGTGTTTAAGATACCGACTATTATTGTTATTACTATTGTCTTTGTAGTGTTATTGCTAAATTTTAAAATTAACAGCTCGACAAATGCACAAAATTTAAAAGCTAACAACTGGACAAAACACCTACTCGTATTAATCTTTTTTTATTATTATTATCACCCAGTACTACCCGTATTATTATTATAATCCACTACGTATTTATTATTAATAGTATTCTTTAATGATGGACATGCCATAAGGCACGACTTCTCATGAACCCGGTTCACCAAATATAATAAAATAATAATAAAATGTACCAGCCAGCAACCAAATTGACAGTTCCAATTTCTTTATCTTTATTAGCCCAAACAAACTCTCTCTCTCTCTCAAAGTCTCTCTCCAATTTCTTTATTAGCCCAAACTCTCTCTCTCACTTCCTCCCTCTCTATCTCTCAAAGAAAACTTCTTTGGATTTGGATTGCTCAGCTCAACCTCACCTTCCTTCATTCAGTTCCATCTTTCATCATGAAGAAGAACAATCAAGAAACATCATTAATCAACAAGGAGAATCAGCAGCCAAACGTTGGCGGCGAAGATTCCTGTCGAACTCCGACCAGTCAGCGCGACAAGATTCCGGCCGCCGTCATCTGCCCGCCGGCGCCCCTGAGACCGAAGAGGACGGTGCTGGGTAAGAGGAAAGTTCCCCAGATTCAGTTCTTCGAGAACAGTAGCGGGCGTAAAGAGATTGAGGTTTTCTTCGCGTCCTTCTCTGAGCTTCCAAGGGTTGCACCTTCTGCTTTGAAGAAGAGACTTTTCGTAAGTCAATGAAGTCTTGACTAACACTCGGAAGTACATAATTCTTTCCAGTTTTTTTTTTTTTAATTTCCTTTTATTTACGGTCTCCTCAATCCTCATGTATTTATATAATTAATAAGTATGTACGCGTTAATTAGATTTCTGGGATTTACTTTATATAATAAAAAAAAATCAAAAGAGATGGGATCCGCTTTTAGTTTTTTTTTTTGGATTTGGGCATATTTGAATTAACCAATATTTAGTTTTGCTAGATTTATTTACCTCAAGGCATACACATTTATCAATATCAGCTGATGTACTCTTGTTCTTATTGAATGTTCTGTTTATTCATGAATTGGTTCTATATTTCATTTAATGGCCCTTATTTAATGAATTGAAAAAACTGTAGAAAAGTAAAAAAAAAACGTTCGCCGTAAGGGTGAAGGAATTACTGAAATAATATCAGAACTTCTCTATATAAGAATTAATTCAAGAACCTTTAATGAAGTTTGAATAATCTTCTAATCTTGATAACTATTCTGTGGTGGAGTTATGCCCAGCCCTCGTTCTTCACAAATTTATACCACCAATAAATTACAAAGTTAATTAGCAATTTTGCTCTTGAATATTGAACATTTGAACTGGCTTAATAATTAATTAATAATACTCCGATGTATAAAGCAAACTTTGTTGATCTAAAGTTTGTGAAATATTCTTAGAGAAAAGTTTGGTATCGCCGAATTTTGTTTTGTTTTGCTCTTTTTAAACAAAAGCAAGAAAGTATTAACTATTAATTAAACAAACCGTGGCAAATTAAGACAAGCTTAATGCATGAATTGATAAAGTAAATCAAGAAAGCGCTTTTGATTTGCTGCTTCAAGTTAAGGTACAATATTTAGTATTCATTTAAACTTATCTGCTCAATTTAGTGTTAACTATTTGAGAGAATTTTCTAAATAAGACTGAATTTGTGGAAACATCACATTTAACCTTTTTTGAGTTTAGTGAGATTTGTAAAGAAATCTAAGATACTTATACTTCGATAAACGGAAAATTTCATATTTAGTGTATAAAAGATGCTCCGTACTACTTGATTTACAATAGTGGATGTTTTTTTTTTACCCTTTTTCACCATTCCACATAATGGGCCAGGTAGTTCAGGACGTTGAATGGACGAAATGTTTGGGCTTTAGCTTTATTATACGGAGTATTTAAAAAAAAGATGCTCCATAGTTTCAAATTAAAGCTATTCGCATAATTTCCGAAAGTTTTCATTTTTTTGTGCGGGAACTTTTGTAGCTTTATAAAAGCAATGTTTTCTATCTATCCTTTATGAAGTATGTTTCTCTTTCCTTTTCCCTCTCTTTTCTATTTGTCTATATTAATTTTAAGTTTTTACTACAAGAGTATATACGAAGTTTGATTCTAAAATCGCTTTAAAACTAATAACTCATTCCTTACTTTTGGATTATCTTTTTTACTATTTGGTTAATTTAATAAATTGCATGCGTGGGAGTAGAATGCTTATATCACTCCATTTTTGTACTTTAATACGGAGTAATATATTTTAACCTGGTATTTAAATTTTGTTTAGAAATTTAAGATCATTTATATTTAATACAACATATTTGATCAGATATGTTTAAGTTTGGTTTGATTTACTCAGACATTGAAAGAATTGCAAGTGAAATGGAGTAACGAACTGCCTAGTGATGATGTTTTTACCTATTTCAGTTTCAGATCAGACTTAAACAGGTTAGATTAGATTAAATTCAGTTGTAAAACGCACAAAGACCAGACATCTACCTGATCACACCAGTTCAGATCAATGTAGACTTAAACAAATTAAACTAGATCAGATCAAAAAAATTCAATTGAATTAAAAACATCAAATTCATTAAGTTGTACCATTTTGTTACGAGTATAATGGTTAAAAGTGCAATCACTGTTGAAAGTAAGTTAAATTGCGAATTTACGGATTACTACCTCTGTCCCAAAATGATGATCTCGTATTTCTTATTTAGGGTGTCCCAAAATGATAATATGTTTCCCGTTTTGTTAAAAAAAGTTAAACTAGATTACCATTTATATTCCTCATTTTTAATGAACAGTAAAAATAAAGAAGTAAATAATACAATAAAATAAAGTTATATGGGCCAATAGGGGAGTAGCCCAAGACGCATCAAAGAAATTAATACACGTCTCTACCACTGAATAAGATGAGTATATGACACGAGTGTTTTGGAGCACCTTCGGCGTGACTCGGTGCTTGCACCATATTACATTGTTCCAAAGTGGAATCTCCCACCCCACGAGCCCCCCACTCGACCCGACAGGATGGTGGGAGGTTAGTCACGGTGACTCAGTCAACAGAATGACAGTAGGCTTATACACCCGTGCACACCAGAGGCTCAACCTTATTTCAGATTCTGTGACCTCCATCCGGTCGCTGCGGGGATTCGAACTTTGGTCCATTGTTCCAAATCTCCCACCACTCGACCAACTGAGCTACCCGTGCGCGTTACACCATATTACATTACTCTCTTCTACCTCTACGTGCATAGTTATATGCGTACATATTTCATGCAACTTTAATCCATTGAAATAAGACAACTCAATTTGAACCACTTTATATTTTTTAAATTTATTTCATTATTATTAGGGAAAATTTTGGAAAAAAGTCCATACGTTTTGGAATTTCAAAATAAGGGTATTATATTTTTATTTCCTAAGTAGCAGTAAGCTAGTAATTATTGTCAATTTTGGAAAATATTGTCATGTTTAAAATATATGGTAATATTTATTCATGTTTAAGAAATAAAACATTGTAGTTTTATTTTGAATTCACAAACATTGTTAATCCTATTTAGGACCATCTCTTTTTTTGTATGGCCATATATAGAGAAATGTGGGTTCATGAGCTCCTACTAGGGATGGACTCTGGCCGGGTGGCCCGACCCGGAACCGGCCCGGGAACGGTACTGTTCCGGCCCGCCCCGACCCGGTGGCCCGGTCAGTGACCGGTCCGGGTAGGCCCGGCCCGTGGGTTTTCCGGTCCGGGCTCGGGTCACCCATAACTAGGCCCGACCCGGCCGGGCCCGATTCGGGCCAAAAACTATTTTTTTTTTCAATTTTTTTTCAAATTTTCGGGTTGGGCTGGGTATTTTGGGCCATTTGGTGTGGTTTGGGGGGTTGGGGGTGGGTGGGGGGTTAATTAGGAAGAGGAAAACAAAAAAAAAATATAATAGGCCCGGCCCGGACCCGGTGGTTACCCGGCCCGGACCCGGTGGTTACCCGGGCCGGTCCCGGGTCCACCATTTCTGACATGCCGGCCCGCCCGGGCCTAGGCCCGACCCAGACCCGGCCCGGACCCGAGTCCATCCATAGCTCCTACTACCTATGTCTTTTGTGGTCAAAGTTGACCAATTTTTTTTTTTACAAAATAAATTATAAAATATAAGTACAATAAACTCTCGTGTCAGTCAATATCAATAAATTCATAAAATTTCCAAATTATAGTTCTCTTAAAATATGTCAAAAACATGGTCAAAATTGAACATCAATAAAAATGGCATTCATTATCTTGGTGGAGGGAGTACTGTAAATGTTACGTAGTATATTAGTAATACATGAAGATGTTTTCTTTGGAAATTTGTTGGTCTGATCTTATCTGAATTGCTCTAATAAATATCTGGTCTTTGTGTACTTTATAACTACGGAAGTCTTTTGAAGCTAAGTTTGGAATGATTTTTATAGAATGATTTGTTAATAATGCGTTGATACATTAAACAAAGTCAAAATAATATGCCAGTTACACTTTATAAAACTTCATTGAAAATAAAAGTGATCTCCCTCATATAGTGTTTGAATGACTATAAATTGTTAAATGTAAAGACCCTTTGGTAATATTGTTATTCGGTTTATCACCCAATTTTTCACTAAATATGTAACTTTTGATTTCGCGCGTCGAAATTATAATAATAAATGAAAAGGTAATGTTGAAGTTACTTTTCTGGCTGTTTCAACTGAAGTTACTGTAGAGGATCATTTTAGTTATTTTAACATATAATTTGTTTTTTAATTCATTAATAAAATATATTTTAAATTCAATTTTTTCATAAATCAACAGAATCAGCCAACACAGCCGCTTAAACCAGAACTTCAAAAACTTCATCAGGATCAACCGATTTCAGTGTTACGAAACGGGATCGTAGTGTATTTTCAATTACCCTGAAAGTTTGACCGAGCTATTAATATGTATATTCGATCAGATGCACAATAAATGAGAAGCGTTTTAGTAAGAGGGTGCAACTTCTACGAATATTCAAAGATGTGCTCATATTCCATTAAATTTGTTATAGTAAAATATCATTTATTATTGGTAATGTGGAGATGGACGTAATAATATAAGTCAAGAAATTAAAATAATAACATGCGTGAATTACTCCGCAGATTATCCAGGACTATATATTGAATAAAATGTTGAAAGAACAGCCTTTGGTGGTCCTTCCGGACTGGCTTTAATTTAAGCAATTTGTAAACGATCTTTGAAGTGTTGAACCTTGTGTTGGGATGTTTATAACTATGGGTCAAACCACTTATGAGATATAGCTTTAAGTCAACATGGTTTGATCGTAATAACTACTTTGGTTAAATTAGTAAAAGTATACATAGTAAAAGTGTTTTGTTTTCAAAAATTGAAACCCTCAACTATCAATGACTTCAATAGTTACCACGTCCATAGATGCTAAAAAGGTCCAAGTCAACACATCACTTATTACCCATAGCGTAATCAGGAGAAGATATTATCAAGATATAAGGATGGGTCCGTAAAAATAATTCTTATTACGTACAAATGAATTATGAAGCAATAAAAAACTACTCCCTCCATTCCCGAATTAAGTTCTTAGTTTGAATTAAAGTTGGTTTTCCCAAAATGCCCTTGAGTAATTAAAAGATGTAGTACCCAAATGGGTATAACAAAGGTGTAAATGAATAGTAAAATGATGGTAACACTAATCTATTCAATGAAGGGATGTGAGGGTAAAAAGATAATTGGATAATAAAAACTTACCAAATATAGAAACAAGTTGAAGTGTTAACTTTATTTTCGGAGATTCCGAAAAGGATGGGTGAAAAATTATTTCGAGACGGATGAAGTATAAAAAATCACGGGTCACTCTTGTTAGGTTGATATTCTAGAATGGAATCTCGATCCTGGGTATACTTCTTGGCAGGGAAGGATCTCTGTATGAGCTATGTTGGACGAAGCCCAGGACAACTTAATTTTTTTCAAATTTTTGTGTAATTTTTTTCTTTTTTCATATTTAGCCAACCCACCCCAATAATGTTTAAGTCTAGTATAAATGTTATCCGGTCCGGGGCATCCCAAATTCATGAATCTGCCCCTACTTTTGGTTCACTTTTTAGAATGAAACTCCGAACACGGAACACCCCTTTATATAAATATAATAAACAAGATCGTTGACAAACAATATTGTTTGTGAAAATAGTCCAACAAAGAGATCCTTGGTTATGATCGAGTTGGCCAGACGACTCTAAGGACCCATGTTTAGATCATGCCAGAAATTGTCTATTACCCTTCTTAGCTTTACAAATTATATATATATCCCTGCAGTTTTTTGACAGCCAGGACCTACCTATTCATTATAACTAGTTTGTTATTGCCTTGCATTTAAAATTCGATACTTCTCATGATGCAAACAGTATACATATTTAGTCTACATACATAATTTTGTAAACGTCTATCTATATGAAAACGGTAAACGTACTTGTATTCTCATATACCAAGAACATATAGCGTATCTAAGAGTTCTTTCTCCTTGTCACATCCACCACTACTAAAATACAACCACTTTAAATGGTAAAGCTCACAATTGATAAGTTGTAATAGTTCTTATTAAAAGGCATGGATGCAAATGCTAATAGTCATATGTGAAGGCCCCAAATATCCGAAAATGTTCGAAGTGTTTGGCTAACTTACAACTCAAAGGAATGGAGGAGAATGTATTATTATTCCACTTGATAAAACATTACAATTGGTTGCCTTATATAGGCATTACAAGTGGAGTAAAATAATCCCTAGGAAATACAATTTACCTTTCCAAGAAGACCTTTCATCTTTCCAATAAAAGTAGGGAAAAATAATTTATGTTCCCTAGGAAGTAAACTAATTAAGATTAATTAATTAATCCCAACAAATTCCTCCCCTAATCTTAATTCTCTTCGGTCTCTCATTCCGAGCCCCAACTTGCAATGCTCAAAGGTTGCGATTGGCAATGCCTTTGTGAAGATGTCTGCTGCTTGATCCCGGCTCGCTACGTGAATTAGACTGACCTCTTTGTTCTTCACTTGCTCTCGGATGAAGTGGAATCGAACGTCAATATGCTTGCTCCTCTCATGGTGGACTGGATTCCTTGCAAGCTCTATTGCTGATTTGTTGTCAACACAAATCGTAGTCGGCTCCGTCTTCCCGACCTCCAGCTCGGTCATCATCTTTCTCACCCAAACTGTGTGTCTTACACAGTATGATGCTGCGACATACTCTGCTTCACATGTTGACAAAGTTACAATCGGTTGCTTCTTTGATAACCAAGTGAAAGCTGTGTTTCCCAGATTGAAAACATAACCGGTGGTACTCTTTCGATCGTCTACATCTCCACACCAATCGCTGTCAGAATACCCTATCATTTTAGGCTCGGCCGACCTCCCGTACAATAGCCCATGCGTCTTCGTCCCTTGGATGTATCTCAGGATCCTCTTTATCGCCTTCCAGTGAGATTCCCTCGGGTCCTCCATGAACCGACTGATAACCCCAACGCTGAAAGCCAGGTCCGGTCTCGTACAGGTTAAGTACCTAAGACACCCGACCAGACTTCTATATAAGCCTGTGTCAGCTTGATTTCCTCCCCCAAACTTAGAAAGTTTGGTTCCAGTCTCCATTGGAGTCCTGACCGGCTTGCATTCCTCCATTTTGAACCTTTTCAGAATCTCCTTAGCATAGGCTTCTTGGGAAATAAATATTCCGTCTTCAGCTTGCTTCACCTCAAGGCCTAGGAAGTATTTTAATAGTCTCAAGTCTGTCATTTCAAATTCATTCTTCATCGCTTCCTTGAAATCTTTAACCATTTTTCCGTTGTCTCCCACAAAGATTAGGTCGTCCACATACAGGGCGACAAACAAGACTCCATTCTCATTCTTCTTTACGTAGAGTGCATGCTCATATGGACATTGTAGAAAGCCACTCTGCTTGAAATATGTATCAATTCGAGTGTTCCATGCCCTTGGTGCCTGCTTCAACCCATACCGAGCTTTCTTTAGTTTCAGTACTTTGTTCTCGTTCCCGACTCGGACGTACCCGGCTGGTTGCTCAACATAAACTTCTTCTTCCAAAGTTCCGTTAAGGAACGCTGACTTTACATCCATCTGACCAATTGGCCACTTCATCTGGGTAGCATATGCAATCAGTAGTCAAATTGTATCCATCCGAGCTACTGGAGCAAATACCTCGTCATAGTCAATTCCAGCCTTTTGCTTGTAACCTTTTGCAACAAGCCGAGCTTTGTATCGCTCGACCATACCTTCAGCATTGCATTTCTTCTTATACACCCATTTGACTCCGATCGGCTTATGACCTCTCGGGAGATTGGTAAGTTCCCAGGTCTGATTCTTCTCAATCGCTTTTATTTCTTCGTTCATGGCATCTCTCCATTTTTCATCGTGATTGGCTTCTTCAAAAGTAATATCCTCCACATCGGCTAGAAGACATACCATGTGAACCTCTGGAGCTGCGTCATATATGTCCTGTATGTTTCTGTACCTTTGTCGGCTCGTCCCTTCTTGTCCATTCTTTTGCAGAAATTTAACCTTTCCTCGGCCTTTGATAACTACTTTTGATGTATCTCCAAAAGATACATTTCCTCCCTCAGCCTCCTTCAACTCAGTGAATAAATGTTTATAACCACTCATGTGGTTGCTCGCCCCGGTATCCAAGTACCACGTAGCGTCGTCTGTTAAGCTTCCTTCTTTGTGTGCTAGTAAGAGCACTCCTTCCTCATCTCCATCATCATCCTCATGCTCAGCAACATTTAGATTCTCCTCCGGTTTTGGTTTCGACCAACAGTCTCTTGCGAAATGTCCCCGTTTCCCGCAATTGTAGCATTCCCCATCGAGTCTGCCTCCCCGACCGCCTCGGGCAGCTCCTCTGCCTCGGCCTCTCCAGGTCGGGCGATGTTGGTCCTCCCGGTTCTGGTGGGTATTCTCCTCTCGGTTGTAGTCTCCTCTTCCTTGGCCCCGACCACAGAAGTGACCTCGGCCTCGGCCTCTCGGTTGATGGGCATACATTGCCTTCTCCTCTACCACCACAGTTTGTAATGTCTCTTCAAGCGATTCTAGCCGCTTCATCTTTCTTTGTTCATGTGCCTCCAATGACCCCGACAGGTCGTCAATGGTAAGCGTCTCAATATTTCTAGCTTCTTCGATTGCGCATACCACGTTCTCGAATTTGTCCGTAAGTGTTCGTAGAATTTTTTCTACTATCCGATTCTCACTTACGGTTTCACCATTTCTCTTCATATGGTTTGCTATGGTCATCACCCGATTAATGTACTCGGTGACCTTCTCGTTCTCTTTCATCCGCATAGTCTCCAACTCTCCTCGTAGAGTTTGCAACCTCACTTGCTTTACTCTTTCCCCTCCTTTGAATACTCTTTCGATGATGTCCCAAGCTTCTTTTGAAGTTTCGGCATCGGCTATCTTCTCGTGGATGGTGTCATCCACTGCTTGAAGCATCCAAAACAGTGCCGTTTGGTCCTTCTATTGTGCTCCTTCGAGTTCCACTTGTTGGGCAACCGTCAAGACGGTTCCTTCCTCCGGTGTTGTGTAGCCATTATCGACAACATCCCATACTCCTTGTGACTTCAACAGTGCTCTCATTTGAGCATTCCATCGGTCGAAGTTTGCTTTCTTCAATTGAGGTAGTTGGCCGAACATGGTGGCTGCCATCTTCTTCTTCAACGGTGGCTTTGATACCAATTTAAAGGCCCCAAATATCCGAAAATATTCTAAGTGTTTGGCTAACTTACAACTCAAAGGAATGGAGGAGAATGTATTATTATTCCACTTGATAAAACATTACAATTGGTGACCTTATATACAATTTACCTTTCCAAGAAGACATTTCATCTTTCCAATAAAAGTAGGGAAAGATAATTTATGTTCCCTAGGAAGTAAACTAATTAAGATTAATTAATTAATCCCAACAATATGAAGGTAAATATGGGAATGCAAATAATAGTAATTCAGCGATTCACAATTCGGTTAAAGATAGAAGCTTGACCTACGAAAAACTGAGTTTTTCATGCAGACATGTCTGATGATTTTGGAGGAAGTTTTAAATATAACTAATTTATCATAATTCTTGTTAGTGGTAATATATGATCGATCTTTGAGAATAATTGTTGTTTTATTTATAAATCTTAATTATATACGGAGTAAGTTTTAATTTATGCTTCTTTTTCTGTAAATTATCCGAATCATTTTTATTGTACAAATAAATCACTATAAAGAAAGTTACGTGATTAGCACAAATTTAGCATAGATTGATCGATGATTTCATGTCATATTACTCGTGACAAAATGATGTTGGCACAATTTTGCCGAATTTGTGTCAAATCTTCTGGATTTTGGCAAGTCCCTGTCAATCTCTTTAATTTTTAGTGTATATTACTTTATATATTATAGTCGTATCCTTTGTCCCGATATTGGGTATGTTTGTCATAACTAACTGTTTAACTGAAAAGATCTTGAAAAGAAAAGATGGTAGTTATTTGGTAAAAGGCTGATTGTTTGATTTAGTTATGTTTGGTATACAAACTTGATGGAGTATATGGCCCAGGAACCCCCGGCCCACATACTTCCACTACTACAATCAGGCCCAATAGGCCCAAGTGGCCCAAACACAGCAAACGAGGCCCATGAATGCCTCATGGGATGTACGTCTTTCAGCACATGGGAAGCCCCCAGGGGACGTACGTCCTCCGGCACATCAAGCCCCCAGGGGACGTATGTCCTCCAGCACGTGAAGCCCCCAGGGGACGTTCGTCCTCCAGCACATGGAAGCCCCCAGGGGACGTACATCGTCCAGCACATGAAGCCCCAGGGACGTTCGTCTTAGAGAACATGGAAACCCCTAGGGGACGTACGTCCTCCAGCACATGAAGCCCCCAGGGGACGAACGTCCTCCAGCACATGAAGCCCCCAAGGAACGTACGTCCTCCAGCGCAAGGAAGGCCCCGGGGGCGTACGTCCTCCAGCACACGAAGGTCTCAGGGGATGTACGTCCTCCAGCACATTAAAGTCCCCCGGGGTACGTACGGCCTCCAACACATGGCGGTATCCAGCTACGTACGTCCCCAGCACGACAGCAAGGCCGAGATGGCCCCTGGATACGTACGGCCTTCGGCACTCTCCTCGACATGATCTCCTCTCCACATGGTCTGAATCGCCGCATTAAATGTGGTGTCACGTCCAACCACCACATTAAGTGCGGCCACATGCTATCAAACACTGCATTAACAGCGGCCACATGCTATGCCAATGTCACCCGATTGAATTGACTCGCCACCGATGGTTATTTGACACGTGTACCCGCAATAGTTATATCAATCATTGATGACTGCTATAAATGGCAGCCTAACTCTTCATTGTAAAGGATTGAACCCACAATTCATTAATAAGTCATATTACTTCTCTCTCTACCTCTCCCTTCTCTCTAAGAGTTTATACTCCGTCATTTGGTGCTTTCATTGAGAGCTAGAACAAATCAAATGAGATCCTCCCAACCCATAACGTAACACACGAACGGGTGACATAATATCCTTTCGGCCAAGATCATGACAGTAAGCCGGTTCCCCTCCGGCACAAGACGGATGCCCGCGTAGCCTGAGCATGGAGAAAACAACTCCTTGTCTTCACCAAGCGGTCACCAACGTCCAGTCATAAACACAATCCGCGCATTCACCCTGCAACAAGGGGAAGCCTTAGTGGATCCCTCGGCCAGTGTATCCCTCAGCCAAGGACCAGAAACCACGAAAACAACAGCAACCAAGGGGGCGACAATAATGCATCATCCACTAAGTCATCGGCTCAGACTTAGGATAGCGGTGCCTTTGGCCAATGAAAGCTAGTGGGCACCGCTCGTCTACGATGGTTCCCTCTTCGCCCAAACCCGACAGAAGGAGGACAAATCTCTCCCCCTTCATCCTGGGAATAAGAGTAGCTCCACCCTCGGCCAGAGTACCCTCGTCCTCGGCCAAGGCCGACTGAAAAACAGAACAAGACCCTTCGTCCAACTGGAAAGACGACACCCCTCTGTAAAAAATGAATAGATGGTAGGTAAGATGCTGCATCCTTCGTCCTGGGAGCACCACCGCCCCGGCCGAGCAAACCTTCGTCTCAAGGTGGCACATCCCCGACCAAGCAAGTCCCCGAGGTCAGGAGAAACCGGCCCTCAGCAGAACAGCCCCTCGCGCAGGAAAGGACCACCCTCGTCTTTGCACCTCCTCGGCAGAAGGCTAGCTCATGGGGACGAACGTCCCCACCTGGCACAACGCATGAGGCAAGCTCATGGGGACGAACGTCCTCACCCTCTGGGCCAGGCGCAACGCAGGAGGTAAGCTCATGTGTACGAATGTCCCCACCAGGCGCAACGTAGGAGGCAAGCTCATGGGGACGAACGTCCTCACCCCCAGGGCCAGGCACAACGTAGAAGGCAAACTCGTGGGGACAAACGTCTCCACTCCCTGGGCTAGGCGCAACGTAGAAGGCAAGCTTCGAAGGATGCTCGTCTCCACTCCTTGTGCCTCAAAACGGTAAATGATACACCTCAATCTCCGAGACGCTAATCGTGTCGCTCAAAAGCCGTTGCCATGAACAACACACTTATCGCACTCCGCTTATTTTTTGTAAATTTAAGTAAAGGATGCCACACAACACAACACATCTTATCGGCCCCTTCGAGCGAAATGCTCAGGTATGGCTAACGATGCCACACAATCCAAACATCGTATCAGCCCCTTCGAGGTGAAATGCCCAGGTATGGCCGATGATGTCTAGGATGAAGGGCCCGCAAAATGGCCCATGTTTGGAAATGAGAAGCTCACCGCGTCGTCCTCACGCTAAAATGCAGGGTGGCAAGCCTGAAAGAAGGCCGAGGTGACAAAATCTCCACACTTGGGGTTGGGAAACGACAGCCGTCAGAAACTGACCAAAAGTCTAGCCCCGCGTCGTAAATAGACAAGGGGACCCCCCAAGATCAGGGAAAATCCTACAAGCGAGGGTGATAAATGCATCCTGGACTCCCTATCGGTCGAGGGAATAGCAACCCCCTCGGTTGAGCCTGAAAGAAGGACCCGAGCCTGAAAGAAGGACCCCCACTCCTCGCTCAAAGAAGTAAAGAGGATGAAATAAAAGAGGGACAGCCAAAGGACCGTGCACTCGCCAACCTCGAGCAAAATCCCCACAAATAAAAGAGGGACAACCAAAGGACCGTGCACTCGCCGACCTCGAGTGAAATCCCCACAAATCAAGCCACATATTTGGCTAAGTACATATCAGACAAATACTATGCATTATGGACGAAGCAAGACCATACATGCAGATTGAACAAGCGTCCAACGCCGTCTATCATCAGACAAGCGCCCAACGCCATCCTCATCTTCAGACGAGCGTCCAACGTCGTCCATTTTAAGGCAGCCGTCCAACGCTGTCCTACATAAGACCAGCATCGAAGCCTGGTCCTTCATATGACGGACGACTTCATCAGCGCCGTCGTCATCAGAGGACGAGCATCCCCAATGCCGTCCTTTAACTTCAGACCAGCCCTTCAAATTCAGACGAGCGTCCAACGCCGTCCTCCATCAGATGACTGTCCAACATCATCCATTTTCAGACCAGCGCCCAGCGCCGCCCTTCATCATCAGATGAGCGTCCAACACCGTCCATTTTCAAGCAGGCGTCCAACACCGCCCTTCATCATCAGATGAGCGTCAAACGCCATCCATGTTCAAACGGGTGCCAACGTTGTCCTTCATATAACTCGCATCAAAGCGTGGTCCTTCATATGACAAACAGCTTCAACAACGTCGTCGTCATCAAGGGACGTGTGTCCAACGTCGTCCTTCAACTTCAGGACGACGTCAAAGCTTGGTCCTTCGTATGATGAACGGCTTCATCAGCGCCGTCGTCATCAGAGGGCGAGCGTCCCCAGCGTCGCCCTTCATCGTCAAACCGGGGTGAAAGCCTGGTCCTTTGTATGACGCACGGCTTCATCAACGCCATAGTCATCATTCGACATGCATCCAAACGCCGTACTTCATTTTTCGGGTGGGCTAATTAGCACTTGTCATCCTCAAAGGACCGGCGCCCAGTGGTGCCCTTCATATTCAGACGACCGGCTTCATCAGCGTCGTCGTATAAGGGGATGAGCATCCAGCGTTATCCTTCATATTTAGACGAGCGCCCAGTGCCGTCCTCATCATCCGACGTGCGTCCAAACGCCGTTCTTCATTTTCGGGCGGGCTAATTAGCACGGTCATCCTCAAAGGACCGGTGCCCAGCGCTGCCTTCATATTCAGACGACCGGCTTCATCAACGCCGTCGTCAAAATGGAATGATCGCCCAACGTTGTCCTTCATATTCAGACGAGCGTCCAACGCCGTCCTCATCATCCGACTTGCGTCCAAACTTCGTCCTTCATTTTCGGACAGGCTGATCAACACTGTCATCCTCAAAGGACTGGCGCCCAACGATGTCCTTCATATTCAGATGACCGGCTTCATCAGAGCCGTCGTCATAAGGGGATGAGCGTCCAATGTTGTCCTTCATATTCAGACAAACGTTCAGCGTCGTCCTCATCATCCGACGTGCGTCCAAACACCGTCCTTCATTTTCGAACGGGCTAATCAGCACTGACATCCTCAAACGACCGACGCCCAGCGCTGCCTTTCATATTCAGACGACCGGCTTCATCAGCACTGTCGTCATAAGGGGATGAGCGTCCAACGTTGGCCTTCATATTCAGACGAGCGCCCAGTGCCATCCTCATCATCTAACGTGCATCCAAACGCCGTCCTTCATTTTCGGACGAGGTAATCAACACTGTCATCCTCAAAGGACCGGCGCCCAGCGCTGCCCTTCATATTCAAACGATCGGCTTCATCAGCTCTGTCGCCAATAGGGGACGAGCATCCAGCGCTGTCCTTCATCTTCAGACGAGCGCCCAGCGTCGTCCTCATCATCCAACGTGCGTCCAAATGCCGTCCACTTTCAGACGGCCTCATCAGAACCGTCCTCATCTTCAGACAAGCATCCAAACGCCGTCGTTCATTATCAGATGGGTGACAATGCCTTTGTCCACCATCAAAGGACCGGCTTCTTATCGCCGTATGTCCTCAGATCACGGCAGACCCCTCGGTCTCAACGTGATCCTATATCTCAAGACCGGCTTCTTCAGCGCCAAACATCTTGAGCCAGCGATAGGGCTCTCCATCCCTTACAGGATGGGGACTGTCGCCTTTACGACGAGCGGCCCATCAGCGCCATCGTCCTCATATCACGAACGACTCCTAAGCCTCGACGTGATCCTGTATCTCAAGATCGGCTTTCTCAATGTCGAGAGTTTTGAGCTTGTATGACGATCAGCTTCATCATCACTGTCGTCCTCATATCACGAACGACTACTTGGCCTTGACGTGATCCTTTATCTCAAGACCGGCTTCCTCAACACCGAGAGTCTTGAGCTTGTATGACGATCGGCCTCATCATTGCCTTGTCATCATATTACGGACTGGCTCCCCGACGCCGTCTATCCTCAAATCATGAACAGCCACCGGCCTCGGCATGATCATCTCCGGATCTCTCAAGACCGGCCCCCTCAGTGCCGAGCGTCTTGAGCCAAAAATCGGGCTCTTCATCCCTTTTAGGATGGGGAACGTCGCCTATATGACAGACGGCCTCTCAAGTCCGTCATCCTCAGATCACGAACGATTCCTCAGCCTCAGTGTGATCCTATATCTCAAGGTCGGCTTACTCCGCACCGAGAGTCTTGAGCTTGTATGGCTATCGGCTTCATCATCGTCGTCGTCCTCATATCACGAACGACTACTCAGCCTTGACGTGATCCTTTATCTCAAGACCAACTTCCTCAATGTCAAGAGTCTTGAGCCTGTATGACAATTGGCCTCATCATTGCCTCGTCATCATATTATGGACTGGCTCCCCGACGCCATCCATCCTCAAATCACGAAAGGCCTCGGCCTCGGCGTGATTATCTCTCTCAAGACCGGCCCCCTCAGCACCGAGCATCTTGAGCCAGCAATCGGGCTCTTCATCCCTTCCAGAATAGGGAACGTCACCTTTACGACGAACGGCCTCTCAAGTCCGTCGTCCTCAGATCACGAACGACTCTTCAGCCTTAGCGTGATCCTATATCTCAAGGTCGGCTTCCTCCGCACCAAGAGCCTTGATCCAATATGACAATCGGCTTCATCATCGTCGTCATCATATTATAGGACCGCTCCTCATCACCGTACGTCCTCAGACCACGAACGACCTATCCGCCTTGACGCGATCCTTTATCTCAAGACAGACTTCCTCAACGCCGAGAGTCTTGAGCTTAGATGACGATCGGCCTCATTAACGCCTCATCATCAACATTGTGGATAGGCTCTTCAACATCGTCATCCGCTCATCACGGACGGCCCCTCGACCTCAGCGTGGTTCTATATCGCAAGACCGGCTTCCCTAATGCCGAACGTCTTGAGCTAGCAACCGGGCTCTCCATTCCTTCCAGGATGGAGACCGTCACCTTTATATGACGAATGGCTCGTCATCGCCTCGTCATCCTATTCGGATGGGCCCATCAGCATCGCTGTCGTCCTCAGATCATGAACGGCTCCTCATCCTTGACGTGATCCTTTATCTCAAGACCGGCCCTTCAACGCCGAACGTCCTTAGCTAGCGATCGGGCTCTCCATCCCTTCCAGGGTGGGGACCGCCGCCTTTACGAAGAAAGGCCTCTCAAATCCGTCGCCATCAGATCACGAGCGGCTCCTCAGCCTCCAGAGCCTTGAGCTCATATGACGGTTGACTTCATCAACGCCTCGTCATCATATTATAGGACCGGCTCCTCAACGCCGTACGTCCTCATATCACGAACGGTCTCTCCGCCTTGATGTGATACTGTATCTCAAGACCGTCTTCCTCAGCGCCGAGAGTCTTGATCTTCTATGATGATCAGCTTCATCATTGCCTCATCATTATATTACGGACTGGCTCCTCATCTCCGTTCGTCCCCACATCATGACCAGTCCCTTGGCCTTGGCATGATTATATATCTCAAGATCGGCTTCCCCAGCGCCGAGCCGCCGAGCGTCTTGATCTAGCCATGATCGGGCTAAACTTGCAAGTGTACAAGTGCCGATATAGTAATAAATTCCAGTAAAATACCGGGTCGAATCCACAAGGAAACGTTGTTTAATTCAAGTCCGAGAGTAGATAACTTTAAATGAAGAATTGAATAAAGTGCAGGGATTTTGATTTGTGTTTTATATTCTTGGTTTTTTCACTTTTTGTTCAACAAGATAATCGTTAACTAACTTTGAGTTCAAGATAAATGATAACAACAACTAAGGCTTCGAGAATCACTTAAATGCTTTAATAGGGTTGAATATTAATTCTTTACCAATAATTATGAATACGATGTCGCTAATATATTCTCAACTCCGGTTAAGGCAGCGAGAGTGTGGTTTTCGTTACGTGTAAGTCCCGTTACGGCTTACATTCATCTACCGAAAACCCCGTTGAATATCAAGACATCACACCCGTATCATATAAGACCGGATATATTTCTATTCTCGGTACTATATATGTTTATCCTTTAATGTTCATAGTTTAGACTTCAACGTTAATTGCAAGTATAAACTAAATTTAACATACTTCTATGTTGTACACCATAGTCATAAACAATCAATATATAAAGGATAAATCACAATTTATTGGTTTAGAACTTTTATCAAACACCTAGTGGGCATAGAAGTTCATCCCTAGCCTTAGCTAAGAATTTAGCCTCTAATGCTCATATTAATCACAATACAATAATAAATGTAATGGAACATTAAATTACAAAGGAAATAATACCTAAACACCAATGATTTCGGAGGATGAACTTCCCTCCTCAAGAACTTGAAGAAAATACCAAGAACAAAAATATAAAAGCTATGAATTAATCTATGGAATGGAATGTGTTTGTATGATGAATTGAGGGATTTATATAGGCTAAAGAATGATATCTTTTAGTCTATTCGAACCCAACAATGAAGTATTGAAGCAATATTTGATTAGCATTGAGGAAGATGGGGTTTTCCCATCAAGAATCAGCTTGCACGATGCTGTTTTTTAGCTGAAAATCGACCCAACCGGCGCCGGTTGGTCAGATGACCGGCCCCGGTTGAAAACAGGCTCATTTGTGCGAGAAAAAACGTTCCGACCGGCGCCGGTTCAAGACCGACCGGCGCCGGTTGCTGCGCCCATAAATATACTCCATTTCTCTTCCTCTGAAATGGATCAAAACGTGTCGGTTTTTGTACAGGGATTTTGGAGATGTTCCGCTACGAATTTGGACATGATTCCTTCATCAAAGTTGTAGATAAAGAAGTCTTCTATCCAACAAAACTTGAATTACTTGATTTTATTCATCCACCAGCAACATCTGACTTTATCGGTTGATTGAGTATTGTTCTTTTCCTATTCTGGCCATGATGTCTTCATAACATTTGTACCTTATTGAGTTACCATTCACATGAAATTCGAATGGAGTGATTTCGAGTTCTCTACAATACGTTATACTCAAATGATGGGCAAAACGTCATCCTGTTGGTCCCAAAAGCCGTTCATCACAATGTTTTATGCTCTAACTCTCATTCTCAAGATATTTTCCCAATTTCTCTTCTTTTCTTCAACAAATATTTATAAATACTTATATTAAACACAAGTAAATATAACGGCTATCAAGCCATTAGGCTCATCGTCCCTTTCTGGATGGTGACCATCGCCTTTACGTGACGATCAACTTTATATTCACCTCATCATCATTTATGAACCGGGTCCTCAACGCCGTTTGGCCCCTTGGCCTCAGTGTCATGATCTGTCTCAAGATCGGCCCCTCACCGCCGAACGTCTTGAGCTAGCGACCGGGCTCACCATTCCGTTCCTGGATAGCGACGGTTGCCTTCATATGGTGCACGCCTCGTCACCACCGTCATCCTCATAATCAGATGGGCGCCTACCGCCTCGTCCTCCTATTCAGGCAGGCGTCCATTGCCTCGTCCTCATAATCGGACTGGCTCATCAGCACTGTCGTCCTTGTCATCAGACGGACACCGCTGCAGCTCCACGCCCAGGCCGAAGGGAACACAACTTTTGCTTCATTTTGGGGGCATCCGATGTGCTCTTTTTCCCTCATTAGGATTTTTTACCACAGGGTTTTCCTAATGAGGTTTTTAACGAGGTATCGCCCCATTATGGATCAAAAGGTGTCAACCCTCGGCCTCGTGTTGAAGACATGCATTACTCTACTCCTTTTCACCTCATTACATGTGCCTCAAGGAGTGGGGGACTGGAGGACTATATCGGCCAACCATTGTGATAAACAAGTTCTAAAAGCGCAGACCACAAGCTATGGGCGTCCTCAACCATTGTGATCCACCGTCGCCCAGGATGACAAGGACACCACAAACGTCCACCTTCGGCAAAAATCAAAAGAGCAAAGCAGGCATCATCCTCAAAGCCAATGACAATGATTACTCAACGACCACAATCATGTGGTCACCCTCCAGCCAAACCGAAGCTAGAGGCAGGATGCACATCATCCTAAAAATCAAGGACATATATCCTTCTCAACACCAAGGACACTCCTCGTCCTCAAGGCCAATGGCACACATCGTCTCCAGGACAATGACATTCATCTTCCACATTACGAACAAGACAAACGCGCCACGAACGTCCACAAGCGTAAGATCCATCAACTAAAGTCAAAGGCACAAGGACGTTCATCGTCCTCAAAATGAAGGGCATTCATCGTCCTCAAAATGAAGGACGCTCCTCGTCCTTGAAATGAAGGACGCTCATCATCCTCGAAATGAAGGACATTCATCGTCCTCGGAATGAAGGACGTTCATCGTAATCGAGATGAAGGACAAAAGGCAGCCAACAATTATGGCACCACCTCGGCCAGAAATGCCAAATTCTCTCAGGCAATCCTCCGAATGCCAAAAAAGCATCAAGACAACAAGGATCTACTCCCTTTCACTTCGTCTGCATCTCAACTCAGAGAGTGGGGGACTCCTAATGGAGTATATGGCCTAAGAACCCCCGAACCACATACTTCCACTACTACAATCAGGCCCAACAGGCCCAAGTGGCCCAAACACAGCAAACGAGGCCCATGAATGCCCAAGGGGACGTACGTCTTCCAGCACATGGGAAGCCCCCAGGGGATGTACGTCCTCCAGCACATGAAGCCCCCAGGGGACGTACGTCCTCGAGCACGTGAAACCCCCTGGGGACGTTCTTCCTCCAGCACATGGAAGCCCCAGGGGACGTACGTTCTCCAGCACATGAAGCCCCAGGGATGTACGTCCTCCAGCACGTGAAGCCCCTAGAGGATGTTCATCCTCCACCACATGGAAACCCCCAGGGGATGTACGCCCTCCAGCACATGAAGCCCCCAGGGGATGTACGTCCTCCAGCACATGAAGCCCCCAGGGTCCAGCACATGGAAGGCCCCGGGGACGTACGTCCTCCAGCACATGAAGCCCCAAGGGGACGTACGTCCTCCAGCACATTAAAGTCATCCGGGGTACGTACGGCCTCCAACACATGGCGGTATCCAGCTACGTACGTCCCCAGCACGGCAGCAGAGCCCAGATGGCCCCTGGGTACGTACGGCCTTTGACACTCTCCTCGACAAGATCTCTTCTCCACATGGTCTGAATCGCCGCATTAAATACGGTGTCACGTCCAACCACCGCATTAACTGCGGCCATGTGCTATCAACCACCGCATTAACTGCGGCCACATGCTATGCCGGTGCCACCCCATCTGAATGGACTCGCCACCGATGGTTATTTGACACGTGTACCCGCAATAGTTACATCAATCATTTATGACTACTATAAATAGCAGCTCAACTCTTCATTGTAAAGGATCAGACTCACAATTCATCAATAAAACATATCACTTCTCTCTCTAGCTCTCCCTTCTCTTAAAAATTATCATTCCAAATATACAAGTAAAAGTTTTTAAAGACATTTTAAATAATACAAAATCTAGAAGACAAACCTATGTCTACCAAACATGCACATTATCTCATGTTCTGACTTTACATACAGATTAAGAAAGTAGGAATTATGTGACCAAAAGTTGTGCAGAGAACAGAAAAAGTGGAAATAATTGATATCAACCTCAACTTTTTCACAAAGAAAGGAAAAAAGAATTTATATTGGAAAGAATGAAGATAAATTCCTATTTGATACTTGTCAGGTTAGTTTAGCGTATCACTTGTCCGTACAAGATAGGCTGGGACCATAAAATAAAGATTTACATGGTGGAATGGTAAGATATCAAATGGGGCTACGTACATCATAAAGAAAATGTATGTTATACTTTTATTAGGTATATAAGATATATAGGTTGGTCCACCGTCCACATGTGTTGTACAAATCGGTGAGATCCATCCGTATTATATTATATGCTAATAAAAAAGCAACATAAGTCGATTGCATTGGATACTTTAGCAGCGCCATGTTCATTTATATTTTAAAATGTATGATTATAGGAAATTACCCTAAATATGATTAAAAACGTTTGTTTATTTTAAAATAGGATTATCATATTTTTATTCTAAAAGTAAGACTTATTACTGCTATATTTTGAAGTATCGAATTTTAAACATGTCAATATTTTCAAAACTTGTTAATAATTATTTATGTTTTGTGAGTAAAAAAAATATGACAATTCTATTTTGTAATTTATAAGCTGTTTACTCATGCATTGATGGACCGGCAAAATAGGCTTCACATGTATAGAAAATACTCAAAAGCCCACTAGTCAACCATGGTACATGAGTACATCTGCACTGATACTCGGATTTGGACTCGTTTCAGTGTTCTACAATTCTACAAATCCCCGGCGGTTTTTAGGAGATATGCGCAGCGGTGTAAACCGCCACAAAAGAGTGTGCCGCAAATAATAATGTGACGGATGTTGATCATAAAACCGCCGCACTTTTTGTTGTTTGTTTTAAAATAATTTAAATTAAATAATATGCAGTGGTACTTTATTAGAAAAGCATAAAAATTATAAAAAAATCAAAATAAATGGGTGACGGTTACTTGAAAAAGAACCACCGCATATTGAGTGTGTTGCTGTTAGCAGTATAATAAGTACTCCCTCCGTCCCGCAATGAACTTCTCACTTTCCTTTTTTGGATGTCCCAAAATAAGTTCTCATTTCCTTAAATAGAAATATAATCTACATCAAAATAATGCCAAAAAGTCAAAAAAGTGCCAAACAGCGTCGAAATAGTGCAAAACAGTGTCAAACGTGTTGAAACAGTGTCAAAACAGTAAAATTTATCCCATGGTAAGTTTATTTCCTTAATATGTATGTAAGTCAAACTGTGAAGTTTATTGTGGGATGGAGGGAGTATATATAAAAAAATACTTATACAATTTTAACTAGGAATTTTATCGATCAGACTCTCCAAAAAAAGAATTGTATCAAACCGGGACCTGAAAGATAGACGAACTATCAATTTGGAATCTGAAAGATGAAATGTATCGGAATAGAACACGAATGATGAAAAACTATCAATCTAGAACCCAAATGATTGAAAAATATCAATTTAGGACCTAAGTTTTCGTAAATTTTATTATTATTATTATTTTAAAAAAATTAAATAATATTTAGTTTTATTAAACTAATAAACTTTTGTGAAGAAATTTTCACCAAATATTAGCAATGGAATTAATAAAAAATTAAATAAATCAAAACCTATGAAATGTTAAATCCTAGATTGATAGTTTTTCATCTTTCGAGTCCTATACTGATACATTCCATCTTTCAGGTCCCGGATTGATAATTTGTCTATCTTTCAGGTCCCAGATTGATAAAATTCCTTTTAAAAGTAATACTCCCTTGTCTTATTTAAATTTTTACATTTTCTTTTATGGGGCATTCTATTTAAATCTTCATATTTCCTTTTTACATGAAATCATCCTAGCTAACTGTCCTTCACTACTCAGTACCTGCTCAATAATAATAATATAATAATAAGATAAGATACCTAAAAGCACTACGTAGGAAAGAGAAACGTTTATCACTCAATTGTTAGCCGGGTTACATTATTATGTCTAAAAACAATACGTATGAGAGAGAAAATTCTCCTGATTAATTGTTAAGTGACTTACCTTCTTATTATACCTAAAAGCACTACGTATGAGAGAGAATTTTTTCCGCTCAATTATTAGTCAGTTTATCTTGTACCTAAAAGTAATACATATGAGAGAGAAAATTCTCTCATTCAGTTGTTAGCATATTTATCTTATCTTCTTTTACCTAAAAGCACTACGTACAAGGGAGAAAACTTTCTCGCTCAAGTGTTAGCCGACTCTTCTTCTTCTTCTTATTATTATTATACCTAAAAGCACTACGTATGAGAGAGAAATTTTTCCCGCTCAGTTGTTAGCCGACTTATATCTTCTTATACTTGAAATCACAACGTGAAGAGATAAAATTCTTTTGCTCAATTGTTAGTCGGCTTATCATATACCTAAAAGTAGACTTGTCCCCGGTTTTTGGTTTAACCGGAACCGGAATCGGAGGTTCCGAACCGAAACCGGTCCGCGGCCAAGGTTCCGAACCTGCGGTTAAGGGAGGCGGTTCGGTTTTTGGGATTTTTGAGAATCTGAATTTTTTTATTTTTTTTTAAAAAAGTTGATTTCTATAAGTTATTAAAAATAAATTAAAAAGATTTGTATGACATCTTTAATGTTTTTTATAGGGATAAGGGTCAAATTGGACACTATGGTTGTATGAAAATCTCATATTGGACAATAAGCTTTCAAATCGACCAAATTGGACACTATGATTACTTGTGTGAAGGATTATGTGATTTTGATGATTTGTGAGAATTTTGAAGGATTTTGTGATTTTCCCGGAGGGGTTCTCCAGTCCCCCACTCCTTGAGGCACATGTAATGTGGTGAAGAGGAGTAGAGTAGTGCTTGTCTTCAGTAAGGGGCCGAGGGCTGACTATTTTCGTTTCATTTTGGGGGGATGCCTCGTTAAAAACCTCATTAGAAAAAATCCTGTGGGAATGTTAGGAATATTTTATTGTGTCCAATCTAATTAAATATCTTTGTATTTGTGTAGTTATTAATTAAAAGTGTATTACAGGCCACAAATGTGTATCAGCCCGTTAGCTTCCTTGTAACCCGTAAGTTAGCCAACTTCTCCTATAAAAGGAGGCCAACTTACGGGAACCCTAACATGAAGAGACTTTAGAGACGCAGAAGCGAGATAGAGAGAGAGTAGGGTTTGCCGCTGCTCTCCTTCTCCAGGGAGAGGAGCGGCCAGTTCATACGGTATACCAGATTCGGTTTTAATCTTCTCAATATCTTTCTATCTGCTTCTTCTTCACTGCTTATGATTGTTGATTGTTATGTTTTGGTATTATCAATTGGTATCAGAGCCGAGGCGTGAAACAGGTTGAATCTATCTGCGTTTTTCTGGATCTAACGAAGAACTGCTCTACTTTTCTTCTCTTTTTCTTCAATATAGAGTTTTGCTCCTGTAATCTTGTTTGTGAACAAAAATCTGTAAAAATTATACTGTTGGAATCGCCTTTCAAAATTGATCCAGCAGCATATCCTCTTTTTCGGCTTCTGCAAATTTTCATTTTTCGTAGAACTCTACTTGAATTGCGAGTTTATGCTTTTACCTGCCTGCAGAATCGATTTTTGACTTGAAACAGATACAGGAGGAATCGCGACCTTCATGGCTATTCAAAACAGTTTTCAGATTCTCAAAATTCGAAGTTTTCATTTTTGCAGGAACTCTACATTTTGGGTCTCGAATTCCTAAATGCGAGTTTTGAAACGCGAGCTTTGAAACCCGAGTTTTGAAACGCGAGTTTTGAAACGCGAGTTTTGAAACGTGAGTTTTGAAACGCGAGTTTTGAAATTTCGAGTTTTGGAATTTCAAGTTTTGGAATTTCGAGTTTTAGGAACTCGATGTTTAGGATTTCGACATTCTTAAAAATTTCAGAATATTTAGAATTTCTCGATGTTTTGAATCTTTCAAAGTTTGCAGTTTCTTGGAACTCATAATTCGAATCTTGACATCCTTTGCAGTTCATCGAAGCTTTACGTTATAGGATTTCTGAATGATTCCCTGTTTATCAAAGTTTTTAGGAGTTTTCGATGTTCTGATGTTTTTCAAACAGCAAGTTTTCGATATTATGAGGTTTTTCGAAATTCCAAAGTTTTCGATGTTCCAAACATTTTGAAATTCTGAAGATTTCGTTATTCTGAGGTCTGTTTTGCAGGTGGATTTCGCCATTACTCTTCAAGGCAAACTCGAAATTAAAATCTCCGGATTAGGATTTCGAGTTTTTGCCTTAGAATTTTGTTTAAATTCACCTACTCTCAAAATTCAACATCGAGAACCTCAACCTCGAAGATTTTCCTCAAAAACTCAAAATTAGTGATTTTCTACGACACCACACTGTTTTGGCCATAACTTTTGACTCGGTGATCTGATTTTAGAAAACTTTTTTGTTGGAAAGCTAACGAAAAGATCTTCATTAGTTCTCGGGCTATGTCCCAGAACCTTTTCTCACGCTTCCTCACTCGCAGTCTTTGAGGGTCAAAACGTTAGTTTTTCGACAAACTTTGTAAATCACCGATGTCCAGGTCAAAACTTAGGCAAATATGATCAAATTCTTTCTAAGTCAAACCTAAGGTCTTAGCTGCATTGTAGAGGTCTGAAAATCGTAGATAATTCAATCAACCTCGCGTCAACGGTCATCTTACAACAATCAACAATCAACTGCTGAAGCCTCCCCTAACTCATCCACATTGTGTGATCCTCAAACGTGCTGAAACTCCAAATGATGAGCTTAGGGAAACCGTCATGTGTGGTACCTGTTCAGATTGCTCCACACACATGGAGGGTATGACGAGCTCTGAGCAATCAAACCTTGCACATTCTGAGGGGGAGTTTCAGTTTTCTCCTCCTAGCGCCTTACACCGACAAAGCAAGGAATCTCTCAACGGATGCAACATTCTAGGGGGAGTGTTCAATGTTATCCTCCGCGGTGCCTAACAATGACAAAGCATACCGAGTGCTCCAGTTGAGGGGGAGTACAGAGAGAAAATCAATGAGAGAACATGTTCCTATGGCTTAGTAAACCCAACTAAGCCTACCCAAGGGACAAAACCGAGAGTAAGTGAGTGAGTAAGTGAGTGAGTAATCATTATGAGAGTTAGAAAGCAGAAGACTCAAGTGAGAAGGAAAACAATTATCAATGATGAGTCTGCTACCTCAACTACCTGCTATGTATTGAACATTTACTCCTAGCCACTCAAATACTCTAGACAATTCCCGGGTAGAAGTCATTGCATATTGTCCAACAGTGCATGTTTAACCCTACCCAAGACCACTCACTTGTCTCCCAACAGACAGGTGCTTAATCATATTTCACGGGGAACCGCATCTCTCATTACTGTCTCCTTCTGAGGCAATTGATACTCACTACAGTGGCCTCAGCCCCATGCCACTGAACTTTTATTGATAAAATCGTGTCTACTTACCTCACTCCCAAATGTTTTGAAATTTTCTAGGACACAGATGCACCTTTTGAGTCAGTTGCAGGTCTACATGACCCGCGAGAACTTCCATAGGGCTCATCTATTACAGATGTAGACCAATGATTGGAAGGAAGTCCTGCTGATGCAACATAAGAATCACCATCATTTTCAGGCCATCACATCAGAGTTTAACTCTATAGTGATGATAACGGGCGTCTACACGACCCCGGGGGGCTACGTTATCTTCTTTATATTCTGCTTGTTTTTCCTGCTTCATTTTCCGCAGAATAAAAGAATAAAGACATGACGCCCGATTCATCGGATCGTCATGAGGGGGAGAGTGGTCCACATGCTGTTAACTGTAAAAAAAAATCATTCTGGGACACTTCGCTCCTCCAACACTCTCTCTACTATCTCCGTAACTCAAATGGTCAGCTACGCTCACAAGTCAACCATCATTATGTTCCGCTGTGCCACCGACAAGTTCTCCTCAAATGCATTCATTCCAAATAGTCAAAAAGACTAAATTTTGGAGGAGACAGAGGTCAAATACTCATGTACTGAAGATGAATCCCGTGCGTGCCCCCTATTCTTCAAAGAACATTCATTCCCAAGGCGTCACCGGACTTCATCCAAGCTGATCAATAGCAACTTCTGGAAGGCAAGGATTACAAGAAAAAGATTCCTCAAACCCCGGCATCAAAGCTCAAACTGCCAAGAAAACATCAAAGGAGAGATTGCGAGGATTTCTTCATAAAGCCTTCTCAAGAAGTCAAGTTCAAAGACAAAGGAAGCTGAATAACAACAAAGACAAAGATATCTGCACTGCAATGCTGATTCAACACGATTGAACACCAAGGGGGAGATTGTTAGGAATATTTTATGGTGTTCAATCTAATTAAATATCTTTGTATTTGTGTAGTTATTAATTAAACGTGTAATACGGGCCACAAATGTGTATCAGCCCGTTAGCTTCCTTGTAACCCGTAAGTTAGCCAACTTCTCCTATAAAAGGAGGCTAACTTACGGGAACCCTAACATGAAGAGGCTTTAGAGACGCAGAGGCGAGATAGAGATAGAGAGTAGGGTTTGCCGCTGCTCTCCTTCTCCAGGGTGAGCAGCGGCCAGTTCATACGGTATACCAGATTCGGTTTTAATCTTCTCAATATCTTTCTATCCGCTTCTTCTTCATTGCTTATGATTGTTGATTGTTAAGTTTTGGTATTATCAGAGAAAAATTCTAATGAGGGAAAAAGAGTGCACCGAATTCCCCCAACGATGAATCAAAAAAATTAACCCTTGGTCTGCATATAAATCCGATGTCGAAGGCTGCCCTTGATTTTGGGGGCTTGCTTGTTGATTTGCCGAAGGCATCCTCTCGATATCCTGGTGATGCCGAGGGGAGTCCCTTATTTCATGCCGGATGCTACCACTGATGGGGGGGTTTGATGGTGTGGCCCCGAGGGGTTTGCACAGAGTGGTCCGGGGGGTTTGCACAGAGTGGCCCGGGGGGGGGGGGGGGGGGGTCCCTAGTTCCCACCATGTTGAGGGCTAAGGGGTCCTGAGGGGGTTTCCCGTTGTTAGGTCGGGGTCTCCCCTTGATAAAGGAGTCTGAAGGAGATTGCCCGAAGGCATGCATAGTGTTGTCTGAGGGGTGCCGTCCTGGAGCACCTCTGTGATTTCAAAATATAGCCATTGTAATATGACCGTTGGAGAAGGCGTGGGAGGTGATATCCATGTGGCGTGTAACCGTTGGTTGTCCGCGGGCGGGTGTCACCGGTTGGCTGAGGTGACGGCGTGTAATGATGATTTTCCTTTCGGGGGCCCGGTTTTTGGCCCAAGCCCGGATTGAGGGTGGCTATAAATACCCCTTGCCAGGGTCCGTTTAACCTCACACGTTCTTGGTGTAGCGAAGCTCTGGTGAGTTTTTTGTAGAGAGAGAAAGTTCCATGTGATCAGCCTTAGCTTCCAAGGTCAGTTCCCCACTTGCCCCCTGCTCCATTAGTAAGTTCTTGTTTGTAGGACTTAGGTTTTTTTTAGGAAACTCTTCTCCCTCAAACCCTTCGGTCATAGTCAAAAATGTCTTCGCGAAGTGATTCGCAAAATATCTCGGGGGAGCCTTCTGTTGAGGAAGAGAACATCACAGTTATGGAGTCTGTTAGTGAGCAATCCTCGGTGAGTGGTGATTCTGCCATTGCAATGGAGGTGCAGAAGAACTTGGTGGTCGAGGCCGAAGCCGAAGATTTCGAACAAGTCAACGACGATGAGGAGCTGGCCCTTGCTTTCCAAACGGCGGAAGAAGAGGAAGAGAAAGATAGGCGAAAAGTTACCATCGCCACCCTCCCTTCTCGGCTCAACGATGAAGCTGGAAGCTCTCGTCCCCTCGACCTGACGCCTATAAGCGTTGCCCCCGGGAAGAAGAAAAAGGCGAAGGCTGCCGCGAAGAAAAAACAAGTTGCCGTCGACGCTGGGCAGCCAGTAGGAATTCCCGAAGGCTATTCCTACCTGAACACTGCTGCCTTAGATGTGAAGACCAGAGCCACACAAGGAGAGTACATGGCAACACAGCTCTTGGTCGGGCCCTCGGCATAGGTGGTGGAGCCGAGTCCAGATGACGTCCTATTGCATGCTCCCGCCGGCTATTTTGCTGTACACATACTCTCGGTGGAGTTGGGCCTCCGATTTCCCCTCCACCCCTTCGTGATCGAGTACCTTTGGTTCATCAAACTCGCCCCCTGCCAGCTGACCCCAAACAACCATTCCTACTTGGCTGGTTTCCTTTCCCTTTGTCGGAGCAGGGATGTGATGAAGCCCACTTTAGATCAGTTCTTCCTCTCCTTCAACCTCTGCCGGGGAGGTCACTCAAATGCTGGAGGCTTTGCCAACCTGCAGCAGCTCCCCGAGTTCAGACTCTTCGACGATGTCCCCTCATCTCATAAGGGGTGGAAAGACAAGTTTTGCTATGTCTGCATGGCGGAGAATCCCTTCCCGGCCCCACTCCGTGATAGCTTCCGAAGGCATGTAAAGGCAGGGAGTGCCGCCTTGGAGAAGAAGGGGAGGAAACTTTCCAAGAAACCGGAGAGATCCGAGAAGCACATATTGATCAAGGTCGCCACCCTCCTGGACGAGCTTTACGACTTGGGCTTCCGTCGGTACCGGCTGATGGGGGAAAAAGATGAGAGATATCCCCCTATCGATAGAGTCTACCAAAGGGTCGGAGGTTGTCGCCTTACCGAGGGCTCCCATTTCATACTTAGAATTTTTTTTTGCTTCTTGCTATAGCAATATTCTAACCCTTATGTATTTCCTCTGCTTTTCAGGACCAGACATGGATTCTAAAACCTCGCCAGGTTGAAGAGGCAACTCGCCAAAGAGGACAAAAAGAAGGAGGCCCCGGCGCATTAGAGGGCGGTACATGACATATTCCCGAAGGCCGCAGTTGGGAATGATGGCGGGCCTATGGTGAAGGCTGCCATTGGTGATGATGCCGGCTCTACAACCGAGGACTAAAGAGGAAGCGGGACAGGAAGGCCGTGGTGCCCCCGGAGGGGAAGAAGCAGAAGAAGGGGGCCCTCGGGAAGAAAGAGGACCCCGTTGTTATTGTCGAGGAACATTCCTCCTCCGAGCGTGCAGTTCTCCATCACCAAGGGGACTGCCATCATGCATGGCACCCTCAGCCCGAGGGAGTTCTTGAGGGGTGCCACCTCTCCGACAGACAAGTCGGTGATGTCCCGGCAGGCTGACGACGCCCTCTGCTCCAAGGTCCTGCAAGCTTCGGTCACTGTAAGATTTTTCCTCCCTTCTTTCCTTTAGTTAAGCGTATCTTGCATATTGTGCGTAGTATCTTAACTCTTAGTGTTTCCTAGTCTTTTGTAGGCAAGCATTGGCCTAGGTGAGCTGATCCGGAGGATGGAGGAATCTGCCCTCCAGAAGCAGAAGGCTGACGAAGCTCTGGTCCTTGCCCGGAAGCAGCTCCAAGATGCGCAGGAGGCCTTTCGCCTGGAGAGGGAGGCTTTCGGCAAAATCCTTGAAAACAGCAAGGTCGTGGCTAGAGCTGAGGGTAGAGTTGAGGCTGAGAAGGTTGCAGCTGGGGCCGCCGGGGCAGCTGCTGAGAGGGCCGAGGAAGCCAAGAAGGAGGAGGTCACCCAAGCTGAGAAGGTTGCTTTGGCTGCTTTTGTGACCGGGGGCTGGAAGACCGAGGAGCATCAGCAGTGGGTGGCCTCGGTGGTGGAGGCCTCGGTAGATAACTGGGTGAAGGGCCCCGGGGCCATGTGGCTAGCCCGTAAGGGCAAAGAGTATTATGATGGGGGTGAGTACTTCACTCAGGCCCTCATCTACCAAAGGCTAGCCCGGCACCTGGGGGTGGACCCAAATGCCTTTGACCCGGCAGCTCATGGTCTTCCTCCCCTCCAGCCTGATCCCAGAACTCCCCTTCCCGAGGGTGCTACGAGGCCTGATCTAGAAGATACTGTGCTGATGTAGGAGGCCATTGATGAAGAAGAAGGGGCCGAAGGGGATGCCACTTCGAAGCCTGCCGAGGGGGGTGCTTGTTAGTCCCTGTTTTCTATAACAGCAATATAATATGATATATCAAGGAGTGAAACAACAGAAAGATGAACACAGATGATCGATGAAATCCCTCTTTGATATACCGTGAACTCGTACATAGAATGATATGCGCTAAGGCTATTTTGATCGAGTACGAAAGTTAACGCAAACCTAAACCTAAAGCGCCTTTTTATATGCGCAGGTTAAAGGTTTGCGTAAAGGCTTTCAACCTGATATGGGCCTGACACATTGGCCCCATATCTTTTATACCCTAATAAATACAAACATTAATAACAAAGGATATAATAAGTGCTAAGCTAGTACAAGACATATGACAAGCTTGATTCACAATAAAATGATCTCCAACAATCTCCCCCTCTGTGATCAAGTGTCGTCTTGCTTTTATTTCTGAGCTCTGAAGTAGTGCTTTCTTATGTTCAGTGCATGCTCATACTATCTCAAAGCTCTTCTCTTATCAAGTTGTTTGATGATGGGCTGCAGGATTGTTTCCAGGCTGTCAAACTTTTCTAGCTCCTCATCAGTAGCATCAGCAAGTCTTCGTTCAGGATCTTCTTTGAGCGACAATAGCTTTTGTTGAATGACTTTTAAAGTCCCATCACAATATTTGTGTATGTCCTCTACCCACATCAGGCGCTTTTGCTCTTTATGGTTGAGATATAGAATTGAGAGCGGATCCTTAAAAATGTGGTAGGGTTCATATTCCTCAAGCTCTGCTCCATAGAGAATCGGCCTAGTGAGATTTGCCTTCCGAACATTGTTCTCGAGCGCCATTTGTAGATCATGAGCGGAGCGGAATCTGATTTGTCTTAGCATAAATCGTTTGATCGCCTCAAATCCTTCATTGTAGACTCTGTTTTGATTCAGCGGGAGATATCTGCATACCATGAACATCTGGTAGATGTCATCCATTTTCATCATTATAAAGGCGTTCTCCTGGCAGATAAATATGTTCGAGTCAGTGCGCTGGACATTGAAGCTATAGAATGGCACGATGTGGTGATCTTCTTTGTGAATATCGAGAATGTCGCTGATCGGATGAATGCTGGACCTCATGTCTTGTTCAAGAATCTCTCGTTGTTTCCTTGATGACCTGTGATGTACCATGTGCAGATGTCCGCCTACAAATTTGCCTTTTAGGTGTGTGAGGCCACGGATCTTTAGTTCATTGAGTTGCTTGAGTTTGCCTTGTTTCCTCGAGATTCCCTTTCTGATTTCCTCTTGGAAGGGGGCATTGATTCATATGTTCTCCCATGGCTTTTCTTTTGGGGGCATTTCTCCCGCTGATTGCCTGAATATGGTTTTGAGCTCCTTGAGAGTTTGCTTGTAGTCTTCCCCTTCTTTGAGTTCATCTTCCTCAAGGTGTATGATGTCTTCAGACACTTTGCTAGTAATTCACGAAGCCACCACTTCCATTGCATGTCATCTGTTTCAGCTTCACATCTGAGATCATCCCACTCTATCCATTTTCGTGGCCATTTGTCATGTATCACCATATCCTCCAACGCATCATGCATATCTTTGTTTGGAGGAATGTATGGAACTCTTTGCTGCTGTCGGAGCGGTGATATTTGTTGAGAAGCACTACCGGGTTCACTTAGATTGCCCGTTGTCATCGGCTTCGAACTGGGTTCTGGCTGATGGCCTGACCTAATGGATGTATCAGAGACAACACCGTCAGGACTTCCATCCCCTCCTCGGACAGTATCTCTTGGAGATAAGCCTTGGGATGTTGTCATCAGTTTCAAACTATGTTCTGACTGATGTCTTGAACTAAGTGATGTACCGAAGGTAACATCGTCAGGAATTCCATCCCCTCCTTGGACAATATCTCTTGGAGATAAGCCTCGGGATGTTCCAACTAGCTCGACCGTGCTAGTGAGTTGGGCTTGGTTCTGGCTAGAGGTGGGTGGCGGTTGATTGGTTGGTGGTGGAGATTGAGTTGGTTGTGGGGCGTGGCTGGATGAAGCACCTTGCTCAAGTGTCTGGGGCCGCTTGTTCTCCTCCTCATGAGGTTCCGAATCGTCGGGGTCCTCATGTGAACGTTTTTGGCCACAGGGACTGTCACGGCAAGTGCTCGGCTGTGGGCGGTTATGTTTATAGAAGACCACCATCAGGTCCTTCTCAAAAGGGGTAAGGACACAGTCTTCAGAGGAGCAGAGGCGGAGAAAAATAATATCGGCTAACTGTAGGGTAGGTATGGAGTAAGGATTGGGATATGGTGTGGTCGACGTAGGGGAAGACACTAGCTGTGTATCTTGGGTTCCCCGAGAAGGTGAAGATAAGGGAAGTTGGTTGATGGATTGGTTAGATAAGGTTGGGGAAGATACTGGTTGGGTATGAGAGATTAAAGGTTCGGGTGCGGGTTGGTGTGCGGGATGTTCAGGCTGAACCGTTTGGGTGGTCCTAAATTCCTGTGCAAAAGCGGTCATTGCTCCTTGCACCCATGGTTTTATGGTGGAAACCAGGAAGCGATTCAGGAGAACGTTGATATCTTCAAAGGTGGGGTGACCAGTTACGGGGGTTGTAACTGTTTTCACAACATCAGTGAAGACAGCTGATGTGTGGCCTGCGTTCAATGATGGAATCATTGTGGGCATAACAGGACTTCCGACCATCATAGTTTGCACTCTGGTCGTTGCATTCAGGGTGTGTGCACCTGTTTGTGCAGTGAATAGTGTAGGTGTCCTAGAAAAGGAAGAAAATGTGGGAAATGTGACACCTAGACTCGATGTGCGGGAGGGGGGGTTGTGACCTCGGGCGACTGGCCAACAGTTCGCTCAACTGATTCGGAAGGAACCAGAGAGGTGGGTGAGTCCCGTGATTTTGAAACGATGGCCTGTTGGGAGGCTAACGAGTGGCTAGGTGAGGGCTGTGCATGCGCAGTTGAGCCAGATGTTGTGGCTTCTACTCGGGAACCGAAAAGATCGGCTCCTGTGCTTAGGGATTCGGCTCGGCTTATACTGATAAAGGGGTCGCAGCCAGCAAAGATATCCTCATCAGCTTCATCTATTAAGCTTTTCCTGGCGCGTGGCTGATGTTTGGGCTTTGATGATTTGTCATTTTTAATTTTTGCCCATTTCTCCCGGATGATGACATCCTGATCATTTTTGATGACATGCGCTGCTTCATCGTAATCAAGCTTAGAGCTGCAAATTTCTCCGTGCACACTCTTTGATTGTCGTATGTCGACCTTTATGGTGAACGTCTTTGAACAGCCGGCTAGTACGTGTGCTACGTCTTCAGCAGTTATCTTCTTTGGAGACTCGGCAGGCAACTTACCCTTTTTGGTCAGAGCAAATGTGTGCTCAACATCGTCAATGTCATCATCGTCATCATTATCATCAGCACCAGTATCATCACCATTAGTATCATCGCCATCATCATCACTTTGTGTGCCCACGCTATCGGATGCCTCATCGTCAGTTTTATTGGAGGCCGGACTTGACGATTCATCAGCAGGCTCCTCAGCGTTTGTCTGGGTGCCCTCATCCGTCTGAGTCCTCTCGAAAGAGTCGTCAGACTTTCTTTCATTGGGCATACGTGCCACTGGTTTCTGTGGCTTGCGGATGCTCTGTGGACCCTTACTGACACTCGGCTTAGTCCCCGGGGCAGGTCCAGTTGGGTTTCGCTGAACCATAGGGACTGTTCTCTGACTGTCCTCTCTATACTTGATGACTGCTGGATTCCTTGGATTTGCGAGGTTCAGCAGATAGTCTGGAATGGCCATGCCAACAGTGTCGTTCTTGAAGCTTTTGAAATACTGAATTTTTGGGGCAACGAACTGCTCTTCATCTTGTCGCTGCGGGATTCCTTGATTTACGGTCATGTAGTCATTTATGATGAGGGCCAACCATCTAGCGTAAGGAATCGTCATGCCGGCTTTATTTTTCTCTTTGGCCTTGACTCGGTCCATGAGCTCTATCCAGAAAAGTTGGGCCATGTCATACTTTTTGTTGAAGGCGATCCCATGGAAGATTTGCAGAATTTGCTGGTTGCATTTGTCTTGGCCGGCGTGCTTTGGAGACAGACACTTGTTGATGAGGCCAAATAGAGTCTTCAATGAGTAAGGCAGATTTATTAGCTTAAAATTTGACATCATCGGCAGAGGTGCATCATAGCCCAGAGTCTCCATTCCTTTGAACAGTTCATCCCGTGATGGAAGCGGATCATACGTGGTGTGCACCGGCAGCTCCAAAGTGGTTCTCAGTGTAGATGGAGTTAGTACCAGCCTCCTGTTGTGCAACGTAGCAAGAATTTTAGATTTGTCTTTCGTGGAGGGCATGTGCATGGTACTCCAAAACTGTTGCAGGTACACTAACGGGACCAATACTGATGTTGTTAGTGTCGGCCATATGTAGTGCCTTCAGAGAATGACAAGGATGAAAGGGTCTGGGCACTTGAACAGCCCATGGTCGAGCTGATAGTTGTTATCCTGTAGCCGGATCCACTTTTCCTTGGGAAACAGCTGAGTGTGGGGGCTTCGTTCTTCTCTGTCCCTGACATAATGAATTGAGAGGATAAAAGTAGTTAGCACAAAACAGTTCCTTTAAAATGGTTTGAGTTTAATGGTTGATTACAAAAGAATGCTCTGGTTGATTTATCGTTGAAAATGATCGTTAGGGACAGCAGGTGGATTTTTAAAAAAAAATCAAAGGCAAAATCATGAGGTTTTGAAACTTGAGGTTTAAAAGTCGTAGGCAGAACTCGAAGATGAAGACTCGAGGTCAGAACTCGAAGTTTTAAAACTCGAGTTCATGACCGTGAGTTTAAAACTCGAGTTCATGACCGCGAGTTTAAAACTCGAGTTCATGACCGCGAGTTTAAAACTCGCGTTCATGACCGCGAGTTTAAAACTCGAGTTCACGACCGCGAGTTTAAAGCTCGAGTTCACGACCGCGAGTTTAAAACTCGAGTTCACGACCGCGAGTTTAAAACTCGAGTTCACGACCGCGAGTTTAAAACTCGAGTTCACGACCGCGAGTTTAAAACTCGAGTTCACGACCGCGAGTTTAAAACTCGAGTTCACGACCGCGAGTTTAAAACTCGAGTTCACGACCGCGAGTTTAAAACTCGAGTTCACGACCGCGAGTTTAAAACTCGAGTTCACGACCGCGAGTTTAAAACTCGCAATCTGCCCTCGAATTTCAAATGACAGTTCCTGAATCCGAGATCTAAAACATCAACGATCTGATCTGAGAGTTTGCCTTGACGAAACGAGACGAAATCCACCTGCATAAGTAACACAACAACAACAAAAACAAAAGGAAAACGATTCGAGTTCTTATGGTCGAGAACAGGTTTTGCAAAACAGCGTTTGATACACAGAAGACTCGATGATGGACGAACGAAACCCAGGGTACTACCTTTTGGTGAGATTGCGAGAGAGATGAAGATTTTGGGAAGGAGAGATTTCGAGAGCAGAGAAAAAGAGGCCTGAGATTTCGAGTTCGGGACTTAGAGAGAATAATAGTGAGAATAATAGTGATACTGGCCCATTAAAAAAATTCTCTCCCTCATGATCACTACTCGGGTTAAAGGAACAAAGTCACGCACACATGCAACTCACGCACACTATTTTTGATATTTTTCCGTTTTTCTCGCCCTTGACACATGCAACGCACTCTAGGGACAAATGCAACTCACACACACTTTTTTTTGTAGTTTTTCGCTTTTTCTCCCCCTAGATGCATGCAACTCACACAATATACAGATGTAACTCACGCACACTAATTTTTTTCTTTTTCTGACTTTCTTTCCCTTAACACATGCAACGCACACTGTGTACAGATGCAACTCACACACACTCTTTTTGTTATTTTTCACTTTTTCTCCCCCTCAACACATGCAACGCACACACGTACACTATTTAGAAGTCCCACACACACACACTTTTTACAGACCAGTGGAGATGAAATTACACGGGTTCGAGGTTCAACATGCCCAATTTGCATACCAGGAACTGGAATCGTTTTTCACCCAGAGCCTTAGTGAACAAATCAGCCAGTTGAAGCTCAGAGCTTACAAAGTACATATCGATATCCCCTTTCTCCATGTGGTCTTTGATGAAATGATAGCGCAGATCAATGTGTTTGGTGCGGGAGTGGTGAACTGGGTTGCTGGTGATGGCGATGGCGCTCTGTGTATCGCTGTAGATCGGGATGTGGCGGAAAGTGTAACCATAGTCTTTTAGCTGGGTCTTCATCCATAATATTTGAGAGCAACAACTAGCAGCCGCGACGTATTCTGCCTCAGCTGTAGATGTTGACACACAATTCTGCTTCTTGGAAGACCAACAGACTAATTTCTCACCCAAGAACTGGACAGCTCCCGATGTAGTTTTTCGGTCCATTCTGTAACCCGCAAAATCAGCATCCGAATATCCGACGAGGTCAAAACCTAAATGCTTGGGGTACCAAAGGCCTAAGTTCACAGTACCTTTCAGGTATCTCAAGATTCTTCTTACAGCGGCCAGATGAGATTCTTTCGGATTCGCTTGAAAGCGTGCACATAAGCATGTGGAGAATACTATGTCAGGCCTGCTAGACGTGAGATACAGCGAAGATCCGATGATGGTCCTGTAGTTTGTAGCATCGACTAGATTCCCTGAGGGATCTGAGTCCAGTTTATTGTTGGGGGACATAGGGGTCGTCATGGAAGATTTGCCGTCAATGTTGAACCTCTTAAGCATTTCCAAGATATACTTGGACTGATTCATGAAAATGCCGTCTGAGATCTGTCGTACTTGCAGGCCTAGGAATAAATTAAGTTCACCCATCATGCTCATTTCAAACTTTGTTTTCATCAGTTTCTCAAAGTGTTTGCACAGACGCGGATTTCAGGAGGCAAAGACGTCTGTGCCATAGGTTGTTTTGTTCTGTTGAAGCTTTGGACAGCAGACAGATGGAAGTGGTAGATTGTACACTTTTCAGATCAATCGTGTACATGTTGGATGTCCTGTAACACGTTAATAATTAGTTCCCCACGCTGTCCAGCACACAACATTGTTTGGCAAAGAACCTCACTTCCATCCCGCTGTCACAGAATTGTCCAATGCTCAGTAAGTTGTGTTTGAGCCCTTTGACATATGAAACAACTTTTATAGTGACACTGGCACAGATGACATCCCCACATCCAAGAATAGGAGAGGAGATGTCATTCCCGAATCTGATGTTGCCTCCGTAGCAGTTGGTGAAGTTGCTCAACAGATGTTTGGTCCCGGTCATGTGGGTTGAGCATCCAGAATCCGAGTGCCACACATGGCCGTCCTGCAAAACAATTAAGCAGGTTTAGGTACCCACCTTGGAATGGGTCCTTCCTTATCAATAGAAAACACCTTTCTAAACTTTGCTTTCAGCTGTGTTCCAAGGTCAGCAGCTTTTTCACCAAAAGATTTTTCTTTTGTGGGCTCGCTAATAGCCAGATTTTCCTTTGCAGTGGGTCTAGTTTTGAGACCCCACTTTGCAGTTTTCAGTTTTAGTAGGTCCATTTTTGGGAACCCACTTTGCATTTTCAGTTGTGGTGGGTCTGTTTTTGGGGACCCACCTTTGTTTGAGTTTGGGAGGAGAGTAGACATGGGCTTTGTGATTGAATGGTTGTTTCTTGAGGTGAGTTTTAAAAATTTCCTCCTTTGAAAGCCTATTAAGATGTTACCCCGAATGAACTCTGAGGGGATATTTCATATGAGGTGTGCAAAATATTCCCTTAGGAGTTTTATTCATGATTTCCTTTCTTGTTATGGACTTTCTTTGAGATTTGACTTTAGCAACATTCACATCACATTCATAATTATGAGGATCTGGATCTAGTCTTATTAGAGCCAGTCTTATTCTCAAAAACTTTCTTCTTCCCTTCAGCGATTTCTTTCCTTTTCTTCCTCCACTCTTCCTTCTCTTCTCCCTTCTTTTTCACTTCTTGTCCTGTGAACAAAGGAGAAGAGCGATGAGTGGATGATTCTTTGAAAAACTTAGTTTTGTCAGGAGAGGTGTGAGCATTCTTTAACTCAATATTAGAAATGGGTTGAGAAGTTGTTTTTGAATTATATTGTTCACTCAGTTCATTGAACTTATTAAGAAGTTCCTCCCAGTTACTCTCAAAACCTTTCTTTTCAGTTTCAAATCTCTCTCTCTCGTTGTCTAGAGTTTTCTGAAGGTCTTTGAGTTTTTGAGCCATTGGAAAGATACAGGGTTCCTCTCCAATTTTTGAAATACCTACCCTTGGAGGTGGGTCTAATGGATGTCCCAGGTGTGGTACATCCTTCGCAACAGCATAAGGACCCTGACACTCATTAGTACAAAAACTTTGGCCTTTGCCTGTGAGGCTTTTTTCATTTAAAGTAGGATAATCGCAAGAAATTACAGCCTTTGGGTTCTTTCTCTTTTCTTCTTCTTCTTCTTCGGCATTTTCTTCATCACTTCTAAAATACATTTTCTGACCAAACCCTAGTCCCATGTAATCTTTATTATAAATCTGAAGACAGTCAACTTTCTTTAGATTACACGGGTTAGTTATGCCTAGTCCGGTCCTAGGATTGTAGAACCGGTCATCACTTATTTGATTCAGAAAAATTGTTTGTTCTGTTTGTCCTCTTCTGACTATAATGTCCTTATGTTCCTTTATCTTGTTTAAAAGGGCCTTTCTTTTGTTTTGAAGAAAATCGCAATCAGCCTTTGATGTGTTTTTCTCTCTTTCACTATCTTGCAGTTTCTTAGTTGTCTCGGCTATTTTAAGTTCAAGACTTTCAAATTCTGTGGAAACCTTTATGACCTGCTCTTTTGCATTTTCTAATTGAATGCTTAGAGACGTCTTTTGGTCCAGATTCTGTTTCAGCACCCTATAATTATTGTCTAATCTCTCCTTTAGTTCTTTAATGATATTATCCTTTTCAAGTAAGGACTGATAATGGTTATGATCCGAGCAAGGGATAATAACCCTGCTCTTGTATAAATTTTGAACAATTTTTGTAATGATCAGGTACAATCCTTCGGCTTCGGCCTTTATGTATAACAATTTGCTTTTCCTTTTCGTTAATGAATGCCTTCTTCTCCTTGTCTGCTTTTTGAATGAATGCCTTTTACATTATTCCCTGCCTTCTTCCCTTTCATGCATGAATGTATGTTTGGTCAAACGTTTGGCCGAGGGCCCAACATTTAGGACTTAGAAATTTTTTTCTAAGTGTTGTTTAGTGTTGGGCCTTCAGTCGATGCTTCCTTTTTTGTCTTGTGTAGCTTGCCATGTTTTGACCGAGGGTCGAATAAATTTAGGACTTGGCTAATGTCTCCCTTTTTGTCTCGTGTAGCTTGTCATGTTTCTACTGAGGGCAAAAAACTTAGGACTTAGAATTTTTTTCCAAATGTTGCTTACAACTTGGCCTTCGGATGACGTCTTCCTTCGTGCGCCCTATGTTGTGTGAATTGTAAGCCCTCCTCCATTAATGGCCGGGGGCTAATAGTTCAGGATTTGGAAAACTTTCTAAGTAATGGTCACTGCTGTGCCCTCGGCTTGTGTATCCATTTAGTCACGAGCTGACCGAAGGCCTAGGATTTAGGACAGACGTTTTTTTAAGTGTAGTTTCACCACTGAGCCTTCGATTGTCTGTTGTGTTGACCGAGGGCCGATCTTTTTAGGACTGAGAAAGTTTTTCCATGTGATGTGCATCACATGGCCTCCCACGATTTGAGCCTCCGAGGTTGCATGAAATTTTCGAAGTGTTGCTTGTCACTCGGCCCTTGGTAAATGGGACCTTCTGGATTGTAGCATTTGTAGGTAAGATCTCCCTCGGCAAAGGATGGTGATCCCGGGGGCACCCAATATTTGTGGACTTAGAATAATTTCCTTTGACTTGTGAGTTGTGGCCTCCGGTAATGTGTAGCAGTAGCCTTCACTCCTTGGGTAGCATATGAGCCTTCGGATTTGGTAGATCCCAAAGTGTGGAACTGGGAATTTTGTAGTCCAATCATAGTATGATAAAGATAGATGCCCTCGGGCGACGCTTTGGAGTATTCCCTCGGTGTTGCCTTGAAATGCCGGGGGCAATTGTTGTTTGGACTTAGGAATTTTAACCCTTTTGTGGGTTTGGAGCCTTCGATGTCAGTTGATGCTGGGGGCAACCAGATTGTGGACTTAGCCACGTTTTGGTAACATTTGTTGAATAGTGGCCTTCGGGATGAGGGCCATTGCCAAGGGTGGCTTTTGGAATTAGTAGCTCCCGGATACCGGTGGTGTCCCCATGGGAGCCCTCAGTATGTTCTTCTTGCTTTGTAATGATAATTCTTGCTGGCTGCCGAAAGGTGCACATTTTTGGAGTTTGTACTCATTGATTGCTCTTGGAGTCTACTCCCCTTCACCCGTTTTTTTTGGGAAGATGGTGAAGAGAAGGCTTCAAGAAACTTGGTTTCTTGGTAAGGCTTGGCCTATTGGGAGGCAACAGTATACACGATTGGCTCCCCCCTCGGAATTAACCTTCCGGGTTCCGAGGGGATCGAGGGTCGTTTCCTCGGCACGAGACATAGTCTGTTGTCTGCCTCCCCTTGGGGGATGGCACGGAAAGCGCCTCAGTTTTGAAAGTTGTCCCCTCAGCACGAGACATAGTCCGTTACCTGCCATTTCCTTGGGGTAATGGCGCGGGGAGCGTTTCGTTTTTGAAAGTCGAATCCTGAGGCATATTAGTTGCCTGCCATTCCCTTGGGGTAATGGTGCGGAAAGCATTTCAGGGAAGGGATTTATTTGCATATTAGTTGCAAATGGCCGGGGGCACTTGGTGCCGCCGGGACCGATAGGTGACGCCTTCGGCATAAATGCATCCTCGAGGGGCACGGCTTCAAAAATAACACTTGGTGTTTATTTTTGCACACGCCATCGGTACTTGGTACCGAGGGGTCTTTGTTAAAAACACTTGGTGTTTTCTTCATTGTCGTGGGTGATGGAGTGTCTGCCCTCGGCACTTGAAGCCGAAGGGTCTTGTTTGTATGAGGGCTTGGCCGCTCACAAGTGTTCTGTTCTTTGTGCTTGGTGTCTTCAACATGTCTTCATTCTTCAAAATTTGGAGGCCTTGGACCGTAGGATAATACATTCATTAGTTATGAGGGCTTGGCCGCTCCTACATTACTGATAAAATTTAACTAGATGGTGTACATTCCAATGTCGGGGGACCTTGGTCCCGTTGGGGCGTTTGAGCTTGTAAGTTCCCGGTTGGACCCTCAAATTTGGGTGCCATTTTACCGCCCTCGGTTGGTTGGCTTGCTTGCGTTCTTCGGAGAACGTAGTCCCCCACCTGAAATTCTCGGGAGCGAACTTTGGCATCGATGTAGCCTTTGACCTGCCTTCGGTAGTTTTCCGCCTTTAGGAAGTCTTGCTCTCGGCGTTCGGAGATGAGGTGAAGGTCGAGGGCCATGTTGGCGTCGTTGATCTCGGGATCATATTGATCTACCCTTCTGGTAGGTAGAGTTACCTCCGTAGGGGCCTTCGCCTCGAATCCGTAACAGAGGGAGAAGGGTGTTTCGCCTGTTGCCCGCCTAGGGGTAGTTCGGTAGGCCCAGAGAATGTTGTGGAGTTCTTAATAGGCTTTCAAAGGAGGAAATTTTTAAAACTCACCTCAAGAAACAACCATTCAATCACAAAGCCCATGTCTACTCTCCTCCCAAACTCAATCAAAGGTGGGTCCCCAAAAACAGACCCACCACAACTGAAAATGCAAAGTGGGTTCCCAAAAATGGACCTACTAAAACTGAAACTGCAAAGTGGGGTCTCAAAACTAGACCCACTACAAAGGAAAATCTGGCTATTACCGAGCCCACAAAAGAAAAATCTTTTGGTAAATAAGCTGCTGACCTTGGAACACAGCTGAAAGCAAAGTTTAGAAAGGTGTTTTTTATTGATAAGGAAGGACCCATTCCAAGGTGGGTACCTAAACCTGCTTAATTGTTTTGCAGGACGGCCATGTGTGGCACTTGGATTCTGGATGCTAAACCCACATGACCGGGATCAAACATCTGTTGAGCAACTTCACCAACTACTACGGAGGCAACGTCAGATTCGGGAATGACGCCTCCTCTCCTATTCTTGGATGTGGGGATGTCATATGTGCCATATGTCAAAGGGCTCAAACACAACTTACTGAGCATTGGACAATTCTGTGACAGCGGGATGGAAGTGAGGTTCTTTGCCAAACAATGTTGTGTGCTGGACAGCATGGGGAACTAATTATTAACGTGTTACAAGACATCAAACGTGTACACGATTGATCTGAAAAGTGTACAATCTACCACTTCCATCTGTCTGTTGTCCAAAGCTTCAACAGAACAAAACAACCTATGGCACATACGTCTTTCCCATCTTAATTTCAAGAATCTTTCCATCCTATCCTCCAAGAAACTTGTGAAGGGGCTTCCTCTGTTGAAGTCTTCCGCTGAAAATCATTGTAGTGCCTGCAAAATGGGCAAAATTATGCGAAGCTCCCACAAGTCAAAACCAATTCCATCATCTACTCATCCGCTGCAGCCGATTCACATGGATCTTTGTGGACCTATGAGAGTCCAAAGCATCAATGGTCGCAAATACACACTCATGATCGTTGATGACTTCTCAAGGTACACATGGACGAAATTTCTTCGTACAAAGGACGAGGCAGCGGAAACCATTATGAACTTCATCAGAACCATCCAAAACCTTCTACAGCACAGTGTTCGAATAACCAGAACTGACAACGGTACCGAGTTCAAGAATCAAACTCTCACTGATTTCTATGAATCTCTCGGTATCACTCAGCAATTTGCCGCAGCCAAAACCTCCCAACAGAACGGAGTTGTTGAAAGAAAGAACAGGACACTCGTTGAAGCAGCATGCACCATGCTTATCCAATCCAGACTGCCTCGTTTCATGTGGGCAGAGGCAATCAATACTGCGTGCTACATTTAGAACAGAACATCCATCCACAAACGCTTCGACAAGACTCCTTATGAAATTCTTTTCAACAGAACTCCAGATATCTCATTCTTCAAGATATTTGGCTGCAAGTGCTTTGTATTGAACGACCGAACTGAGCGAAGTAAGCTGGACCCAAAAGCCAGAGAAGGCATGTTTATTGGCTACTCAATGCAGTCCAAAGCTTACAGGGTCTATTTGCGATAAAAGCGAACAGTAATTGAGAGTGTGAACGTAACATTCTATGAAATGGCTGACTTTGCAACCGAACACTTACAGGCTGATCCAACACCCGTTGTACCAGAGGCTTCTGATAAAGCTGATCCGAACTCAGTACACGAAGGTGTGATTCTCAATTCTTTCTTCAGAAACTTCTACGAGAATTCACAACCTTCATCTCCTCCATGCACACCAGCTTCAACATCAGCAGCTCCACAACAACTCACTCCCACTGCAGAGATTCCACTTCTTCTCAGTCCAAGTGATGTACCGTCTACGCCTTCAACTCCCCAATCCAATTACGAAGAAGTGGATGATCATGGTTTTGCTACAACACCAGAATCATCTCCACCGCACACCACAGCTGCTCATGAGACAACAATTCCTTATAAGGACTCGGAACAACCAGTCATCACTCCAACTCCTATTGCTCATGAAAGGAAATGGACGAAGGCACACCCTGTTGAACAAATAATTGATGATCCGAGTCAAGGTGTGCGGACGAGATCGGCCACCGTGAATGAATGTCACTTTGCCTGCTTTCTAAGCCAGAATGAACCGTCCAAAGTTTCGGAGGCACTCACTGATCCAGATTGGGTGATTGTTATGTAAGATGAGCTCAATCAATTTGACATACTACAAGTGTGGACACTCGTGCCAAAACCCTCTCAGAAAACTATCATAGGCACTAAGTGGGTGTTCAAGAACAAGAAGGACGAAGAAGGCATCGTCGTGCGCAACAAAGCAAGGCTGGTCGCAAAGGGGTACAACCAGCAAGAGGGCATAGACTATGATGAAACATTCGCGCCCGTAGCGAGAATTGAAGCAATCCGCCTCTTTCTTGCGTACGCGGCACACAAGAACTTCACCGTCTTTCAAATGGACGTGAAAACAACCTTTCTAAACGGAGTGTTAGAAGAAGAAGTCTATGTCGCTCAACCCGAAGGATTTGTAGATCCAAGATACCCAGATCACGTATACAAGCTCAAGAAAGCTCTCTATGGATTGAAACAGGCACCAAGGGCTTGGTACGATGCCTTGACAGAGTTTCTGGTCGATTCAGGTTTCTCAAAAGGAAAGATTGATACTACACTGTTCATCAAGCGACAGAAGTCTGATATCACTCTGATTCAGATCTATGTTGATGACATCATCTTTGCCTCCTCAAATCCGCGTTTGTGCAAACACTTTGAGAAACTGATGAAAACCAAGTTTGAAATGAGCATGATGGGAGAACTAAATTTCTTCCTAGGCCTGCAAGTACGACAGCTCTCAGACGACATTTTCATCAATCAGTCCAAGTATATCTTGGAAATGCTTAAGAGGTTCAACATCGACGACAAATCTTCCATGACGACCCCTATGTCCCCCAACAATAAACTGGACTCAGATCCCTCAGGGAAACCAGTCGATGCTACAAACTACAGGGCCATCATGGGATCTTTGCTGTATCTCACGTCTAGCAGGCCTGACATAGTATTCTCCACATGCTTATGTGCACGCTTTCAAGCGAATCCGAAAGAATCTCATCTGACCGCTGTAAGAAGAATCTTGAGATACCTGAAAGGCACTGTGAGCTTAGGCCTTTGGTACCCCAAGCATTCAGGTTTTGACCTCGTCAGATATTCGGATGCTGATTTTGTGGGTTGCAGAATGGACCGAAAAAGTACATCGGGAGCCATCCAGTTCTTGGGTGAGAAATTAGTCTGTTGCTCTTCCAAGAAGCAGAATTGTGTGTCAACATCTACAGCTGAGGCAGAATACGTCGCGGCTGTTAGTTGTTGCTCTCAAATATTATGGATGAAGACCCAGCTAAAAGACTATGGTTACACTTTCCGCCACATCTCGATCTACAGCGATTCACAGAGCGCCATCGTCATCACCAGCAACCCAGATCACCACTCCCGCACCAAACACATTGATCTGCGCTATCATTTCATCAAAGACCACGTGGAGAAATGGGATATCGATATGTACTTTGTAAGCTCTGAGCTTCAACTGGCTGATTTGTTCACTAAGGCTCTGGATGAAAAACGATTCCATTTCCTGGTATCCAAATTGGGCATGTTGAACCTCGAGCCCGTGTAATTTCATCTCCATTGGTCTGTAAAAAGTGTGTGTGTGGGACTTGTAAATAGTGTACGTGTGTGCGTTGCATGTGTTGAGGGGGAGAAAAAGTGAAAAATATCAAAAAGAGTGTGTGTGAGTTGCATCTGTACACAGTGTGCGTTGCATGTATTAAGGGGGAGAAAGTCAGAAAAAGAACAAGAATAGTGTGCGTGAGTTGCATCTGTATATTGTGTGAGTTGCATGCATCTAGGGGGAGAAAAAGCGAAAAACTACAAAAAAAAAGTGTGTGTGAGTTGCATTTGTCCCTAGAGTGCGTTGCATGTGTCAAGGGGGAGAAAAATGGAAAAATATCAAAAATAGTGTGCGTGAGTTGCATGTGTGCGTGACTTTGTTCCTTTAACCCGAGTAGTGATCATGAGGGAGAGAATTTTTTAATGGGCCTGTATCGCTTCCATATCTGGATCAGGCCCAACCCAGGCTAACGGGTACAGATCTTATTCTCGCTAGGCCCATAACAAAATTTTTTAATACATAAAGGGCTTCCGGCTTAGAGATCGTCTTCCTCTTTACGATTCTCACTATTATTCTCTCTAAGTCCCGAACTCGAAATCTCAGGCCTCTTTCTCTCTGCTCTCGGAATCTCTCCTTCCCAAAATCTTCATCTCTCTCGCAATCTCACCAAAAGGTAGTACCCTGGGTTTCGTTCGTCCATCATCAAGTCTTCTGTGTATCAAACGCCGTTTTGCAAAACCTGTTCTAGAGCAGAAGAACTCGGATCGTTTTCCTTTTGTTTTTGCTGTTGTTGTGTTACTTATGCAGGTGGATTTCGTCTCGTTTCGTCAAGGCAAACTCTCAGATCAGATCGTCGATGTTTTAGATCTCGGATTCAGGACCTGTCGTTTCAAATTCGAGGGCAGATTGCGAGTTTTAAACTCGCGGTCCTGAACTCGAGTTTTAAACTCACGGTCATGAACTCGAGTTTTAAACTCGCGGTCGTGAACTCGAGTTTTAAACTCGCGGTCGTGAACTCGAGTTTAAAACTCGCGGTCGTGAACTCGAGTTTTAAACTCGCGGTCATGAACTCGAGTTTTAAACTCGCGGTCATGAACTCGAGTTTTAAACTCGCGGTCATGAACTCGAGTTTTAAACTCGCGGTCATGAACTCGAGTTTTAAACTCGCGGTCATGAACTCGAGTTTTAAACTCGCGGTCATGAACTCGAGTTTTAAACTCGCGGTCATGAACTCGAGTTTTAAAACTTCGAGTTCTGACCTCGAGTCTTCATCTTCGAGTTCTGCCTACGACTTTTAAACCTCGAGTTTCAAAACCTCGTGATTTTGCCTTTGATTTTTTTTCAAAATCCACCTGCTGTCCGAAACGATCATTTTCATCGATAAATCAACCAGAGCATTCTTTTGCAATCAACCATTAAACTCAAATTGCCTCGGACGCAAGACTAACTCTGATGAAGGCATCGGAGTTAGCGGACTAACTCTGGAAAAAAAGATGGCAGATTTCTTCTGGGGTTCCTCTGCTGAAAAGAAAAATTATCATTGGTTAAAATGGGAGCACCCCTGTTTTCTTACTGAGGAAGGAGGAATTGGTATCCGTAGCCTGTCAGATATTGAAAAAGCTTTTACTTTGAAACTATGGTGGAAATGGAAATTAGGTGATTCAGTTTGGGCTCATTTCCTAAATGCTAGATACCCCATAGGTTCTGATATGATTGCTAGAGTGTATGATTCTCCTATTTGGAGAAGAATTTGCTCAATAAATGAACTAGCTATCCCTCTTTGTGGTGTGAATAATGATGGCAGTATTTATTGGGGACCTACAGTTGATGGTATTTTTTCCATTAAATCTGCTTACAATGAAATAAGGGAGGAGTTACCTTGCACATTCACTACTAAGCATCTCTGGAATAAAAATCTTCCTATGCAGATAAGACTTTTTCAATGGAGGCTTCTTAAAGGTATCTTACCAATTACAGATAGTTTGTGCAGATTCAGAGTTGTTCTTAATCCCTCTATTTGCCCTCTTTGTATGGTTCAGGGTGACTCAGTTGATCATGTTTTCTACAATTGTGTTAAGGTTAAGCCAGTTTGGGAGTAATTTATGGGAATATTGGGTATACCCCATCTTCACCATACTGTAACAATCAGAAAAATTATCATTTCTTGGTGGCTTAAAGCAGGTTCTAAAAGGTTGGATGATACTTTAAACACTGTTTACCAGGGATTATTCATTGGCAGATATGGAAATCTTATGCTAGTCTGGTTTGGGGTTCAGATGGCATATCTCCTTCTGTGGATTCTCTTATTCATCAGATTAAATCTTTTACTCAGAACTGGGTATCTAGTCTTTCTTCCAAGAAGATTTTCAGTATTAGCGAGATTTTGTATGAAGAGCATCTGATACCTAGGTCATTTGGACTACCCCCGGCCCTCGATTAAAGCTATAACTTGGAGAAAACCAAAAGGAGGCTATAAACTTAACATAGACGCTAGTTACTCACCTCAGAGAGTCGCCGGTGATGCTATTTTGAGGAACGGAGAAGGTAAGATGGTCATGGCGAACTCCTTCCTGATTTCCGCCTCTTCAGCTTTTGAAGCAGAGATGCTCTCGGTGATTCATGCTACGGTCTGGGTGATTGAAGCTGGATTTGGGGATTTTCAAGTTGAAACTGACTCCAGGGAAGCGTTGGTTCATCTGCATCGAAACGGAAATGGGAGGTGGAGCGGAGCGATCAGATCGTTGTTGGATATGTCTGATAGCAGAGGGGTTTCCTATTTCGCTATTTTGAGAGAGGCAAATTGGGTATCCCACTTCATTGCTACCACTGCGATGGACCGGCCAACTTATTTCTTGCGGGTTGCTGATTTACCAATCCAGGCCCGTAATGCATACTTTATGGATCTTTTTGGGCTCCCGTCGATTAGAGTAAGTCGTTAGCGGTTTTTGTTGGTTTTGTGTGTTGTTTTGTTGTAATTGGGTCAAGCTTAGCCCCCCTAATTGTTGTTTTTATTTTCTTTGGTGTTTTGTTTTTTCAATTGGGTCAGGTCTAGCCCCCCCAATTGTTGTTTCTTCTTGTTTTGCTTTGTGTATTTCGAAGAAGTATGCTTCTTCTGGAGGGGTTTTGGCCTAGTCCCCCCCCCTCCGTTTGTATCTTTCAATTATTTTTAATAAAACTTGGCAAATGTTCCCCAACATTTGCCCCACTGATTTTCGTGGTTTGCCTTCCGGGTTTAAAAAAAACCTTCCGTCTTCAATGGTGTAGCTGGGAGCCCTCAGCTTTGCTAGTTTTGCGCGGGCCTCATCCTCGGGCAGTTGCCCTGTGGTGATGAAGGTGGTGATGTCGGAGATCCAGTCCTCCGGCCTGAGATGTATATCCATGATGGGGCTCGCATGTATGCTCGAGAGGGGAGCTCTTCGATTCTTGCAATCTTGGAGAGGTGCTCCAGGGACTCAGCCGAAAACTTTGATAAAATATCGGCCTCAGAATTTTGAGCCCTCGGTATTTGGGTGAGAGAGTGTGCCTCAAATACCTTAATCAATTCTTTAGCCGCCTCCTTGTATTGTTTCATCCTCCCTTCCTTGGCCTCATACTCTCCGGAGATTTGGCCCACGACAAGCTTGGAGTCACACTTGACGTGGATCATTCTGGCCTTCATATTTGCTGTCAGTCGAAGGCCACAGAGGAGGGCCTCATATTCGGCTTCGTTGTTGGACACTTTGAAGGAGAAGCGGATGGCATAATAGGCGCGGAAGTCTTCGGGTGTTATGAGAACTACTCCCCCTCCACATGCTTTGGTGGTCGAGGAGCCGTCGGTATAGAGGGTCCACCACTCGTCTAGAGGGGCCGAAGGCTACTCATTCACCGCTGATCTCGCGCTGCATTCTGTGACGAAGTCTGTCAGGGCTTGGCCCTTGATGGAAGGCCTCGGACGGATGTCTATGTTGTACTGGCTTAGGAAGATAGCCCATTTCACCATTCTGGAGGAGCTGGTGGGGCTCCTCATGAGGGCGCCGAGGGGTTGATGTGTGAGCATTTGGACCGGATGAGCTTGAAAGTAGTGGCCAAGCTTCTTGACAGTCGAAACAATGGCTAGGACAATTTTTCCACAAGGGAGTACCTGAGTTCTGCCTCCCTGCGGGTCTTGCTAAAATAGAAGATGGCATATTGGAAGCCTGCTGTCTTCCTCATGATTTGGAAGAAGGGGAGGGCCTTCTCTGCTGATTTGGAGAGAAAATGGTTGAGGGTCATCAGGCGACCTGTCAATCTCTGAACCTCCTTCACGTTCCGTGCGGGTTCCATGTTGATGATGGCTTGAATTTTTTCAGGGTTGGCCTCAATACCCCTTCGGCTAACCATGTAGCCAAGAAACTTTCCTCCTTGCACGCCGAAGGTACGCTTCTTTGGATTCAACCGAAGGTTGAATTTTTGCATGATGGCGAATATCTCCCGGAGGTCCTTGGGGTGGGTGTTTGATTTCTTGCTCTTTACGATCATATCGTCAAACATAGGCCTCCATGGTGTTGTAACACCCCGCCCCGTAGGGCCTGAGGTAGTTACTCATACACGCCCTCCAGACCTCTAGTACTGTCCTCACAAACCTCCACGAGCCTTTAACGCGCACTTTGTCCTCACTCGTGCGCGCCCTGAGAAACTTCCCAGGGGGTCACCCATCCCAAGACTACTCCCGTGCAAGCACGCTTAACTTTGGAGTCTTGGTGATGAGCTCCCTTAAAAGGAGATGCATCTTGTTGGTATGAGTAGTACTATTAATCCGCTTAAATTAAATCTCAAGTGTTACAATTACCCCCACTTAGGAACGCAACGTCCTCATTGCGCCCATAAACCAATCTCAATCATATCCCGGAATCTTTTCCCCTGCTAAGTGCCCGCCCGATATCTAACGGATCAGCACACTGTCGCAGGGCTGCTCTGATACCACCTGTAACACCCCGCCCCGTAGGGCTCGTGGTAGTTACTCATACACAACCCTCCAGACCTCTAGTACTGTCCTCACAAACCTCCACGAGCCTTTAACGCGCACTTTTTCCTCACTCGTGCGCGCCCTGAGAAACTTCCGAGGGGGTCACCCATCTCAAGACTACTTCCGTGCAAGCACGCTTAACTTTGGAGTTCTTGGTGATGAGCTCCCTTAAAAGGAGATGCATCTTGTTGGCATGAGTAGTACTATAATCCGCTTCAATTAAATCTCAAGTGTTACAGGTGCGTCCTAAGAATGATTGAAAGACTCTGGCCACCATACGGGTGTAGGTGGCGCCTGAATTCTTGAGGCCGAAGGCCATCACAAGATAGCAAAAGATGCCTTCGGGTGTCATGAAGGCTGTTTTTTCGGCATCCTCCTCATGCATATAGATTTGATGGTACCCGCGGAAGGCATCGAGGAATGACATGATTTCTCATCTCGCAGTCTCATCTACAAGCTGATCAATGTTTGGTAGAGGGAAGGGGTCCATTGGGCACGCCTTATTCAAGTCAGTGTAGTCCACACACATGCGAAAGGTGGGTGGCTTCTGTGCTAGTACCATGTTAGCCAACCACGAAGGATATTTTACCTCCTTGATATGTTTGATGGAGAGGAGCATGGTGACCTCCTTTTTGACAAAGTCCCTTCTCTCGGCTGAGAGAGGTTGTCTTCTCTGTTGTACTAGTTTGGATGAAGGGTCTACCGCCAGGCGGTGAGTGATGACCCTTCGGTGGATCCCCGACATATCCTCTGGCCCCCATGCAAAAACAACGGAGTAGGCGCGGAGGGATTCAGTTATGCCGGTCTTCAGGTCTTCGGGGAGCTTGGCTCCAATCTTCAAGACTCTCTCCGGCTTGGCCGGATCGAGTACAAAGTCTTCGGTGTCTTCAGCAGGTTCAGCCCTCGGCCTGCCTTCCTCCTCATCCAAGGCGGCGGTGATTGTGTGAATGCGAAGTTCAGTTTTACTTACCTTCTTGTTGAAGGTAGCAAGTCTGGGAGAGCTTTTGATTCCCCCTGGAGTAGCCAATACCGGTAGGTGTGGGGAATTTGAGGCAGAGGTGCCTCCTAGAGATGACGGTTTCCAAGTCCTCCAGGGCGGGCCACTTCGAGCTTGGCTCTATGGGATCCGTCGCCGAACTCAACCATAAGGGTGATGATGCCTTCAGCGTCGATGCTATCCCCGGTGAAACCGGAGAGGGGGGTTTTGATATGCCGAAGGGACCCCATATCAAGTTCAAGCTCCCGGAAGATGCTGAGATACATCACGTTGACGGAGCTTCCAGTATCAATATAGGCCCGGAGGATGATGGTGTTATTGATCTCCGTACGGATGACGAGGGCATCCCTGTGAGGAAGGGCACCCGGGGGAAGATCCGCATCTGTGAAATAGATGGGATCCACCCTCGTCCTCTTGGTTGGGGGTATATGGTTGACTTCCCAAACGTAGAGAGATTGAGCCCATTTCTTCCTTTGGCTTGTGGAGTCACCTCCGGTGTTACCGCCAATGATCATGTGGATGTGGCGCTTCTTCTCCTGGTACTGGTTGTACTCTTCCTCCTCATCGAGGTTCCCAATCTCCCTTTTCTTGCCCTTTGGGTCGCCGAGGGGGGTGGTGTTTGGGTTGACCCAAGCGTTTGCTTTCTTAGGGGGGGCCTGGTAGTGAGGGATTCCCTGAGGAGGAGGGCCTCTAATGAATTGAGACGGGTGGCCTGCCCGTATCAACCTCTCAATGGCCATCTTCAGCCGATGGCAGTCGTCGGTCATGTGCCCTTGGTTGCGATGGAACCGACAATAAGGATAATTGGGGTTGATGGCATATACCTCTAGGGGTGCGCGAGAGTCGCGCTCCACTAAGCCCCTCTCCTCGGCGAAGTCTAGGATCACACTGACGGGGTGTGTCAAGGGCGTCCGAGGGAGCTCCAAGAGAATGGGTTGGGCCTAATCCTTCGGGTTGCCCTTGTAACCTCCCCCGGGCTTGGCTTGGCCATGCCGTGGGCGATCACCGGGGGGCGCCGAGCTTTTGGATTGATTTGGGGGAGCCCTCGGCCCCCGGTTGCCTTTTTCATCTGGCCAAGGGCGTTGCTGATCGGGATTGTGATGACATTTTTCCACTTCCTCAGCCTCGGCGTACCGGTCCCCCTGCTGTAGGGCCCTTATGTAATCGCGGGGAGGTTCGATGATGAGGCTCCATGAAAAGTTCCCGGGGCGGAGGACTGTTTGAAGGAGGGCCAAGAGGGTCCCATCGTCAATGCCGTCAACTTTATCCGCCTCCGTCCTCCAGCGTTCCAAGAAGTCCCGAAGGGTCGTCTCCTTTCTTTGTCTCACCGCCAGCAAGTGGGAGAAATGTTTTCCCCGGTCTGCCGACTACTGGGCCTGGACAGCGGTCCACACACGTTTAACGGATATCATTCATATTATTGTACATTATTATTATTCAGATGTTCTAGATTAGTTTTTTGTACTATCAGTCCATTTATGTAATCGGGTCTGCCGGGCTGATATTAGAAGCCCATACCCGGATTTCCTTATATATACTCCCTTATGTAAGGCTTGTAAAGGATAAGTCATAGAAACCAATATTGATTCACAATAAACACTTATCTCCTTCTCTACACTCTTGTTCAAATCTCTTTAGTTATTGGATATGAGTATCAATTATCCATCAAATGGTGATCTCGTTGAGAGGTTGAACACAATCAAGTGAGAAAACCTCCCCAAATTACCCAAAAACTCACCCAAAATCACAGAAAATCAGTCAAAAAGCAATCTGAAAATTCAACAAAAGATTCTGTGTTCTGGCATCGGAGATCCGAGATTTACCGGACCTGGCCAGAGCAACTGTCACCGCGCCGCCGTGTCTCAGGGTGGGTCGCTCCGCTTCTGGGCTAGCACCACCGCTCCAGCCGCCGCCACACGCCATAGCAGACGTTTTCCGCCCACTGGAGCTCGCCACCTGGTCGCCGCCGTCCACGGTAACCTGACGCTCGTCCACTGCCGCTACTGGGTCTCATCGCCTGATATGCACTAATTAGTAGTGCATAAATATATATTTTTATGATTGATTTGTGTGTATTGTTTACCGTTTTCTTTAGATTGTAAACATTTGTGTGAATTTAGTTGCAATTGTATTTTAATCTTCATTTATTAGTTGTAAAGTAGAATTAGGAATTATGGTTTTGGAAAGGAGGACTTTGAAGTGAAGAAAAAGTAATTTTGACTGTCCAGGAGCAAATACCTGACCGGGCATAAGACGTCACCCGGTCGGGTCTGATTCAACAACCGAAAGTGCCTGGAAAGTGCACTCACCCGGTCGGGTCCCCTACCCCACCCGGTCGGGTCTGACTTGTCCCGGGACACTTTAACATGCTGAAGATCACCAGAACGTGGAGCATATTTGATTTTGACATGCACCCGGTCGGGTGGGCACTTTACCCGGTCGGGTACCCGTCCAAAGGTGTTGTAAAACACCTATAAATAGCCCCATTTTCCTTCACTTTTATTAATCCCTTCTTCCATACTCCTAATCTCAGTTTAGAATAGCATTTCTTATATTTTTATAGCATGTTTAGTCTCCAAATGAGGAGCTAAACCCTTCCATCTTGGTTTTGCTACTTTGAAGCTTAATGAATTTGTAAGTTGTGAGTTATTTTCTTTAATCTTCTTCCTTGAATATTAATTCTTGCTATCAAATACTATTTCTATATCAAAGTTGAGGAGTGTTACTAAGATGACAATTAGTTAACATCATGACATTGGTTATAGTAATAGTTATTTCTTCCTCTATGTTAATATTGGGGAGTGTTACTAAGATGATAATTAGTTAACATCTTGATGTTAATCATCGTAGGATTCATATTCTTTAATATTCTTCCTTGAGTATTAATTAATTCCTATTCATATTTCATGTTAATATTTTAAACATTACTTAAAGAATCAACTAGTTTTGTTTCTCATATTAATTATTACTAGAATCAATCGGTTAATACGCTTGTTATTAATCCGGTTCTTTCAACGGTAGTATACTTAGAATATTAATGCATGCATTCATGGTTAATATGCCAAGGGGAATTAATTATATTGATTAAACCAATAAACCGCTTGTGTTGAGGTTATCAATCTCAATCGTTTTCATCTTAAGTTTATTGCTACTATCAAGTTAAAATACGGTGCTTGTTCTATATTGACTCGATAGAAAGTTTTATTAATGAACGCATCTCGTTATTAATAACTACCCTCGATAAACTAGATATACTCCTCGATTGAGTATTCGAGAGGAAGATAGTTAAAGATATAACCGGGATCGACGAACATTTCATTAAGTGGGTAAAAGCAAAACCAAGCCTCCACATCTATTAATCAAACTCATATAGGTTGTTCATCTTAGTATATTTAAATCAAACAAATCTAAACCCCCCTTGATACTACTTATATAAAAGAAAAGTATTCTTTTCCCTGTGGATACAAACCTTACTTCACTATACTACGTATTAGTGTTGTATTGATAAATTATTTTGAGTGCACCTCACGACAAGTGCTCGTCAAATTTGGCGCCGTTGCCTGGGAAAGGCAATTACTTTTCTTTTTATTTTATCTCATAAAAATCAAAAACAAAAAAAAATATAAAAAAAATTAAAAAAAAAACTATTTTCTGAGCTTACATGAGTATATCGATACCAACACATCATCCTTAGAGAGTCAAATTTTCGTTTTGGCTTCTCTCATAAAGGAGTTTATCTTAAGCTCAGAAACTCAAGATGCCAAGACATGCAATATTTGCATGTCTCATAGGCATATTACGGATTTTTGTCCGAAGCTTCAGGATGAATACTTTCAACAAGCTGATGATGTTGGTTCCCAAAGGAAATATGATCTGTTCTCCGACACATATAATTTACCGAAGGGAGATCACATGTACGCGAATTCTTATTCTAGCATGTCCACTGAAGACATGGTCCGAGCCCTCACTATCAACGTGACGAGTATGCAAAGAGCTATGTCACAATGCCCGCAAGAAACAGTGTCCAACGAATCGAACTTGGAGAATCAAATAAAGCAAATGCCAAGCGTTGTGAACTACATCCGCGAGGAGGAGGAAGAAGAGGATCCTGCAGAAAAAGCTCAACCGGAGGAGGAAGAACCTCAAAAATCAACTCCATCATCGGCCATTCTTGAGATCAAGCCACCATTTCCTGAGGCTTTAAGGGAAACACAAAGGGTAGAGAATGACAGAGACGAAATCCTCAGCGAATGTGAGGGCAATTCAAATGTACTTGTTGCGGTTGCGAATAAACCGAGAGAGTATCATTTAGATTTCTTTTCATTCACAAATATGCGGGAAATGATAGTGGAGTTAAGTAAACACTTGATACCCCCTCTCATGCCACCAAGATCAAAACCCTTTTCATTGACCATAGTAAACGATAAATTCTTCCCTTACCTCCCACCGTATGAATCAATGACAATCTGGATATTTGATCCTTGAAAGATTCTCAAATTGAAGAGTCGAGAAGTTGAGCACTCCTATGAACGTCCTAGGAGTGAAAGTGTGAAAAAGATAAACTATCATGATCCAAGTTTGAATGACTGAACACAATGATGGCGTCGTGCCGCGACGTTAAATAAGGCGCTTCTTGGGAGGCAACCCATGCAAGGTATGTTTTCCTTTATACTTTTTTAGTAGAGCGTGTGTGCGTAAAAAAAACCTAGGATTGAACTCGGCCGGGTATAAAACCCTACCTGGTCGGGTTACCTCTAAAAACAAAATACCCGGCCAACCACCCGGGCGAGGCAAGAGCGGAACAAGAATAAATCAAACACCCGACCAGGTAGACCCCCATACCCGGCCGGGCAACCCAGCAAAAGCTTTCTGCCTCGGGTGAACAGTTTACACCCGACCGGGTAGACCCCTATACCCGGCCGGGCAACCCAACAAAAAACATTCTACCTCGGGTGAACAGTTTACGCCCGACCGGGTACACTACCCCACCCGGCCGGGTATCACCCCCCTTTGTCTTCCCTTTCGAATCACACCCCAAATTTCCTACATTTCCAAAAGTCAAAAGCTTCATATCTCCTACATCCATCCACCAATTAAACCCATTTCATTCATCTCCTCTTCACCCTTTTCATCTCCACACCCACGAATCACCAACAAAACCTCGCCAAAAGTAAAAAAAAACATTCATCTCAGACACAAGCACTAGGGACAGTGCTTTGATTAGCTTGGGGGGAGAGTTTTATGGAATACTCACATCCATACTCTTTATTCTTGTAAAAAAAACTTTCTTAAGGGCAACTTAAGCAAAAATAAAGCAAAAATAAGAGTGAGTTGTGAGGATTAAAACAGAAAAATGTGGGAAGCTGGGATGAAAACCCGAAAGGACACCTAGGCAAAATGAGAGAACAAGAGAAAGTATTTTCTTTTATTTCTGCAGGATCCTAAGGGTAACGAAAAAAAAAGTTTGAGGTTGATAAAGAAATATGGAGTTGCAGACCCTCTTTACTGTTATATTTTTGGGGATATACTTTATGTGTTTCTAAAAACACTCGTGGATGTGTGTGTTGATATTATTGTCATTTTAAGGACTTCTTGGATTGGATTTGATTTACTCGAGACGAGTAAAGGTTTAAGTGTGGGGGTATTTGATATGCACCAATTAGTAGTGCATAAATATATATTTTTATGATTGATTTGTGTGTATTGTTTACCGTTTTATTTAGATTGTAAACATTTGTGTGAATTTAGTTGCAACTGTATTTTAATCTTCATTTATTAGTTGTAAAGTAGAATTAGAACTTATGGTTTTGGAAAGGAGGACTTTGAAGTGAAGAAAAAGGAATTTTGACTGTCCAAGAGCAAATACCCGACCGGGCATAAGACGTCATCCGGTCGGGTCTGATTCAACAACCGAAAGTGCCTGGAAAGTGCACTCACCCGGTCGGGTCCCCTACCCCACCCGGTCGGGTCTGACTTGACCCGGGACACTTTAACATGCTGAAGATCAACAGAACGTGGAGGATATTTGATTTTGACATGCACCCGGTCGGGCGGGCACTTTACTCGGTCGGGTACCCGGCCAAAGGTGTTGTAAAACACCTATAAATAGCCCCATTTTCCTTCACTTTTATTAATCCCTTCTTCCATACTCCTAAGCTCAGTTTAGAATAGCATTTCTTATATTTTTATAGCATGTTTAGTCTCCAAATGAGGGGCTAAACCCTTCCATCTTGGTTTTGCTACTTTGAAGCTTAATGAATTTGTAAGTTGTGAGTTATTTTCTTTAATCTTCTTCCTTGAATATTAATTCTTCCATTCAAATACTATTTCTATATCAAAGTTGGGGAGTGTTACTAAGATGAAAATTAGTTAACATCTTGACATTGGTTATAGTAATAGTTATTTCTTCCTCTATGTTAATATTGGGGAGTGTTACTAAGATGACAATTAGTTAACATCTTGATGTTAATCATAGTTGGATTCATATTCTTTAATATTCTTCCTTGAGTATTAATTAATTCCTATTCATATTTCATGTTAATATTTTAAACATTACTTAAAGTATCAACTAGTTTTGTTTCTCATATTAATTATTACTAGAATCAATCGGTTAATACGCTTGTTATTAATCCGGTCCTTTCAACGGTAGTAAACTTGGAATATTAATGCATGCATCTCATGGTTAATATGTCAAGGGGAATTAATTATATTGATTAAACCAATAAACCGCTTGTGTTGAGGTTATCAATCTCAATCGTTTTCATCTTAAGTTTATTGCTACTATCAAGTTAAAATACGGCGCTTGTTCTATATTGACTTGATAGTAAGTTTTATTAATGAACGCATCTCGTTATTAATAACTACCCTCGATGAACTGGATATACTCCTCGATTGAGTATTCGAGAGGAAGATAGTTAAAGATATAACCGGGATCGACGAACATTTCATTAAGTGGATAAAAGCAAAACCAAGCCTCCACATCCATTAATCAAACTCATATAGGTTGTTCATCTTAGTATATTTAAATCAAACAAATCTAAACCCCCCTTGATACTACTTATATAAAAGAAAAGTTTTCATTTCTCTGTGGATACGAACCTTACTTCACTATACTACATATTAGTGTTGTATTGATAAATTATTTTGAGTGTACCTCACGACAAGTGCTCGTCAAATTTGGCGCCGTTGCCTGGGAAAGGCAATTACTTTTCTTTTTATTTTATCTCATTAAAATCAAAAAACAAAAAAAAATATTAAAAAAAATTAAAAAAAAAATCTATTTTCTGAGCTTACATGAGTATATGGATACCAACACATCATCCTTAGAGAGTCAAATTTCCGTTTTGGCTTCTCTCATAAAGGAGTTTATCTTAAGCTCAGAAACTCAAGATGCCAAGACATGCAATATTTGCATGTCTCATAGGCATATTACGGATTTTTGTCCGAAGCTCCAGGAATACTTTCAACAAGCTGATGATGTTGGTTCCCAAAGGAAATATGATATGTTCTCCGACACATATAATTTACCGAAGGGAGATCACATGTACGCGAATTCTTATTCTAGCATGTCCACTGAAGACATGGTCCGAGCCCTCACTATCAACGTGACGAGTATGCAAAGAGCTATGTCACAATGCCCGCAAGAAACAGTGTCCAACGAATCGAACTTGGAGAATCAAATTAAGCAAATGCCAAGCGTTGTGAACTACATCCGCGAGGAGGAGGAAGAAGAGGATCCTGCAGAAAAAGCTCAATCGGAGGAGGAAGAACCTCAAAAATCAACTCCATCACCGGCCATTCTTAAGATCAAGCCACCATTTCCTGAGGCTCTAAGGGAAACACAAAGGGTAGAGAAGGACAGAGACGAAATCCTCAGCGAATGTGAGGGAAATTCAAATGTACTTGTCGCGTTTGCGAATAAACCGAGAGAGTATCATTTAGATTTCTTTTCATTCACAAATATGCGGGAAATGACGGTGGAGTTAAGTAAACACTTGATACCCCCTCTCATGCCACCAAGATCAAAACCCTTTTCATTGACCATAGTAAACGATAAATTCTTCTCTTACCTCCCACCGCATGAATCAATGACAATCTGGATATTTGATCCTGGAAAGATTCTCAAATTGAAGAGTCAAGAAGTTGAGCACTCCTATGAACGTCCTAGGAGTGAAAGTGTGAAAAAGATAAACTATCATGATCCAAGTGTGAATGACTGAACACAATGATGGTGTCGTGCCGCGACGTTAAATAAGGCCCTTCTTGGGAGGCAACCCATGCAAGGTATGTTTTCCTTTATACTTTTTCAGTAGAGCGTGTGTGCGTAAAAAAAAAGACCTGGGATTGAACCCGGCCGGGGACAGAGAAATGCCACGCATAGCAGCAGCCCCAATGGACCCTCTTCCTCTCTCCGGTGGCAGCCAATGATTTTTTCACGCCAGTGACGTCCGTGCGCGAAGTAGAGTAGCTTGACGGAGGAAGTGGCGAGCAGCTTCTTCACCCTTCTCCAGCAGCCACCGGCGAACTGTCCAGCGTATGAACTCCATCGCCTCTGTTACCGCACCGCCGCGTTTCTATGGTCGCTCCGGCGCCGCGTCTGTCGCCGTCGCATCTCAACGTTCTGGAATGGAAGTTTGGTGGTCTCCAACTACCATTAATGGGGATTCTAGCTCCGGTTTGTTAAGCAGGGGTTTGACCGCCGAGGCCTCTCTTCATTTCCGGCGGCCTGTGCTGTGATACGGGAGGTCCTCCATTTCTGGTGTCAGTAAGGCTAGGCATGAGAAGCCATCTGCAAGCTTCACCAGTGAAAAGCCAGAAGGATTTGGTCTCTAAATTAATTCAGTGGACCCACTAAATTAATTGGAATACGGAGTATATGGCTTAGAAGGATTCATACGTGGATGCACTCCACTCCTCTCATGGTGGCCGAGAAAATATGGAGCAAATAACTAGCTTCAATCAAAATTTGTGGACCAGCAGACAACCTTTAGTCTAGAACCGGTCTAAAAAAATGTTGGGTCGTGGTCTTTGCAACAGATACAACCCAAGTGGCCCAATATTTCAGCCCATCAAAAGATAAGTGCTCTTTAATTTTCATATTATTTATATTTATTTAAATCTTCTTTTTTGTCGGCCGAATGTCAAACTATCACACAATTATGATCAAATGTCTAGTAGAGCGTGGCTTGAGACCCATCACTAGGATTTAAAGCCCTGACTCTCAGGCACAAAGCCCTGACTCTCAGGCATGAAGACCGGTCTTAGTCATTCCAAGAGTGGCGACCGTTGCGTACGAATGGCTCACACATCCACTCTACTAAGTATTTTATCATTACATTAGCAATTCACATTTCCACTTTTTTCAAGTGAAGAACTCCCGATCGGAAACATAAACCTCAAGGAAAAAAATTATATGCATGTTAAATGTGTAGGTACAAACATTACTTTACTCATTTTTACCTTGTCTCCACTCGCCTCAAAGAGTGGGGATTGGGGGACTGGGGGGTCAGATTTTCTAGATGAGCAGAAAATATCACACATGAGCAGGAATGAGAGCTGAGTCGGTTGAAGAGGAGCTGAGCTAGATTGATCAAGCCGGAGGAGACTTACATTCCTTGTTTTATGTTGGGGGCGCTAGGTGTACTCTTTTTCCCACTCGGTTTTTTCCCACTGAGTTTTTTCCTAGTAAAGGTTTTTAACGAGACACCTCCCCATCATGGACAAGGGTGGTGGTCCCCGGCCGGAGAGGAAGAAATCAAAGATAGAAGAACGTTGCAGATATAGTTTGGACTACTCCATTTCGCCTCGAGTACTCTCGACTCAGGGAGTGAGGGACTCCTGATGGAGTATATGGACTCTGACCCCCCGGTCTGCCGACTACTGGGCCTAGACAACAGTCCACACACGTTTAACGGGTATCATTCATATTATTGTACATTATTATTATTATTCAGATGTTCTAGATTAGTCTTTTGTACTATCAGTCCATTTATGTAATCGGGTATGCCGGGCTGATATTAGAAGCCCAGACCCGGATTTCCCTATATATACTCCCTTATGTAAGGCTTGTAAAGGATAAGTCATAGAAACCATTTTCATCCATTCTATACATTATCTTCTTCTTCCTGTTCAATCTCTCCTAGTTTATACAATATGGGTATCAATTATCCAACAAATACATATAAATATTCCAAATAAATATAATGTTTTAATTTGATTCACCAACCTCAAATTTATTAAAAAATAAATAAGTTACAAAGATTTTATGACATCTTTAATGTTTTTATATCACAACGTATGTCTTTGATTCACAAAGTAGTGTTCTTATATCTTAATGTTTTAATTAAATACATATAAATATCCTAAATAAATATAATGTTTTAATTTAGTAAAAATAAATAAGTTACATAGATTTGTATGACATTTTTAATGTTTTTTATATCACAATGTATGTCTTTGATTCACGAAGTATTGTTCTTATATCCTAATGTTTTAATTAAATACATCTAATATTCTAAATAAATAAATAAAAATTATTATAAAAAACGCTGAACCGGACCGGAACCAAAACCGGCGGTTCGGAATTGCCTTGAACCGGCCCTTCAAGGTTTCGGTTCAGGTTTGAACGTTTGGTGAACTGTGAACTTCCGACTCGGTTCCGGTTCCGGTTCAGTTCCGAACCGGGGACATGTCTACCTAAAAGCACTATGTATGAGACCAAACTTGGAGCTCATATAATCGAGTTTCAAATGATGCATAAAAAATTGCGGACTGCGGTGAAAAGTTTTTTATCTCTGGACTTATTTTAACACCATCAAACGTCAGACTCCAGATCACTTTTCATTGCTAATAGTTGACATTAATGGTTAGTATGCACTGACAATTGATAAGAATTAAGGGAAATTGTTAAAAAAATGGCATGTTCTTCTGTCACGCCATTTTTATGTATGGTTAGTTGTCATTTTTATGTATGGTTAGTTGTATATGACAGTCCCCAATATAACGCATCCATCAAGTTTGGAGTTCATGATATGTGATGAACTAGATCATCCAATCAAATATATGTTGAATGTGGTATGCAAGAAAATTTATAATAATTTGTAGTTTCTTTAACAATTTTGTAGAATTA